>CM064495.1:21872585-22060316 GCA_032716605.1 Paralithodes platypus
CTAAACGAGTATAGTTATTTTACCTTAAGAATGAGAAATATGATTTCTTAGGCACATGTTGAATCGATATAATCGCCAAAGATTAAACAAAAATAGAAATATTGATTTCTAGATTTGGTGTAACATACAATAATGTAGCCCCCCTTCCCTACCTCTGACAGGGACAGGAACAGACAACGGGGACAGTCAGGTGGAATAAAAGGAAGGGAATGGCTTTCAGAGAGAGAGAAAGAAAGAGAGCGAGAAAGAGAGAGAGACGCACGAGACAGTGGGCCAGGGCAACACCATTTGCTCTGCAATTTCGGTGAGTGAGGGAGGGTTGATGTAAGACCGCCGTGGTACAATGGCAGCATGAGTGGTGAAGAGGGAGGAGGGAATGGAATGGCTGAGCTGGAGTAGGGCAAAGATATAAATAAATGAGAGAGAGAGAAAGAGACAGAGAGAGAGAGAGAGAACAAACACGAACAATGGAGGCAGAGCTGGGATGGGTGTGAGAGAGAGCGAGAGAGAGAGCTGGCATTGGTAAGAGGAAGAACACCAGGCACAATAAAGAGAATAGAACATAGACAAACAAGGGCCGATAGAAAAAAGAAAGAAAACTCCAATAAAGGTGAAGATGGAAGTGAGGTTTGCTCAGCCCTGTAAGAACGTTGACGTCACTATATTATTGACCTTACATGTGATACTCTGACCAGCAGAAAGGTCAATTAAAGGAGAGACTGACCGTTTGTTTGGTCTATTAATTTATTTATTCATATATATTTTTTAGTTTCCTCCCTAGACCTCCATCAAGCTTAGAAAAACACCCTCTAGATAAATTTGTACATTTTTCGGTAGAAAAATGTCCCGGCCGAAGGCAGGTTCCTCTTAAGTTGCAGGCTCGCTATCGCTCGCCAGGAAAAAATCGACACCTAAATGGCACGAAAGGTCTTAAAATTGACAACGAAATAAAGAGGAAAGGTGTTAAAATCGCCAAATTGCCGAACGTCTTATAATCTCCAAACTAGTGGGACTAAACATTAGGGAGAAGGGGGTCCAGAAAAACGGTCTGCCTCCCCTTAAATGATATTCGAAGTTGGCAGGTATTGTTGGTGGGGATAACAATTTGGACCAATCAAACTTACAATACCATAATACTTAGCATTTGCATTTACCACCGCATTAGTATCATGATGCACATAATTTTCCGAAAATCGAAGTCTAGCAGGTATATGATGAACCATGTATAATATTTCCTGCTGATCGAATTGAGTTACTGTCCATTTTACCATCCATAGTGGAGGCATAATGGATTCATGAATCCGGACCAAGGACTCTGATAATCATTCCGGAGTTTCGATACCATGTGCATACATAGGCTACGCTTGCAATACCTATCCGCATTTTCAAATGTATATGATTCATATTTCTGATCACAGATAATCTACGACTAAAAGGGTAGGCTCATTCCATAGAGCATACTGCTAGTAAGCATGTTAGAGCAAAAAATACTTGTCAGGGATGTCCAATGTGCGCAATTATTTAGAAACCTATATTCAGAGCTCACAGGTGCTAGAACAATGGTTTGGTATAGTTGTGTTATAAGACGCCTGAAGCTTT
The DNA here is from genome assembly GCA_032716605.1 of Paralithodes platypus. Taxonomy (NCBI): domain Eukaryota; kingdom Metazoa; phylum Arthropoda; class Malacostraca; order Decapoda; family Lithodidae; genus Paralithodes; species Paralithodes platypus. The sequence continues at coordinate 21,874,185 of CM064495.1, forward strand.
GCAGATATATATCCTTTTTCTGTACTCTAGTTGTGATGGTAGACTCTTGTGTTTCTGAAAAAAGCATGTGATATTAATGGAGAGGCATTTCACTGCTCTTGTTTTCAAAAGCCTGTCTTCACGTCGCATTACCCTCTGCATGTTTCTGATCTGCGTACTCCACTTATGTTTGCTGTTCATGGTTGTTGGCAGTCACGGCGGGATTCAGTTACTGTTATCACACTCAGGGAGGTTACCAAGTTAGTTTCGCCAAGAGTTTTCCCTGCAATGCATCGCAAATTGGAGACTGCTTCAGCTTACCTCCGCATTGGACATACCAGGCTCACACAAGTTCCTTGTGTGTGGAAGCATACCACCATTCTGTGATGACTGTCTAGTTCCCCTTACTATCAGGCACTTGCTGATTGAGTGTCCCAGGTTGGAGGTTGCTTTTGCAACACCGGAAGGTGAGTGGTACTTACTGTCTCCTCGGTGATTTAAGGGGGGGGGGGGGAGGCTGGTACCCCAGGAGACGATGTTTTTTACTTTTATTATTGCATTGGTTTCCCGGCTCCATATGACTTGGTTGTTGTGGTGCCAAGTTTTCTATCAATCAATAAATTAATCTGTCTCCCGTTGGTGAACTTAATATGGATGTTGTAGGAGAATTGTAACGCTGACTAGGTGGGTGGGCTTGTGATAGGGCTTGCAAATGAGCACCCAGCTACATCAGGTATTTCTGATGCAAGAATATTGGACACTCTATGCTCATTCGTACAGGCGGCCTAAGAACTCTGCCCGACTGTATTTTTTTTGTTTTTCTCTGTGAGTGAGGGAGGCAAAAGGCAGAACTGCATGTAGCGAGTGCCTCTCCCATAGTTGAAAGAGTGACAGGGCCAAAATCATGGGACGTTTGAGCCAATATGGCTGGACACACGAAGTTTGAAGCGATTTAAGTCATAGGAAGAGGGAAAGACTGATTGTGGGAGAGAGTTTTAGAGCTCAGCTGTTGAATAGAAGAAAGTCTGAGAGTAACGTTTCACTCTTGGGTTGGAGAGTTGCACAGAGTAGGGGTGGGATTGTGTTGCAAGACGGGTACCACGTACCCTACATAGAGGAGGTGGTATACACTGGGAGAGCTCTGAGGAGCACTAATTATTGTAGTAGCGATAGAATAGCGAGAGAGATGCAACATTTCGGCGAAGAGAGAGACTTTGCAGAGAGTTGGTGAGTGGGCGGGAATTAACCCATTAACCCTTGTTTGGCGGGACCGGACTTAAGTCCGTCTTTAAAAATCTGGACTATGTGGCGGGGCCTGACTTAAGTCTGTGTGCAATTTTGGCGCAATATTGGCTCTGAGAGAGAGACGAGCGACGGGAGGAGCGTAGGTTACCTCATGACCGCTCGCCACGGCCGCCGTGGGCCTACTGACATGTACTCCACACTACTCCACCCTCCCTCCCTCGCTACACACGTAATTATGTAACGAAATTACCGTATTTTAGCGATTTTGCCCTTCGGTTGCACGATCATTGCAAGACAACCAGTGATCGTAGAAGGATGGTTCTTGTGTCATTGGAAATCTCAATTTACGCCCTTTCAGGGATACATAATTGTATTACGCTCTGGCTCTTGTTTATGCATGAAAAAGAGCACGGAAACAAGGCCATTTATGGTAAAAAAGAAACGCTGGGCGGCACGGTGAATAATACTCCACCACCCGCTCTTAAGGTGTTAAGCGCGAAAATGCCCTATGGGCAAGGGTACTTATTTGTGAATTTCTAGCCTTGGATTCTGACAGAATTCATTATATTTATGATATAAAGTATTATATTTGTTCAATTTGCTTTTATTTTACATATATTATACTGTATGATGAATATATGAACCTTGAAGAGCAGTAAAATAAGTGGGAAAAGCATTTGTGTGGTGAAAATCGTACATATTAGCCACCCGGTCGTATTCTCAGGCGTGAGGAGGCGAGACATACACTCTCCTCTCTCGTTCTCTCTCTGACTCAACTGAAGCAAGCGGGAGGTGTTTCATTATTATATAACGACTCTTGTGCAATCCACTTGTGCTACATTACCGCGGGAGAGAAAAACAACCGATAAATGATGAAAATATGAGGAAAAATAGGTGATACTTGAGGAAGGGGGGAGGGGGAAATAAGGTGGGAAGGGGTGGGGAGAAACATATGGATAAGTGGTAGAAAGTACTAGAGGGGAATTGTCTCACCTAATGACGTTCCTTTGTTTAGAGAGCCCCTGGGGTGTTTTGGAAGGGGTTTTTCATGGTCTTGCTTCCGTGAGGCCTATCTCATTTGCTATGGTGACCCTTCCGGGACGCCTATCGCGTTTGCTGGGTTAATGATACGAAAGGCCTTCCTTTCTACTTTGTCTAGGAGTGCGGTTTGAGTGGATCCTCCCCACACATGTGAACAATACTCAATACAAGGATGCACTGTACCCCTGTACAGAGCAAGAAGCTGTGCTGGGGTAAAGAACCCCTAGAGGCGGTTGTATAGTTGTGTTTGTTGTTAATATGGTGGGAACGTAGACGTTGTAGGCGTTGCAGGTTGTGGCTATGACACTACCAAGATCCTTTTTCAATGTTGTAGAGTGGTGGGGCACCCACGATGGTAGCTCTGGTGGAGCAGGAGTGGGGATATTTGTTACTACACCTACTGAAAGGTGGCAGATTTTTAGGTCGGATGGACTGAGTTTGCTGTATAGCTGCTCATCTGCTGTTTTCATATAACGATAATCAGCTAACAAAATAATCACAAATCAAATTTTTCACACTCCACCTCCCCTTACTACCTCCTTCGACTTCCCCCACTTTTACTTGTTTGGACAGATACTTAAAGCATCCAGGGTATTAATATGTTACAGTGACCTGCAGCAGGTATTTGCGAAACGTTGTCAATTTATGTTCCTCTAATGGTGTTTTTATCCAATGGAGAGGGATTTGAGATTGCATAAGTCTTCGTCCACGACCTGGAAATCATGCTTTAGGCCCTATTTTTTAAGGATTTTATGCAGTACTAAGTTCTGATCCGGCTGGGTTCAAGATAAGTAATGAATTTGGAATTGGAGTATGGTTGGTGCGATCCCATTTTTGTAATATTATCCGAATAATATTTACCCTGGAAGGCCAGTCAGCAAGTAAGTTTTGCAGGAGTTTGACTTGCAAGTTATATAAGTTAGTCGTTTGGCTCCTCTTGCTCTGGGCATTGCCTTTGAGTAAGTAAGGGGCAAGTGGGAGATCTTGCCCCTTCCAAATGTCCCTGGTACATTATCCGAGTGTAAGGTCTCTGGTAAACCATAATGCGAGAAGGTGTTGTCGAACAGGATGCAGACAATGGTGGCTGCGGAGTGTTCTGTAACTGGTGTCTTTGTCCTTTACTCATAGAAAGCAAACTTGCATCACTTAATTTGCTAGTGAGTGGATGTTGGGTATCTAGTAAGTTATCGAAAAGACAGTCATCATTATCTTTATTCAAAGGTGAAGTTTATTATTGTCAAGAATATACAGAGTTATACATCTTTAAATGCTTATAGACACAGAAACAAGATAACAATTTTTGAAAGCTAATGATATGGTATTTTGAAGCAGTAAGTTTAAGAATTTTTTTATAAAGTTATTTCAGCAGAAAGATTTTAAGCATAATCCATGTTTTGCAATGTGGGCTCGCCCACAGAAGTCATAAGCATTTATCCCGGCTCCATTGTTATGTCCAACTTTCCTTCAGGTGGCACTTCTAGGGGGTATTCTGATACCTATTTCATCATATATGGAATGTGGCAGTGTTTAACATAGAGTCCTTGCCTGCCCCTAGAACCAATAGTTTAGAGATTTCATGTCCGAGCTTTGGGGTGCACAATCACTGAACCAATTACACACGTCAGCCCTCTTGTTCATGTCATGTTTTGTCAGTTAAGCCTAATAGAGACAGCCCTCTTGTTCATGTCATGTTTTGTCAGTTAAGCCTAATAGAGACAACCCTCTTGTTCATGTCATGTTTTGTCAGTTAAGCCTAATAGAGACGATGCTGGACAAAGTTGTATTTCCTTAATGAGAATGCCCAGGCTGATGTTGGCTTGATGATGTATACCTGGGTTGCAGGTACCCGTCATTGACACTTATTGGAAGTCCCCATTACAGAATCCCGTACAGCATTGATGTTGATTTAGCTGTTGGTTACTGATACCAGCCTTTCACTATTCTTAGATTCAACACATGTTCTGAGATTAAATTTTCAACAAAACCTCTTCCACATCTCCAATATATACAAATGATTCAATTTCGTATCACAGATACATCACTATTGTTTTCTGTTCCACGTTCAGTATCATAAATCAGCTAAAGAACGAGACATTTCATAGAATGAATACCAAGATACCATCACCAAAACAAGAGAGCCCATACAGTAGATTAAGGAATATAACAAATTAGTAGAAAATCAAAGATGCATAACCCGTTTTGAAATGCCATGTAGGCTACCAGAGTAGTTTTAGTAAAGCCAATGATGCTATGGGTTTTGACGAGTCTGGAATCATGTCTGCAGGTATCCATGAAGGGCATAGAATATTTTTCCTGGCTGCGATCAGGTCATTATGTTATTCTTCTGTCTGAAAGGAAGCTATAGCAAGTCTGGGTAGGCTCTCGTCATTGGTGTGCAGTTAACCAGGTTTGATTACGGATATTACAAACTAACTCCTCCAAATGTACCCTTCATTGTGAAGAATTTAAAAATCAGAGACTTACATAGCCATTGCAGTGCTTCATGGTCGGTGATAATCGTATGCTTTGCCTAATAATGCATGTTTTATAGAACAGGAGAGCCCATATCATAGCCAGGTACACTTTTTTTTATAGATAAGTAATTCACTTCTGCATTGTTGAGGGTGCAGATAACACAGTGACATTGTGCTCCCTTCCAACTTTCGTTGGCGCCATGATGGATCCAATACCAACATCAGAGGCATCAGCGTAGAGTCAAAACACGGGTGTGTAATGGGAGAAAGCTACTACCCATGATTCAAAGAACATAAGGTCAATTAAAGTTGTAGCTGCAATATGACTAACAGGTTGGATTCGATGTATATTTAGAACATGCGGTGAGTTGGTAATGATAACGCTCTTCAAATCACTGGTTCTACTGCTGCTGCTGTAATATATTTACATCCCCATGCAAAGTATGTGAAACATATTACTTAAAGTGTGCACAAAGAAACTTCACCTTACATATAAATTATTATGTTCCTTCCAACAACCAACTATACTCCTAAAATCGATTAATGAAATTTACAAACACATGTGGTAGTCCGTGGATTCGAACCCAGGACGCTCACACCGAAAATCAACACCTTATGCATCGCACCACGAAGACAGTTAAAGGATGGTGAAACTCAGTGAAACGTCTACACTATTAGAAGCATTTAAGATCACTGAAGCTGTAATCGTTGGAACGTAGATGGCAGTGATACTTAATAATATACACATTGAAAATCAAAGAGGGTATAGTACCAAATCTACACACATTTGTAGTCATGAAGTTCAGTGATAGGAGAGGTTGGGAATGCGATGTTCCCCGGATGAAAAATCAGCAGACTATGAGCTCGTGAAAGGCTTGGTTATCACATAGGAGACCACGTCTCTTCAACAAACTCCCACGGCGAGTAGAAGACATGATGGACAACTCGTTAGACAACTTCAATAGAGCCCTCTATGTCGAACTTCAAAATATGCCAGATGAGCCCATCTTGGCAGAGGAGAGTGCTGCCCTTTCGAACAGTCTTCTGCACCAAATCACCACCCAGAATAAAAGGCGGCGCACGCCTCGGTGACTCTAGAAGAGCGGCGAACCCTACCATAGGTAGGTGCCTTCTTCAGTGTATTGAAGTTGTCCTGACATTGTGACAACCAGGGGATGATATTATTCTTCATTAGTTCAGTAAGGGGCTTGGCGATTGTTGCAAAGTGTTTGACGAATCTTCTTATGTAATAGGGAAGGCCAAGAAATGCATGTACTTCAGAGTTCAGTGGAACCGGGGACTTTGGCGATGGTAGATGTCGGGATCTGAGGCGATACTTATCCTACAAAGGAGTACAAAGGAAATCAAGCAACAGCAGGTCTAGCAACCACTGTTGTCCTCCAAAACACTGAGAAACAATTGTCCAATCTGTTGTTTAGAGTGGGTAAGGGAAAATTGGAAAAGGAAGAACTGCCCTGGAACTAATGTCTGTGGCAGGATTAGGAGATGTTAGTATACGGGGACAGTTGGGTTAGTAACATACCACAGTGTAACATCCTAGTAATTTGAAAACGCAATATTCCTTGATGGATCTGAGGGTGGAAAAATAAAGTTATTAATTTACAAACACAGTCAGTCGTGGGTTTGAGGAAATATGTTTGTCTATGCGAAGCTTAAATTAATTAACGGTGCTGTAGTCTATAACTACAGCACCATTCCACAAGTTGACAACTCGATTGAAGAAGATATTCTTAGACTCGTGTGAGATAAAAGATTTACCAATCATTTGCAACCATTTCCCCGTGTGTAATTAGAATGGTCGATGGTGAAGTACTTACTACAGTTCATATTGTCGATACCTTTGATGATTTTGAACACTTGAATTAAGTTGCCTCTTAATATGCGTTGGGTTAAACGAAATATATTTAATTTTAACTAAGACGTTCCACGTATGTTGTTTTTTTGTTTTTGTTTTTTCTATGTGATTTTGTTCTTTAGGCTAGGTATCATTTTGGTAACTCTATGTTGAACTCGTTCTAGCTTTTCTATATCTTTTTTGGTAGTAAAGGCACAAGGATTGAACGCAATATTCCAGAAGAGGGCGGACTAAGGAATTGTAAAGAGTTAGGATTACATCTTTCGATTTATGCTCAAATGACCTGCTTATAAAGCCAATTATTTTGTTTGCCTTCTTAACAACTTCTGTACAATGTTGACTGGGTTTTATGTTACTCGATTTTGTTACTCCCAAATAAGTTTCTCTGTCTACACTCTTAAGCTGGGTGCCATTCATTGAATAGCTAGCTTTCTCATTTTTGTATCTGATATGTAGTACTTTACATTTATCCTCATTGAAACTCATTTGCCAAATTTGGGCCCAACATGACAACTAATCTAGATTGTGTTGCATATCTTCAACTTCTTCTTTTGAAAGTACACTATTTGCAATTGTTGTATCGTCAGCAAACTTAGAGATTGTTAGTTAGTTAAAATAGCACTTCAGAGGTTATCAACCCTATTGGATTATTAAGCAAGCATACTGTAAGTCAAAAAGAACGTCAGGACTAGAGCCTCTCTGCGAGAACTCCAGTCCCTTTTCGAGATTGTACAGGTGAGACCCTCATCTATGTCGTTGATGTAAACTAGGAAAATAATTGGCCCTAGTACCGATCCCAGGGATACCCCGCTACTTACATTGATCCAGTTGGATGCCTTACCGTTTATGACTACTCTTTGTTTTCTGTCGCTGAGCCAATATTTTATCCATTTCAACACACCATCTTGCATTCCATACACTTTCAGTTTTAGTGTTTGTGGGGAACTTTGTCAAAGCCCTTTTGAAAATCAAGGTATATAATATGTACAGCTTTACTCTCATCATATAGGTTGAGGATATGTGAAGGAAGTCTAAGAGGTTTGTTAAGCAGGAGCGTTTTTTACGAAAGCCGTGTTGAATATATTTGAGTATGTTGTTTTCCTCTAAGTGATTTACAGGTTTGTCTCCTAATGTGTTACGTTGCTGGGCTTCCACTAGTCAGGCAAAGTCCCAGACTGTAATGCCCCTTTTCCACTGATGCGATTTCATACGATTTTCATCGCCGAAAACAAGAAATGGTCACATTCGTAACATGTCGCAACAAAATCTTGAACCCTCGCATGACGATCGTTTGACTCGCAAGGCCTCGCAAGGGGCCTCGCGGGCATCGCAAATGTTCGGATTGTTCAAAATTTGGGACGAGGACTAGCAAGGGGTCCGAACCCTCGCAAGCATCGTTGAACATTGCCGAGGGATCGGCGAGGCCCTCGGAGATCCTCGGCGACATCGGCAAGACATTGTTACGACCGGCACTACGAAATAAACAAGGGCACTTAATATTGGACTAGAAGATAGGCTATATCTGCAACAACGGTACGCTAATTCCAAACCCTCGAACTATTAAGCCGGTGAACAAAACACTTAAACCCTCCAGATTTAATCTACTGGATAATGTGGTATCAATTAACTGGGTTTTAGTGCACTTCTACAAAGGCTTTCCGGTGACGGCAAAGCCAACTCACAACAGGAGTACTTTACGTTAATAAAATGCTCTCAAGTAATAACAATGCTTTTAAATAAACTATAACAAGATTTAATAAAGGAGTATATGCTTATCTTAACTTTAGTGTGAGTCTGAACTCAACACTAAACTCTTCAATGCTCTATGAAAACACTGGAAGTCTAGTCCTACAGCAAACAGATATGGAATCTTCTGAAAAAGTCTGATGCTCTAAGATGCTCATCGAATATAGAACAGAAATAATGTAGGGGCAGGACACCAAAGCGTGTATCTTAACCCTTAACTGTCGGCGCGCAACATAAGTCGAGTATAATAAATCTGGACTATCTGGCGGCGCTCGACAAAGGTCGTGTGGCAATTTCAGCACGTAATGTTGCTGAGAGAGAGAGACAAGTGGTGGCAGGACAAGTGGTCTCTAAGAGCAATGACTGATTAAGTATGACTGCTCCAGACCACCGCGGCGAACCTACTGACACGAATCCCACCTCCTCCCTCCCTCTCTCACTCGCTATATACGGAATTGTATGGGGAAAGTGCCTAATTACATGCTTTTTGCACTCGCGTTGCGCGGTTGTTGCAAGAAAACTAGCCATCATAAAAGGATCGTTATGGTGTCATTGGAAAGCTCTGTTTATGCCCTTTCAGGGATAGATACTTGTTTTACGCTCTGGGTCTTATTTAAGCATGAAAATGATCACGTAAACAGCCCTATTTTGGCTAAAAACACCCCGCTGGGCGGTACATATAAATAAACCGCCTAGCCCGCTAATAAGGTGTTAAATACACCAACAAGTAGGAAACATATATATAAAACAAGGGAGTGCAACAACTCTGTGACAGCACTAATAATAGCCACTCAAAACGGTACTTCCTTAGCCAAAGTAACGGCCAAACTGGGTTGTGCACTATGCATCAACCTAGGCTAAAATAAGGTGTGAATAGTTCCTAAAGCATACGCAATTAAAGTTAATAAACACAATGCTGTCTTTCTCACTAATAAAGTCTAGCAGTGGCATAAAAGGTACAAGGAGCCTAGGCAGAGCGCAAGCATGCTCGTAGCCTACTGTCTCCCCTTGAACAGATTTCCCTTATGTTACGTTAAGTGACTAGGAGGCTCTCTTGGTAAGTCCAGATCTCAAGTATCTGGTCTTACCCTGGCGCTCCACAAAGGTCAACAAAATGAGGTAGCAAGCATACGAGCAAGAGTAGGCAAAAGCCCTTCGCTTGTATGCTGCTACACTCGCAAAGGAAAAATATGCACAAGGGTTACAGGCTACCTAGCTCCGTCAAAGTCGTACAGGCTCTGACTTGCCACATACATAACTCAGACAACGACCAAGGATACCCTCCACTGTCTAGCATTAAATAGTAGGAAAGAACAACTCAATAATTAGAAGCGCCCCAATACTATGATACCATGTGACTATGACTCAAATAATCCCTAAAGCTAGTGCAAAACATATATGGGAGAACTGGTGCTGGTAATACGACTGGCCGACTATGGAAGTCGTATGCAGAACCAGAAGGGATAAGTAATTGAATAAAGACAAGAAGTATGGAAAAGAAGAAGTTCAGAGGGAGAAACCGTAGTAAAGAGGGTTACATTGGGGACAGATTGCAAGGGACGTCTAGGACCAAGCACAACATACCAAGCTCTGAAGAGGCACGCGAGAAGGATGCCCGCACCACCTTACTAAGACAGCGGCCTCCAATCACAGACGACTACGTCATGAAGAGCAGGCGTCATATGACGCGTCAGGCCCGCCGGCCAATCACGAGCGGGTGGCCCCACCTAAGCAAGGAATGCGCACATACATACACACACACACACACTACCACCTCGCTGCTCCTTCTCGTTCTCTCTCCTTGCAATTCACTCTACATATTTTATAATCTATCAATGATATAAAATACTTCCAAGTGTCACAGACAAGAATAAAGACCACCACTGATCAGTCTGTGACAACATGAACACTAAGAAAGAAAGCACATCGTTCTACGATTATTATAGCCCATTTCACTGCCCTGGCGAGCGCTAGCGAGTACGAGTACATTCTGGCAAGCTGGCCAGCGTAACAACATCGACGAGGGTGTCGCACGGAAAAAAATCGTCGTCGAGAATATACCCGCCACGGGTATACATTGCAGAGGCGTGCGAAGGGCTGTGCGACGTAGATGAATGCTCGGAAGACACCTCGCCGAGGCCAAACAGCACCTTCGGCGAGGTGGGTAAAAAAAAAAAAAGGATTAGGCCTATTGTAAACCTGTCAACCCTTTTTTCTATGCACCTCTCGTAAGGGAGTTCACCTGTTTTTTTTTTCTCTTTCTCTCTGTTCTCTCTTTCTCTGGCTTGTATCCATTCGGCCCCATTCAGGCAACTGTTTTAAGACTTTTATCTCCATCCAAGTATCGATATCTTTCTGGCGAGCGATAGCGAGCCAGCATTGAAGGGAGAAACCCGGCTTCGCCGGAGACATTTTTCTATCGAAAAATTTACAAATTTAGCTTGCTCCCAAAACAAAAATATATATATATGTTGGCTCGCTACCGCTCACCAGGAAAGTATTGAAACCTAGATTGGGTAAGCTTCTTAAAACAGTAGGCTGAATGGGGCTGAAAGGATACAGGGCAAAGAGAGAGGGAGAGAAAGAGAAAACAAAAGAATCGAGGTGGGCTCAATTAAGCCCTAATTCGTAAACATACGGCAAGGACATTGCCAATCTCCGAATTAAGGGGAGATGGGTCGTTTTTCTGGTCCCCTTTCTTCCTCATGGTTCACCCCATTAGTATTCATATTTTATGACTTTCGGCCCATTAGTTTGGCGATTTTAAGACATTTCACCCCATTTCGTTGTCAATATTAAGACTTTTCGTGTCATTTAGGCGTCAAGTTTTTCCTGGCTAGCGATAGCGAGCCTGTACTTTTTGAGGGGCCGGCCTTCGGCCATGATATTTTTCTATCGAAAAATGTACAAATTGATCTTGAAGGAGGGTGTTGGGGGGTGCTCTATATGCTTGATGGAGGTCTAGGGATGAAACTAAATAAATTATAAACAAATATATAAATGAGCAAATATTAAGGGACGATGGACCGTTTGTTTGGTCATTCATTCCTTTATTTCTTAATTTCCTCCCTAGACCTCCATCAAACTTAAAACAAAAACTCTAGACCCACCTACAAGATAAATGTGTACATTTTCGACGAGATGGTTTGGGTATGAGGGGGGATCTGCTTGGTGTGGGCCAATCGGCGCTCTGCAGACCCCGTAATCTTGCGTTGATCTCGACCGTTTTCGTGAGGTCAGTCCTCAAAGCTAATGCCTAATAATGGGTCTATAATTAGTCCTTGTAATTGGGGTTGGGTGTGACAGGGATCTGCCTCGTGTGGGCTGATCGGCTTTCTGCAGACTCCCGTTTTCTTATGTTCTTATGTTTGTGCCATGAAATATATGCAAAAAGGTTTCAGATAATCTCGCCGAGGTTACCGCCGAACCATCACTTAATTCGCCGAAGACGTCGCAGAACATACGCCGAGGATTCGTTCATCCTTCGCATTATTTCGCAATATTTTATTCATATGTAACTGTTCTCGCCGAGGGCATCGGCGAACCATCGCTCAATTTGCCGATGACATTGCATAATGTCGCCGATTACATCATATCCATCGGCCACATCGTCACCGAGTGTAAAGTTGTCAACGTTTTTTAACGGTCAAAATCGTATATGTCTCATAATTTGTTGCGAAATGACAAAACTACTTCCTCGGCTAGGAAAATCGTATAAATTCGCAACGGTGGGAAAGGGGTATAAGGATTTATTGAATAGCAATGTCAATGGTTTAGAGAGCTAATCATTAGCTTCTTTTAGAGCTCTAGGTGAGATTGTATTAGGTCCAGGCGATTTATTTACCTTGAGTTTATCTAGACATTTCAATGCTTCTCTCTCTGTAGCCTAATTGTGATGTTGCTTAGAATGTCAGAATTATCAATATGAACCGATGATGCTGTAGGGATATTACTAAGGTTTTCTGTTGTAAAAAACTGGTGTAAAGAAGGTATTGAGGACATTGCTCATTTGTACTTCGTCTTTGGTTTATTCTCCATTTTCATCGACTAACCGTCCAATAGTTGAAGTAACTACTTTCTTTTCTCTGATGTAACTGTGAAATTCTTTTGGGTTTGTTTTACTTTGATTCACAACATGTAACTCCATTTTTTTTTTTACTTTATATAATTAACATTTTGTCTTTGCGTCGTCGTAGTTCTATGAATTTTACCCGTTCTTTGTCATTTTGTGGGGATTTTAATCTATATGAGCGATCTTTTTAGCATTGCAAACAGTCTAAAATCTCTTTATTTCACCATTTAGGCTTATCATTATGGCCTGTACGCCGTATTTTCGATGGTATGCAGTCTGGTACTGCTTTTAGGTAAGTGGTTGTTGTGAAAAATTCCTATGATATATATATGTCGTTATTGTTAACTCCCTCCGTCATATTATGTTCCAGTAAGTCCGAGGAGGCAGGAGCCCGGTATCATTGCTACTGTACCCCACAACTGTCAAAATCACACTGCGGGACCGTTAGAATTGTCGGAGAGACTTGGGGTTGCCACCAACCGACAGATTTTCATCTAACTTACCGAACTTACTGAGCTCCATATGACGCTAGAGCGTCATATAACTTATTAGAGAGCTATGAAGATAAGTCCATATGACGCAATCGCGTCATATGAGTTATTTGGCATAAGTTCCATATGACGCGGTAGTGTAATATGAGTCTGAAGGAGTTAATTAGAAAGCTCCAGACAGTTTCTTAAAAAAAATCTCTAAGTTTATGATAGTTTGCTTTCTTGAAATTAGGGGCTTTCTCGATGCTGCTATTTGGTTTGTTACTGGTAAACTTTAAACTGAGAGTTATCGTATGATAGTCGCTGTTACTGAATTCATCACCGACATTCAAATTCTTTATCAATTCTTCTTTTGATGAAAGTACAAGGTCATGGACGTTATTTCCACGAGTCTGATAACAAATAAATTGATAGAGTGAACTCTCCTGCAAGTTTGCATGCAGGTCTTGTCCAGAATGTGAAGTAAGACTATCTCCCCACTTGGTCACAGGTAAATTGAAATCACCAAAAATTACGGTATCTTGCGAGTTACTAAACGTCTGCAATTTGCTCATAAATTTCTCTGTCAGTTTGCACTGATTGAGCTGGAGGTCTGTATATTAATGCAAGTATTATTTTTGTAACTACTGTATATTATTTTTCAATTGCACAAAGGATGTGTCAACTTTCACAATTTAGGTTTTGACAAGGTTAAGACTGTCTTTGATAAAAAGTAAAACGCCACCTCCATTTTAATTAATTCGTCTTTTCTCAAACATTACATAAACGGGAAGTGAATACTCTGCTAAAAAGTTAGTCTCTGTCTTCTATATTGAGCCAAGATTCTGTTATGCTAATAATATCGTAATTTTGTGCAAGCACTAGTTCCTCTAAATCTGAAAACTTATTGCGTATGCTATGAGCGTTTGCATAGAAAAACTTTAAAGTTGTGGTTTTAGAATTCATGGAAAGCTCTTTAATCTAATTTTAGGTTCTGGTTGGATCTACATGTATGTCCCTGTCTGTCCTCTGTCCTCGCTGTCCTCGATCCTTGTTCCTGGTGGTCCTTGATTGGCTCTGCTTCTTTTCCAAAAATCCATTACTGCGTTGTGAAGCAGGCGGCAAAATCTTGCTGCTCCCACCTGGTTCAGATGGACTCTATCCGCTACAAACAGATGATCTTTACGATAGAAGGCATCCCAGGTGTTGATGAATCCGAATTTCTTCTCCCTGCAGAGGTTTGCCAGTCGACGATTCAAGCTGGTGGCTATGTTGAAGAATCGGCTCTCCAAACCGATCCTGGGGACGATCCCTGATATGATGACTCTGCGTGACCTTTCCTTATACGTCAGCTTTCGGTACTTCATCATGAGGTCCTCCGATCGGGTCCGCGGCACGTCATTAGATCTAACATGAATGACGTACGTTGTGCGTGAGGGGGCCAACTTCAAAACTTCGTTGACTGTGGCTGAAACGTCGTCCACTCCACCACCGGAGATACATAAGTGCTTCCTGGTCCTGGGTGCCCTGGCACAGAACTCCATATGTCGGCCACGGACCATGGAATCTCCTACGAGCCGAATTTCTTCCATTTCCTCTTCGTCATCTAAGTCCGCAAGAATCTGGTAACGGTTCTGGCACATGCTTTCGGTGATGATCTTCCTTGTGATGGGGCGAATGTTGTTGCTCACGATGCGGAAGTTGTTCTAAGTGAGAGCGGAGTCATTATTTGAATCTTCCTGATGTGGCGTATGTACTTGAAGTGGGTACCGATACATCAGGTGTTGGGCTGTTAGAAGATGACACAGTGGTAGTAATTGCTTCATTTGATGATGCTCCTACACTGAGCATTGCAAATTCTTGGAGTACTTCCAGCTTCTTGGTGAGGGCGTTAATCTTGATGTTAGCTTCATCAAGTTTAGTTGCCAATTCTTCTCGGAGCTGGCAGAATCGGCAGACATGAACCTTGGGGTCAGGCAAACATGGTAGGGCCAAACCTACCAGAACAGCTTCTGCAGGCGCGAGACATGGTGACATTAACAAAACTTCAAATTACTTCTAATCACTTGTCTCACTTCAGAACACTTTATTCACTTCAATAACTTCACCCCCTTCAGATAACTTTACTCACTTCAAATCACTTCACTCACTTTAAATCACTTCACTTACTTTAAATCAATTCACGTCACTTCTAATACAATTAACCCAGGAGCGTCGCGCCATTGATAGTTCAAACCTTCCTGCCCAGCGAGAATATTTTGGTTCATTCCCGCCTAAAATTGTCATTTTACCATAAATATCATTATTACTTATTCATATGTGCTATTTTATATTTAATATGAAGATATTAACATGTAACAGCAATAAAACAAGTGGGAATAGTATTTGGGGGGTGAAAAAGACAAATGATTGCCGACCCTCCTTTTATGAGGCGAGAGGCGAACGAGACTTATATCCTCCCTCTTCGAGGCTTGAAGACAGACTGGTGTCTCTCTCTCTCGCTTTCTTTCTCTTCCCACGCTCTCTATATGCGCACTAGACAACCTTGGAATCAGGTTGGAGATATTGGCGCGATAAATAAACCGATAAACAAGGGAATAAGAGATAAAATAGGTGATAATTGAAGGGGGGGGAAAGGAGGGGGTTTTGACACATGTGGAGGAGTGATAGAAGGTGTGGAGGGGAATTATCTCACTTAATCACATATTCCTTTGTTTTGAGTGCTACTGGGGTGCTTTAAACGTTTTTTTTTTTAGGCCTTGGATTTTAACACCTTAAGAGCGGCCTATGCGGTTTATTTATATGTACCGCCCAGCGGGGTGTTTTTAGCCAAAATAGGGCTGTTTACGTGATCATTTTAATGCCTAAATAAGACCCAGAACGTAAAACAAGTATCTATCCCTGAAAGGGCATAAACAGAGCTTTCAAATGACACCATAACGATCCTTTTATGATGGCTAGTTTTCTTGCAATAACCGTGCAACGCGAGTGCAAAAAGCATGTAATTAGCCACTTTCCCGATACAATTCCTTATATAGCGAGTGAGAGAGGGAGGAGGGAGCTGGGATTTGTGTCAGTATGTTCGCCGCGGTGGTCTGGAGCAGTCATACGCTCGCTACTCTCCTGCCACCACTTGTCTCTCTCTCTCAGCAACATTACGTGCTGAAATTGCCACTCGACCTATGTCGAGCGCCGCCACATAGTCCAGCTTTATTTAACTCGACTTATGTTGCTCGCCGCTAATTAAGGGTTAAGAGTCCCGTCGCCTTTCACCACCAAAACCTCTTGAGTCTCTCCTCGCCATGCCTGGGTTAAAGCCTGAATTTGTTTACATTTATATCAAGTTAATAGTACACCTGGAAAGAAAAGAAAAATTACTACACAAGGTTTACTAGAAAGTAAAAGTGAATGGGAGAAGGTTAAATTAACCTAGTGAGAAACTGGAAAAACAATAGTAGTTAGTGTATACAGTGGTCGACACAATACAAATAATGGATTTGTAATATGCCTGACATGAGTTTAATAGGCCTATTAATATGATCACAAGTATCTGGAATGCGCTTAAATAGGTTACCAAATGTAATACCAGTAACTAAATAATTCTAACCCAATAATAAAACTATCTTAACAAATGTCAGCGGGTGCGATTTGTAAAGGCAACTAGGAGAAAAAGTTCAACTAGGTACAATAATGGCTAGACTTTGATATATAAAATACAAACAGCGATACTGTTCTGGAAAGAAGTCAAGAAAGTTAGGGAAAGTAGAAAGGGAAACAGTAAGGGTGTAAAAGATAAGAATGGGCGAGTGCTAGCCGAGAAGCAAGAGAGAGTCGAAAGATGGAGGGAGTACTTCAACGAATTGCTGAATTTAAGGAATGAAGCGCCAGCAAACATAGTTGGATGAGGTATAGGAGGGAGAATAAGAAAAGTAGTGGAGGAGAAGGTGGGGATCAGGAGGTCAGAAGTGTGTGAAGCCACAATACAAAGAGTGAAGTTGGGGAAAGCACCTGGAATACATCGAGTGTGTGGGGAAATGCTGAGGTATGGTGGTGAGATAGTGATCGAATGAGTATGGAAAATGTGCAAACTAGCATGGGAGAAGGGGAGTGCACCTGATGACTGGAAGACAAGCATAATAGTCCCCCTATATAACGGTAAAGGGAAAAGAGGAGTGTGTGGTAACCACCGAGAAATATGTCTTCTAAGCGTAGTAGGGAAGGTGTACAATAGGGTAGTGATTGAGAGAGTGAGAGCGAGAACGGAGAAATGGATAGGTGACGAGCAGGACAGGTTTAGGAAGAGAAGAGGATGTGTAGATCAGATTTTTATCCTGAAATGTGTTGTGGAAAAATATCTGGAGAAGCAACAAAAGCTATATTTTGCCTTTATGGACTTGGAGAAGGCCTATGACAGAGTGGATAGAGAAGGTACTGTATGTGGAAAGTACTTAGAATATACAGAGTAGATGGCAAGTTGCTGGAAGCAGTGAAGAGCATGTTTGAAGGTGCAAAGGCGGCAGTATGTGAGAAGAATGAGCAGAGCGAGTTCTTTGATCTGAATGTTGTGTTGAAACGGGTGTGTGATGTCCATTTGGTTGTTTACTGGATATATGGATGGAGTCATGAAAGAAATACAAGGAAGAGCAGTGGATGTTGGTGTATCGCTGATAAGGGAGGGAAACGAGTGCAAGCTACCTGTACTTCTGTTTGCTGATGATACAGTTCTGATGAGCGATAATGAATGGGAGTTGCATGGTCTGGTATATTTGAAATAGTGTGCGAAAAACGGAATCTGAAGGTAAATGCGGGGAAGAACAAGGTTATGGTCTTCAAAAAGGGTGAAGCCACAGAGTGTGAGGTGAAGTTGAATGGTCAGGCTATGGAGATTGTCAGCTCATTTAAGTATCTGGGCAGTGTGCTGAGTAAAGATGGGAGTATGGATGAAGAAGTGAGGGAGAGAGTGCAACAGGGGAAGAGGGTTGTAGGAATGCTGTGCAATAACAAGAAATTGGGTGGTCAGCATGGATGTGAGGAAGTCCTTGCATGACAGTTAGGTAATCCCGACACTGACTTACGGAAGCAAAGCATGGACTTTGGTAAAGAGACTCAGACCAAGAGTGAGAGGGGTGGAAATGAGTTACTTGAGAAGTGTGTGCAGAGTTACATGGAGGGATAGACAGACAAATGAGGAAGTAAGAGGGAGGTGTGGTGTTGAGGTAGATGAGCTGGAAAGTGTGAAAAGGAACACCTTGAGATGGTACGGCCATATGGAACGTATGGGAGGCGAGAGAATGACTAATGGTGTACGAGAGAGAGGTGAAAGGACAGAGAGGGAGAGGTAAACCGAATGAGATATGGAAGGATGGAGTGAAGAAGTATATGGATGAAGGCGGTGCTGGTTGGGAGGAGGGGCATCGACTTACTGGGGACAGAGGTGCATAGTGGCGTTTCGTTCGTGGCCACCCCTTCGGGGATCACGGCGTCAGGCAATAGATAGATAGCAAAAGAGGGTTTGTTTATGCGTACACAGGTGGTGCTGGTGCTGGTGACGGTGCTCTACTTGACAAACAACATTTGGAAAACAAACGTATATCAGTCATTAATTAATATAGGTACAATGTCATGCAAGATAACTACTGGGTGGTTTACTAAGTACTTGTCTACAAGGAGGGTAAAATAACTACAATAAGGACTTGAAGTTTTTAATATGAAACAAGATGTCATGGCCAAAATATGTTACGGGCAATGATGCCCCCAGCAAGAGATCTGCTGGTCCACAATGAGGTTTGGCTTTGCTTGGTCATATTGGCAAAAGGGAGTATAGGGTACGGGTTGAGGGTTGGTTGTGTGGGGGTGTCACCACTATGTTTATTAGTCCAAAGGGCATTATTAGTAACTTGGTTCGAAACTCATAAACCGCTCCAATGTATATTCTTGCCCAGGATGTCCCTAAAGTACGAAAGAGAGCAGAATGTAGCGAAATATACCGAAATATATCGTTCCATTTCACTTCATGTCACTCCATTCCAAAATTGAACGAATGACACATTCTCATCTCGTGTTTTGCGCTTGGCGGGAACGTTCAATTTTCCTTTGCCGAGCAATTTGTCTTTCAAACTGTATCAACATGAGTAGTTTTCGACAATACGCGTTTTGTTTCCTGACTTAAGTCAGTCAACACGGACAAGTCATTGAGGTGATCCCAACTTCATAATAGCATATCTAACGGCACCTCATATTAAGTACCCATGTTCTGGATGTAGCAATGAAGTTCGTCCTAAACAAAAGGCTCTCTCGTGTGATTACTGCAATAATTGGAGACACATCAAGTGTGGGACATCAATGTCCCAGACCGAATATAAAAACATTACCAGACTTGGAGACACATCAAGTGTGAGACATCAATGTCCCAGACCGAATATAAAAACATTACCAGACTTGGAGACACATCAAGTGTGAGACATCACTGTCCCAGACCGAATATAAAAACATTACCAGACACCTTAAGGAAGGTGGAACTTTTCTCTGGCATTGCCCTGATTGCCCCGATATAATGCTATATAACAGTACTGATGATATAACAGATACAGCAACCAACGCTTTAGATGTCCCAACAATGGATTTAGATGTCCACAACACCATCAACGACCTAACTACCAAAGATGTAGATGTCCCAGTGGATTTAGATGTCAGTGAGACATATAATCAAGCAATTGACCACTTGCGAGTTTCGTTCTATAAGGAAGTTGGAGCTGTAGACAACGATATTAAACAGAATTACCAGCTAAAATACGGTCGTAGTACATATATAAATACATAAAACCCAATTCAACATACCATTTATCCATCAGAAACGTTCATTATTATTGCATTTCTGTTTAATATCGATATTCACGGCTCCACTTCCTTATAGCCTGAATCTTGCAAGTGGTCAATTGCAATGGACTTAGGCCTACAGGGGATACCACTGGCAAAGAAACGGGCCACGTTGCTTACCTCTGTTGGTGGTCTGGAAATGGCACCAATTAAGAGAGAGCGAGTATTGTATTATATGTAAGACAACGTTCTGACAAACCATATCAGACACTAACAAAACCATATCAGATAAGTATATACCGTCCCATAATACAATTAGGCAACCACCCATTAAGTTCTCATCACAAATTATAACCATAAATACTTAAATCAAGGTTCAATGGCCTTGAAATGGTAGTGGCTAATTATGGTGACGAAACGTCAGAGATCGCGGAGACGAAACGGGTCTATATAAGAGGTGGTGACGAAACGTCCTGTATCCAAGAGAAAGATGGGAAGAGGTTTGGGAACTTTGCTAGCTTTGTTATCACTATCAAAATATGAAGCTAAAGATAGTTAATTATAATATGAGAGAGGCTGTATGGCTTCATTCTCTCTCTCTCTCTCTCTCTCTCTCTCTCTCTCTCTCTCTCTCTCTCTCTCTCTCTCTCTCTCTCTCTCATGCAGCACCAGTAACGATTTAATTGACTTGAATGAAAATGTAAGTGTATATTATATGATCGTAATTACATACATCAATGTTTTTGCTATGAAGTCACTCACAGAAGAGAACTAAATTCAATTAAAAGACGGGGCAAGGGGTTATCATTTGGAAGCCAGATCTCTGTGTTTTGACAGTGGGTTGGTCTGTGGAGAATGAACACAAGTGGAGGCGAGTAAAAGCAAGGCCACCTAGAGTACCAGGCCGTGTCAACCATTCTGTGACGTAGGCAATGGGGTGCTACATCCACTGCCCGCGCTCTGTCCCCATTTTATAAATACTCTCTTTTATTCTTTTCTCTGTTAAATTTTAGATTAACGTACAAACAAATTATATATTTTACGTTTAAGGTGTACACGAAACCACTATCTACCTATATCTTACTTTATTATACTCTATATTATGATACCGATATCATAACATGTTTTGGTTATTTCTTGCATATGACTTATACCTTGAACAAGTAGTTGTACAAGATTAAAACTTATTATAAGAATATCTCATTACTTTGTTATATTGGAGTAAAATAAAACACAATGATATATACATTACTATATTATATACAAAGACATAAATAACCTTACTGAAGAGCCAATTTACGTGACATCCAATATTATTCCTGAACAAATATATATAAGTAACTTAATTATATACTATATGTATGAAGATGAACAATATATTTACTGTAACACACACATACACACACACGATATCATATTATATACTATGCAATACAGTATACATTATCTATTTTTCTAGGGTTTGAAGCTTTCTCTTCACGCCTACATTCTTATTAGCTCTGTTAGCTGTTGGGATGTTATTTTCTTTAGCACAGTAATTATTTAAAATTGCATTTGTTGAAGCATATACCACCATACTTTCTATTTTTTCGGTGCTATGACCATTTTCACAGATATCACTACGGAACAGGAGATCAGCATCTGCTAAAGCCGTAACTGTGAGGTGTGTTGCTATATTTCTTTGGCTAGTAGCATTGCGAAAGGCAGGAAGCTTAGCAAGTTTGTTAATTACAATATAGTTATACATGACCATGTTCGCAGTCACACTATCTGGGTATATAAGAGAACCTCTGCTAATTCCAGCAATGTAACTTAGATTTTCTGGGATTTCTTCAGCACTATCTGAACACGTAATCATTTCTTTACAAGCATTACATTTAATTTCCTTTATCACGGAGTAACAACAATAGCCAGCTAAATAAACTATAACGGGGATGATGTCTTTACACCTGTCAATATCCTCCTTACAAACTTCAACATTCGTATGACATAAACCAAAATCAATTTCCTCATCTGTTTTTACTTGCTCATAGTCAATTTCTTCAAAATCCTTTAAAATGACCTTCTTGTCGAGTATGGGTAAACTAAGTTTTAACACTGACATCATCCGTATCTTTTTCTCACACTCATATATTTGGCGTACAGAAATATTGTAATTTCCTCCTGCTAACTGTCGATACTGACCAAATCTTGCTTCCAAATTGTCTGTTTGAAATTTTCCTGTTAGTATGTAGGTCATATTCAGTTCTGTTATGCAATAATTTGTTATTTCTAATATTGCATGGGTCGTATGTTTCAGAGCTCTAATTGTTTCCCTAGTCGGTTTCCCCCCACATCCTGGAAGACTATCCCACGCATCTAACCACTTAAGGAAACTATCCAAGAACTGATATCGGTCATCATCTGTACTATTTGTTAATGGACAAGATAACTTGTTATTGTGCCTAAGACCTTTAAATGGGGATTTCACATTCATTATATTCCACCAATTAAGAAACACTTCGATGTACCTAGCAACATCTGAAAATAACGTTAGGCCATTATGTTTTCCAATCTTGAGCAAGGCTTGAATTATATACTCATTAAAAATTTGGAGAACTAATTTGACATTTTGTCTCTCTAGGTTGGAGGGGGATAATGCTTTCAGGCTTAGCCTATAGGCCTGCTTTAGAAGCAAATTTTCCTCTAAGAAATACAGTTTTTTGAGAGTACTGAATCTTATTAGATTCATTACGGACATTTTTACTTGGGAACTGTGGGAATTTCATAGTTTTTTCTTCATCTTTCTGTCCTAGCCAATTATTCCTGATGCATTTTAAAATATGTACAGCGTCGTATAGGAAAAGAGAGGTCTGGTACTTTGCGCTGGATGTGGGTAAACAATGGACAGTTTTGGTGGATTGGCAAAATATGATACAGCTTTGCCATTGATTGCATTATTGTCTGTTACAATGCTAATGACACTAAATCCTATCTTCTCAAGCCCTAAAATAATCTTCTTCATAATGTTATATAATGTCTCTGCCTTCATTATCTTTGCTGGAATTTTGTGAACAACATCTCTGTATTTTGACCGAATACTGTTTAGCATAAACACATATGCGCTTGTTGCAATTGCATCACTGTCAAATGCTGAACCAACAATATTTCCTGCTTTATAATCCAAGTAAGGCTTCAGGTGAATTTCATCAACCATCATTGTAACCGTTTTATCACGGGTTGTCAGGGACTTAAATGTGTTCTTAATATACATAAGAAAATGGCTGGTACGGTGTTCGATAGCTGGGTTAAACGTTTTGGACAAAAATATTCGTCTTATAGTTGAATAGCTAGGTAGAATTAGGCATTTCTTATCTCTCAGAAGTCTGTAACCTTGAGGTGAGCAATTATGCAAGAGAGAGGAGAATATCAAAAATTCTGAGGAGTAATCAAATTTAGTGAGAGTCATTAAATGAAGCTGTTCACAAACGAATTTGAGTGTATTCTGATACTTGAAGCTACTATCCTGTACAATAGTTGACAAAAAGGGGATCACAAGTTGAATTATTACAATTGCATTAATTGGGTTTGAGGCAGGATTATTGATATCGCACTTACGCAAAGCATCAAGCAACACTTCAAGTGTATTAATGTCAATGACCTTTGAAGGAATCTTATAATCCCCTAGCTGGTTTATTTGCACCGCCTGTACACTAGCCTGAACATTACAGTCTGATTTGATGACTAAGGACAAAATAACTTTAGGTTGTGGGGAATGAACAATTCGACATATATGAAAATCTTCCTCGTTTTCAATAACTGTCCAGTATTTCTTATCAATGAACTGTATTTTGTCTTTAAGTTCATCTAAAGAATTAAATGTTATGTCTTGTTTGTACTTATTGTTATCTGCAATACTCTTTGCTACCGCAGCTTGAATGGCAGACTCTTCCATTCGTTTCCTCTTCTTGTCCGGGGCTTCTCTAGCATGTGATGGGCCAGAAAGGTAAGAGGGGCAGTTTGGCAATTGTGATGGAATTACACCATCACAGAGCTGAGGATACGTCAACTTGGCCACTAATTTAGTTCCGCTCTTCTCGTCAAAGTACAAAGTCTCTCGCCTTATTTCATCAGGTCTAAAATGGAGCTCACACACCTGTAAGAGATGAAAGCTCCGATATAGCTAAGCTAAAAATAAATCGTTGCATAATTGTATTGCGAGCGATATTATTGCTTGGTAGTTCAATCATTCACGAAGGAGTAAATACACTGATTTTGAGCAGTGTGTAATTTGACTTATGAATATTATATACAATTCAATATACCACACTTAAATTACAGTACTGGGTAGGCTTAAAGTTTGTATATATATTTTTCCATAATTGGGAATACAAAATTATTTCATTATGCAGCATTGATCCAGGAGGATCCAATTCAATGCATCCGCCAGCGTCGTCGTCAAACATACACAACAAACAAAATAAAATAACTTCTACTCCGTGGTTATGGATAACTTGCTTCGTCGATAATAATAATAATACTAATATTAGTAATTATAATAATATCAATAGTGAAATTAAAAATAATTATATTAAAGGTAACACATCTATTATATCATTAATGAAGTCATCGATATACCACATAATAAACTCCCGAAAATATATATACTCCCACTGTTGAGCTACTCAATTACTATTATTATTATTACTATTATTAATATTATTATTATTATTATTATTATTATTATTATTATTATTATTACTACTGTATTATTACTATTATTATTATTATTTATTATTATTATTATTATTATTATTATTATTATTAGTATTATCAATATTATTAGTATTATTATTATTATTATTTCTATTTCAACTTGCTGAAGGAATGAGTAAATTTAGTCATGTATTGTTTAAGCCTACCGTACTCAATACTTAGACACGTGAATAACATTGTAGAATAATTTTTACTCACCCTGCTGTTTTCATTTGGAGTGTAATCTACTCGTCGAATGGCTGTAAGCCATTTGCTGGAAAGGTCAGCATTCCTTGGGAACCTAAACACGTGCACTTTCGGTCCCGATCTGTAATTCCCCTTGCAATTTGGCACTGAACACGTGTAAGGCATTGTTGATGATCATGGAGAAGCTATCACAGGGAATAATGTACTTATAAAGTATATATGAGGGGGAAATAGTTTGGAAACACAGCGACAACCTCCCCCTACCTCACTAAAATGTATACTGACCTGCGAGGGTAGTGACCGTTTCAGCACTCCTTTTGTCGACGTCACAGAATTTAAAGGTCCCATCCGTGCGGCCTGGTACTCTAGGTGGCCTTGGTAAAAGACTTCATTAGATTGGAAATAAAACTGTAGAAAATTTATGTTTCTGTACGGTATAGTTAACATTCATTGCCTTGACTATAGGACACCATTAGGTGCATCGATTTTGTTTTAATGGAATTGTTTTGTCCTTTTTCCATTCTTGTATGTACAATAATCACATATTGTAAATAATTTGTATAGAATTTTGAATTTCCTCATGCATGAGTCATAATTGTCTATAAATTGAACTATATTTAATGATCAAGCGACGATTTTCTTCTGTTCTTCTTTAGAGCAGTGGGGGTAACAGTGTTTAGTCTCTGATAAATATGGCACTCTTTTAATGATGATAATTATACAGACAATTTTCCATTTTCACATGCCAAGCTACTCTGTCCTATCCCCCCCCCCCCCCCTCCTTGCATATTTTTAGACATTATTAGCCTTTGTTGCTCTCTGACACTATATACCCTGTTTAATATTCGTAGGCCAGAAATCCCGACCCAAACCTCTACTAACTCATAAACGCTTTGAGCTGTTATATCTACCAGTTGAAAGGGGACAACCAGTAAATAGGTGTGGACCATTTCAGCCCGTTTGTTCTAGCCCTGCCTGAGTTACATGAGGTTAGAGTAATATTTCTGGCAAGCATATAATGAATAGACTATATTGTAGTTTGAGATACGAATGTCTCTTGACCCCTTCTGTACTGGCGACGTCGTTTTAGTTATATTCTAGCTCTATCTCTACGATTTTGTGCAGTTTAAGAAGGATTTGTGGTAGTTAAACGAATAAAGTGAGATAGTTCGAAGCCTGTTAGTTGCTAAAGGTCAAACTGCATACAATCGTCTAATAGCAGCCATAATAAAGTTGATAGGATGGTACCGGTACAGAAAGGGTTAATTAGATCACCTACCCTACTATACAAACTACACTTTACTTCCTCTTCACGTAGGCTATGCCATTAGGTTTCTGGGTAAATTGTATGACGTTAACTTTTCAGCACTGATACTAATTACATTGTTTCTGATTAACTATCGCTAAACATTAGTGCTAATTAGTATATATCCGCTGACTTGGAACAAATTTTAAAAATAATTGCAAGACTAAAGAAAAGTGCTTGTTGGTATGAATGATAGCCCGCGTTCCTCCAATACATATATATATATATTTATTATAGAGAGAGAGAGAGAGAGTGAGAGCAAGAGAGAAAATAACTAGGACATGGAATGAAAAGAGAGGAAGGTGGCAGAAAAAACAGATCCCATAGTATATTCCCAGGAGCTCGTAACCATTATTCCCCTGTTGGCTTTTGTTCATGTTTTACCCTGGCTGACCTTCGACCCAACTGGTATACTGCCTTCTGATATTGACTATAGACCCCTGGCTGCTGCTGCTGCTGCTGCTGCTGTTGCTGCTCCTGCTCCTGTTGTTGGGTAGATGCATTTTGAGATAGATCAGAGTGTGTGTAAGTTGAAAGGAATTCACATTGACTTGTTTTGTATGGATTGGAAAATAACATCATAATCGGAATAAAAACTGTAACTGTCTTGATAGCGTAATGCATAAGTGCGCGGAATTTCGGTGTGAGTATCCTAGGTTCGAGTCCTTGGAGTGCCACATGTATTTATTGATTTCATTAATTGAGTTTAAGAGTGAAGAAGTTGGTTGGTGAAAAAATATAATTCATAAACTCCTGCAAATACATTTAACATATATACAATTGGTGTTGTACCATAGGACATTAGCAAATAGTAATATCTTGGAATTTATTTTAGCAATGTAATTTTCTGTTGAACTTGAGATATTGTAAGCACGTATTATGATATATGTGTACAGGATTTATCACAAACTGGCATAATTATGCTCGGAAGAATATTTTGTAACTTATTACAAAGTTTCATCAAGAGATTGAAAACAAACCTAAGTCACTACCAATTGATAACATTATTGAACTTAGTTAGTCTAACCACTCAAATGGTTTGTTTGTTCTGCCAGTATTTAAAAGTTAGTATTTGTTTCCCATTGCCATTATGATAACATATTGCAAATTGTTTGACATTAAATTGATATCATCACAAAACCATAGATCTGAACTGTAAGGAATTTAGAAGTCTAAAATAGAATAGTACAAACATTGATTAAATCATTTGATGTGCCCTAAATCAAATTATGAAACTAGTTCTGAATATATTGCCATCCTTATTATTATTAATATTAACGTCTAAATAAACCAAAAACATTGTTCATGAACATAAGTTCATGAACAGTATTTGACATTATATTGTAAAACATCTTTGACTCACTATTTGTATATTGATTACCTTTAGAATACATGCATAATCACATAAGTATGAATCTAAATAAAACAATTGGTGTTTCATGTTCTAGGATGGTTAACAAAAAGGAAGTAATGATGACAAGGAATCTAAAATAACTATGAAATCAGCGTACTCAAAGATACTGATGTACTTATAACCAAAGGAATATTGCATTTTACACTAGGACACTTTTTCAGTATATACAGTACACAGGGAGAGTCCAAAAACGTGTTCTTATTTTAAGGACGTATTGGCCAGGCTATAATAAGACTTTGTTACTCTATGACGTTCGAGGAGAGTTCTCTTTCTTTCGGTGTTATCGATTCTGAATCGATACTTCTGATTTGTATTTCACTCAGTTACTAAGGTACCATGAGCACCATTACTTAATGTGATAGTAGAGATGCTGCATGGAACTATATTAAACTGAATAATAAATGTATAGAACACACATAAATTATCTTTTCCAGGGCAGATCGTCAGTGCAATAACTGTCCTAACAATCACAATAGCCAGGAATATCATCTGAGTATTACAAGATACAAACATCTTGATGCAAAATACCTAACTAGTTTGTATTACTATCATATGTGTATAATAAATTCATATGTAGGTCTGGACATTTTTATTTTCCATTCCCTAGATTTCCGTTTTTATCAATCGATAGCTTTTAACAATGTATTTATTCCCAAATATATTGTAGAGTAACATGGATTTATTTTTGTCTGGGGAATACCTCTTTAACCCCTAAGTGTCGGGGCGCAACATAAGTCGAGTATAATAAATCTGGACTATCTGGCGGCGCTCGACATAGGTCGTGTGGCAATTTCAGCACGTAATGTTGCTGAGAGAAAGAGACAAGTGGTGGCAGGAGAGTAGCGAGCGTATGACTGCTCCAGACCACCGCGGCGAACCTACTGACACAAATCCCACCTCCTCCCTCCCTCTCTCACTCGCTATATACGGAATTGTATGGGGAAAGTGCCGAATTACATGCTTTTTGCACTCGCGTTGCGCGGTTGTTGCAAGAAAACTAGCCATCATAAAAGGATCGTTATGGTGTCATTGGAAAGCTCTGTTTATGCCCTTTCAGGGATAGATACTTGTTTTACGCTCTGGGTCTTATTTAGGCATGAAAATGATCACGTAAACAGCCCTATTTTGGCTAAAAACACCCCGCTGGGCGGTACATATAAATAAACCGCCTAGCCCGCTAATAGGTGTTAAAAGTATGAAAATGTGTTTATATATATATATATATATATATATATATATATATATATATATATATGTTTCTAATTTCTCAGTGGGGATCGAACCGTCGACCATCAGGACGATAGCCGACGCTTTAATCAACTACACCACGGCAGTGATTAAAACGTCGGCTATCGTCCTGATGGTCGACGGTTCGATCCCCACTGAGAGATTAGAAACATTTAGTGGCTCACGTGTATTTGTGATATATTCTCAATATATCAATATATATATATACCGTATATATATATATACATATATATATATATATATATATATATATATATATATATATATATACTGTATATATATAGTTCACTGCTCAATAGGTGGCATTCTGAGAGTGAGGGTCTGAGTCTGGAGGGTGAGACGGTGAAGCACTTGAACGAAGCAACCAGCCGCTTCAGAGATGGAGCTGCTTCGAGCCATGATGGATGCTTCACATGTCTCACTCCCCAGACTGGAACAAGACCTCACGGGCTTCACCGTGGTGAGCGGTGGAATGTACAGGCTCTCAGCCTATGCCCGTGAGGGAGTAATTGGAATATAGAAAAAAAAATATATATATATATACAGTATACTGGACGATAGTTGGAGGGTTGAGAGTGGTCACCCTTCTTTGGGACAAGTTGAATGAGAGCAAACTTCCAGCATGAAGGGAAGACGTTAGAGGAGAGACAGATGAAAGAGTTTGCCTAGGCAGGGAGTCAGCACGGAAGCACAGTTTTTTAGTACAACAGGAGGAACACTATCCGGATCGTACGCCTTCTTAGTATTAAGCCCAGAGAAGGTAGTGTTACGACCGGCACAACTGAATAAACAAGGGCACTTAGTATTGGACTACAATATAGGCTAAGTATGCAACAACGGTACGCTAATTCCAAACCCTTGAACTATTAAGCCGGTGAACAAAACACATAAACCCTCTAGAGTTAATATACTAGATCACGGGGTATCAATTAACAAGGGATAAGTGTACTCTACTAAGGCTTTCCAGCAATGGCAAAGCCTGCAAACAACAAGAAGTAATTACGTTAATAAAATGCTCTCAAGTATTAACAAAGCTTAAATAAACTATGACAAGATTTAATAAAAGATTAGATGCTTACGTTATGTTTAATGTTACTCTGAACTCAACATTAAAACCCTTCAATGCTATATGAAAGCACTTGAAGTCTAGTCCTACAGCAAACAGACCTAGAAGCTTCTGCAAACGTCTGATGCTCTAAGATGCTCGTAGAATATAGAACTGTAATAATGCAAGAGACAGGACATGAAACGTGTATCTTAAATACACCAAAAAGCAGGACATCTGTAATGGAAAACACGAGAATGCAACAACTCTGTGACAGTAATAATAACAGCAACTCAAAAACAGTACTTCCTTAAATAAAGTAACAGCCACCAACGGTTGTGCCCTGCGCAACAACCTAGGCTAAACAATACCGTGAATAATACTAAAGCACACGTGATAAGAGTTAATAAGTATGCATTGTCTTTTCTATTAATAAAGTCTAGCTGTGGTATCAGGGTATGGAAACTAAGTAGAGCCAAGCATGCTCCTAGCTTATTGCCACCCTTAAGGATATCTCCCTATCTTACGTTAATGACCGGGAGGCTCTCTTGGTAAGTCCAGGTCTCTCGTACCTGGTCTTGCCCTGACGCTCCCCAAGAAGTCAAGCAAGGAGCTAGCAATATACTGGCAGGAGTAGGCAAATGCCCTCTGCCAGCACAATGCTACACTCGCAAAGGAAATATCCAAAAGGGCTGGCCACCAGGCTACCCAGCACCGTCGAAGTCGTATAGGCTGTAGCGAGCCGTATACACAACACTGACACCGACAACAGATACCCACCACAGTCTAGCATTAAATAATGGAGGAGAACAAGTGTGACGTCTACCAGCGTTGGCAGAATCGCCTCTCGTTAGCCACTAGCACTCGCCAGGGACATCGAAATGGGCTACAGTTATCAGAGAATGTTGTTCTTTCTTTCCTAGTAATCGCATTGTCACAGACAGTCCAGTGGTGGTCTTTGTTTTCGTCTGTGACAACGGGTTATATTTTATATCAACAGTAGTGATAATAGTACCAGCGTGTGAATGAGAAAGACTTTCAGATAGGAGGTAGTGAGTGTCTGTATGTACGGGTGCATTCCTGCCTCTTGCTCGCCATTGGACTTGGTCATTGCTGTGTCATAGGACGCCTGCTGTCTTGTGACGTCTCGGTCCGTGATTGGCCGACCATCGCGCCTTTGCGGTCTCCTGTGTAACTTACCTCCTCCATGAGGGTCCCAAGGAGCTGTCCTCGTCAGGACAGGCTTGGCGCGTGTGCTTCTAACATCCCTTTGCATACTCTCTCCCGATCACCACCTTTATCACTGTTTCTCTCACTCGATTCTCTCTTTCCATACTCTAACCTTTATTAACTGCACAACACTCCCCTTGGGTTCTGCATACGGTTTTCATAGCCGGCCCATTGTATTGCATGCGCCGTCCTCAGAGATATTTACATGTACTTAGAATAGGTTTGAGGGTTCTTAGTTAGTATAGGTTAAGAACTTTGTGTGTCTCCATTATTGATTTAGTGTTTCTGCTCTTTTATTTAATGCTAGACTGGGATAAGGTAACTGTAGTCGTTGTCTCCGATGTGTATACGGTTTGCTTATACCTACACGACTTCGACCGGTCCTGTGGTACCCTGGGTTGTCTTTTCGGTTGCGTCCTTTGCGAGTGCAGCATTGTGTTGACTGAGGGTTTTGGCCTGTACCAGTTCCACACTTTGCTGCCTCTTTGCTTGGCTTTAGAGGGTCGCCAGGATAGAACCAGATACTTGTTATCTGGATCTATCGAGAGATCTCCCTCGTCAATTAACGTAACTTAAAGGATGCAGTCTTAAAGACATCGCTAGGCTATGAGCCAGTTTTGCTCAACCCCAGTTCCTTACCTAGAGTATCCCAGCTAGAAATTATTAATCGAGTAGACACTTGTTAGTATGTAATATAAGCTCTTTGATATGTGCGCATTATTATTCACAGCATTTATTAGTCTAGGTTGTTGCTGAGCCGCACAACCATAGCAGACTGTTTCGTTGATGAGGAAGTACTTCTTTTAGTGTCAAGCATTGCTACCGTTGCGCATTTATAGTATTCTCGTGTTAGTTAACATTATATGTCCTATCTTTTAGTGTATTCGATTTACACGTGTGGTGTCCTGCCTCCTGCCTTTATATAGTTCTAAATCAGTACGAGCATCTTATGAGCATCAGACTTTCTTCAGAAGTTTCCAGGTCTATGCTGTAGGACTATACTTCACTTTCTTTCAGATAGGAGTGAAGAGTTTATTGTTGTTTAGAGTAACTGTATTGAAGCATCTTTTTATTGTATTAAATCTTGCAGTGATTTAATTAATCTTTCCATAGATTCCTTTTTATTCATTTTAACGTAACTTGAATCTTGTTTGTTATCAGGCTATACCAGTGCAGGTTAGCCTGACGTAGAGTACATTTATGGCCAGTTAAGGATACCCCGCTATCGCAGATTAACCCTGGAGGGTATAGGTGTTTTGTTCGCCGGCATATAAGTTCGAGGGTTTGGGATCTAGCGTACCGTTGTTGCATAGTGCCCTATTACTAGTCCAATCATTGAGTGCCCTTGTTGTATTCGTAGTCCCGGTCGTAACACAAGCAGTATTGAAAAGCACCCTACAGTATGAAATTTATGACTCTAAACCTTGCTAAGCTAGTACATAATATTATCTGAGAGCAGGAGATTGTAATACGACTGGCGGACAGTGAATGTCGCTTGCGAGGGGCCAGAAGGGATGGGTAATTGACTGCAAAGCATAGAAGTATGGAAAAGAAGAAGTTCAGAGAGAGAAACAGTAGTATAGGTGGTTATTGGGGAACAGAATGCAAAGGGATGTAGACGCAACCTCACGGCGCCATGCTCTACGGGAGCCAGGAGGGAAGGAGCCCGTCCACTGGGCTAGGATAGCGGCAACCAACCACCGGCCACTACGTCACAGGGACACAAAGCCCACGTGACCCTGTTCAGCCACTCACCGACAAGCGGGCCGGCCGGGAAGGGAGAGCGCACACACGCACTACACCTCGCTCCCCCGTATCTCTCTCATTGCAACTAACACACTGCGTATCTTATAACACTATCAATGATATAAAATACTTCTTGGTGTCACAGACAAGAATAAAGGCAAACACTAAACTGTCTGTGACAACTTAAACACTATGAAAGAAAGAGGGTCGCTCTATGACTATCATAGCCCATTTTACTGCCCTGGCGAGCGCTAGCGAGTACGAGAGCATTCTGAACAGCTGGCTAGCGTAACAGTAGAAAGTACATCTTTAGAAGAAATTAGGATATTAGGCATCCTTCTCCTACACCAACCTGGGCAGATGGAAGGGGGGAGTCGGGTCCAAGTCTACTCCCACCTTTCACCCCCAAACTATTCCCAACTCCCCCATCTTCTTCTCTAGCTGGCAGTTAGTGGTTAGCGACGATTATGCTCATGTATTACACATTTTTGTTAAACCATCATTGCACATGCTTACAATGGCCAACATTTAAAAATACATTAGGAATTTATTTATACAATTACTGAATAATTGTATTATCAAAATGAGTTACAAGAATCTTGGCTGTAGTGGTCTTCTGACTCTCTCTTAACACGCAGACTACGAGGTCCGTTCATTTAAATTTATAAAATATGTAATGGGTTTCATAACGTGTATCATAGCAAACTCTTTAGCCTCATTATAAATACAATACGCAACCATGGCTGGTAGTTTGAAATTAAAAGGTTCAGCACTAGTATATTTGTGGAAACTGTTTCACATTTAATATCTATTCTACCTGGAGCAAACTTTCCTCAGAATGTGTAAACAATTCCTCAGTTGAACAGTTCAAGAAGACAGTAGATAGTATTTTGCACACTCTGTAAGGAGTGAAGTCCTATACTCAAACCTTACTAAAAGTTAACACCGACTTTGATAGTAATTTGTATCGAGTTCTACATTTATTGATTGACAACAAGTGTATAGGCCACATAGAATTAAATGCAGACCGTTTATAGTATGTATGGTTTTGAATAAATGGGAGTAACTGATTGAAATGATAAACGAAGCAATCAATAACAGTCGCAACACTATTCCAGCCAATCTTTGCCTTTAGTCCTTTCCTTTTATGATATAAAAGCCCGACTGTGTAAGTAATTTGAGAACCTAGGAGTAGATCGTATAGGGCACGTTTATGCGTATTGCAATAATAGTGAACATAATATCCAGAATACTGTATGAGATTGGATTTAATTATGGCATTATTATATTTAAATCACATTAAGTCTTGAAAGTAGAAAGTCGTGCAATGAGAGAGAGAGAGACAGACACACGCAGAGAGAGAGAGAGAGAGAGAGAGAGAGAGAAGCACAAGACCACTACAGCCAAGATGCTTGTAACCCATGTTGTGTATAGAGACTCACTTTGAGAATACAATTATTCAGTAATTGTATTTATAAATTCCTAATATAATTCTATATGTTGGCCATTGTAAGAATGTGCAATGATGGTTTAACAAAAATGTGTAATACATGAGCATAATCGTCGCTATTCACTAACTGCCAACTAGAGAAGAAGGTGGGGGAGTTGGGGATAATTTGCGGGTGGAAGGTGGGGGTAGACTTGGACCCGACTCCCTCCTTCCACTTGCCCAGGGTGGAATAGGGGAAGGAAGTACCCATCCCTGAGCAACTTTTAGTACGCGAGGGTGTACACTCACACGTACTAAATGTTACAGCTGGTTTCTTGTTATCTCCATATTCTATAGTAAGGGTGTTGATGGTAAAGGCATATTTTCATAATTGACCATCTTTGTACATAACATTAATAATTATAATGTCAAAAAGAAGCACATTCTTCGTTGACAATAATTCCTATGTAGTGTTGCTGAATCAAAAGCAAAATTTGTATGTTTGAGTATACTTTTTCTTAGCCAACTGTATGTGGGTGAGGCAGTTTTATGAACAATGTACAGTATATTAGGATTCCATATGTCACCTTGATATCTTAACCCTTTCACGCACATATGATGCAGAGGTTACCAAATTAGCAATAAGAAATAGAGTTCTCTCACTTTTATAATTACCTCTCCAAAATTAGTTTTCTGCCCACAGCTAACTCAAAGACAACTGCAGAGGTTGAAGTAACTAAACTAAAGGTTTCTAAATACCCCTGATGGTAATAAAGGCTTTAAAGTATCCCTAATAGCCTCAACATCGAGTCATATATCGGAGAGGGTTAATATATATGGGGACAAATCATAATCATATTTGCTCCCTCTATTGCAGATTTGAGAAGACATTTTGTTTTATACCCAGAAAATTATGACTGAGGACCTTCTAATAGGCTATGACAAGGATACTTAAGAAATCACCAACACATTTTCTCCCATTAATATTAGAAAACAAGTCATGACTTGCTTATGCTATACTGTATAACTAGTCTGCTTTTCATTAAAATTTGGAAGTTTTGACATCGTGGGCAATTGTATTGTTTGTTATGTGTCGCACCTTGCCCAAACTTATGACATCTTTGTGTGTCCAGTTTCATATTGTATACAGTTCAGAAAAAATCAAAACTATTATGCCAACATTGAAAATATCTGCGAATACCGCCACCCCAGCATCCCGGCCAGAAGGATATAAACACCATCACAAAAAAGGCTCAGAGTGACCTTCTCGCGCAGAACAGCCTCCGCACTGCCTCCCTCCAAGCCGTGATGCCTTCTGCCAACACAAAAACAGTACCAGAGCCAGAGCAAATCCTTCTCTTACTCAAGAACATCAAATAGGACAACGCAGCATAAATGGACACTATCACAGGCGATCAGACAGAGGTATCCGAGCTATCCCTTCTGTTTGGTCAAAGAAACTCATGCTCACCAGCTAAGCTTGAGACTAACACTACTCGATACTCACAAGCTAAGTTTCAGACTAGCACCACTTGTGAGTCCTGAGGCTCACCAGCTAGGTTTGAGACTAGCAAGAAGAGAATCATCTCTACAACTTGTAAAGGATGTGGTATGGCACTGTCCAAGAAGAATAACCAGGAGCAGACTATCACCTCTACAACTCTTAAAGGATGTGGTTTGAGACCGTCCATTAATTCCCCTAATCGTGATCAAAGACTTAAGTCCCCATCTAATCATTTGTGTGAAGTTAATGTAAATACTGTCTCTGATTTAAGAGTCCCTTTTTGTGCAACTTCATTTCCCCTCAAGAAAACGCTACACACAAACCACCCTTGACTTCCCCTATTCAATACTCTTATGATTAAACTTGAACATTTCAGTCTCAATGTAACCAAAGGTATTTGATAGTAAACATTAATTGTGAACAACATCTGTCCCTCGCATGAGAATCTGAGAATCGCATGAAAATATGAGAATCCGGCAAAAGAAGGAAAACTAGCTTCAGTAAATAAACGCGGGAAGACTAAATTTTGTGAATCTATTCATTAGTGATCAAACATCAATGTAATCGTAAAGACTATATTTATATACTCTGTACTAAGTCATTGCATAAATATTATTTTACTTAATTTTAACCTTTGATTAAGTCTAAAAAGCTTTGATAACATTTAATGCCATAAATACCCCAACTCTACATTCCGTGCGATCACCTTTAATCACATTCAAGCGTGTTCTAAATTACTGCCCTAACTCAAGTAGAATTGACTTCATCATTATTGTATTGTATTGTATTGTATGGAACGTATGGAAAGCGAGAGAATGACTAAGAGGGTGTACGAGAGCGAGGTGGAGGGACAGAGAGGGAGAGGTAGACCGAATATGAGGTGGAAGGATGGAGTGAGGAAGTACATGAACGAGGGCGGTGCTGGTTGGGGGGAGGGGCGTCGACTGACTGGGGACAGAGGTGCATGGGGGCAGTTCGTTCGTGGCCACCCCTTCGGGGATCACGGCGTCAGGCAATAGATAGATTATTGTATTCAGTGTATAATTGATAATTGCACGTTTCATGAGTGTGTAAGACCCACTTGTGTGTATAAATACAATGTAGTTTTGTACCTATTGTATAATTCACCCAATATCTTATTGTGTATTATTATTTGTCTCTTAGTTTTCCCCTCTTAGAAGAATCCACAAACACTTGATATTGTCTAGCATACCAAAACTGTTGTAATAACCCCTTCTGTACCAGCGACGTGTTGGTGGTGTAATGGTTTAGCTGCTTATGTTCTGGGTGTGGTTTCCCAAGTTCGAATCCCGGGAGGACCATATGCTTTCATTAGTTTAATCAAATACATTGGGGTTTGTAATTGATGATTAATGTTAAGAACGGGGTGCTACATATTGTATTCCAGCTATATTTAGACGATTGTGTGCTGACGAAGGGTATGTGGTAGTAAAAGGGGTTAAATGAGATAGTTCGAAGCCTGTTAATGGTTGGAGGCCCTTTTTAAACTGAATGAACTCTTCTAAAAGTAACCAAAGTAAAGCTTAAAGGACGGCACCGGTACTGTATGGGTTAACTACTCACTGTGGGTTTCTCAGGGTTGGGTGTGCTGTTTTGGCTCTCAACTGAAACGGAAAGGTCGATGGGTTTTATTGGTCTGCATCCTAAATTCCAGCTCGGAATTCAGACCACAAAATAACAACTGTCTTATCCACAATACGTCTCTGAAGATTTCCTCCAAAACTAAAAAGAAAGGAAAATAAAGATAAAGAAGATTAAAGAGAAAACACAAAATTAATAAACACATTCATCAATCGGTAATCGGCTTCCGTCTTCGGGTTAACCATTTCACTATACGATGACGCTTTTAATATTTTCATTCATTTAGGAATGACTTAAACAAACCACTGTGGATTATTTGAAATGGTATTAACCTTGTTATATACCCACGGAACCTTTCTACATCTGTGTAGAATCGTCTAATAATAGCTAAAATATAATGTCAAAATGCGTCACTACACTGTAATAATTAATAATAAATAATGAACTAATTAATGTCTAATGCTAAGAAATGACCGAGCTGATAATACAGTATAGCGCGGTAAAATATATATTGGTTATGGTGAATTATAAGGGTGTGGGGGGCACCACACCACCGAGGGGAGTGACTCGTTTATCGGGGAATAGGGACTTTCTCACCATTAATTACAGAGAGCGAGAGAGAGAGAGAAAGAGAGAGAGAGCGAAAGAGAGAGAGAGAGAGCGCAAGAGAGCGAGAGAGAGAGAGAGCGAGAGAGAGAGCGAGAGAAAAATAAGTTACACACAGTTACATAGATGCTCACACCACACAGACCTTGCGTTGACTACTAGGTGGTCTGACGTCCATACTACTAGACAGGGATAGTTTATATTTAAAAAATAATAGGACAGCAAAGTAGAAGGCTCTCTCCCCACCCTCAGCATCATCTGGCTAAACAACCGTACTGGTAAATATGATGAAGTATAACATTATGGGTAAGGAAATGGCCACAAGGAAAGTTTGTATATATGATCGAAGTAAATTAGTCTGAAAGTGAACTTATAATAACATACCTACTTATTCATTCATAAGATAGAGTGAGAGAATGAGAGTAAGTGTGTGGGAGTGAGTGGGGGCGTTTGTGTTTGTATGTGTGCATTCAAGGAGTTAGCAGTAATTTGTTGTATCTCAAAGATTGTGTATTTTTTTTCTAGGAGATATTCTTGTTAATAAAAGAAGGGATTGGTTGCTTTACTACAATCACTGCAGACTGCGCAAAAAACATGTGATTTCTACATTATCAGTAGGTTCAGGGATATTTTGTAGCGAGGCCGGTCTATATGATCTGTGGTCCATGAATATTCTTTCCTCTCACTTAAACATTAGACTACCATAGTGGGGTGGGAATATGAACATGATTAGATAAATATCCAGTATTCGAGAAAGGATAATAAGTCGTAGGCGTGTGCATAAACCTTTAACCGTCTTGGTGGTTTAATGGTTAAGGTGTCTAAATATCTGTGTGTGATAACCCGAGTTCGAATCCTGGTGGATCACATATATACTTTCATTAATTTCATTGGAGGTGTTTGGTGTTGTGGTGAAATTAATACAAAATAGATTATATAATGTATAGTGGATAAAAGATAGCCGATCGTAAACAAAGCAATTGTTTATTCACAATCCGTTCCCGCCAAAATGTACACATACACATATATATATACAGTATATATATATATACTGTTTATATACATATATACATATATATATATATATATATATATATATATATATATATATATACAGTATATATATATTCCCAGTGTATACCACCTCTACGTAGGGCACGTGGTACCCGTCTTGCAACACAATCCCACCCGTACTTTGTGCAACTCTCAAACCCAAAAGTGAAACGTTACTCCCAGACTTTCTTCTATTCAACAGCTAGCTGAACTCTGGAACTCTCTCCCAGAATCAGTCTTTCCCTCTTCCTATGAATTAAATTGCTTCAAACACAGTGTGTCCAGGCAGTTTGGGTCGAACGTCCCTTGATTTTGGCCCTGTCTCTCTTTCAACTCTGGGGGAGGCAATCGCTACATGCAGTTCTGCCTTTTGCCTCCCTCACTCACATAGACAAAAACAAAATATATATATATTAATATACATATATATATATATATATATATATATATATATATATATATATATATATATATATACAGTATATATAGCATATATATACAGCATATATGCTGTATAAATATATATATATATATATATATATATATATATACACTGTATATATATGTATGTATATATACAGTATATATTTGTTTTATATTCAAACTACTCCCTCTCGGGCATAGGCTGAGAGCCTGTATATTCAACGGTGAAGCCTGTGAGGTCTAGTTCCAGTCTAGGGAGTGAGACATGTGAAGCACTTTGAGATGCAACCAGTCCCCGCTATCTTGCCTTCGTAAGATGCACGGGGCCGGGTCACCCACCCTTGGCTCGAAGCAGCCCCATCTCTGGAGCTACCTCGCCCCAGTGTCTCACAGTATCACCCCCTAGACTCTGACTCTCACTCTCAGAACGTCACCTATTGAACAATGAACTCACTAGGCAGCCCCCCTGTAGCATATTTTTAATATGCTAATATTCATACAGTGCTATTTAATCAGGAAACAATTAGTTTTTTTTTTTGGCGTTTCGGTTGGGTTTGTGGTAATGCAATGATACTAGGTAGAGCACAAATTCCATCCCAATATCTTCCCATTACTGCATCAGGATTCGAACCCGGGACCATTGGATTACCAGTCCAGTGGCATGACCACTCCACCACACCTCCCATATATATATATATATTATATATATATATATATATATATATATATATATATATATATATATATATATATATATATATATATATATATATATACTGTATATATATATATATATACTGTATATATATTTTTTTTTTTTTTTCTTCTATATACCAACTATTCCCTCTTGGGCATAGGCTGATAGCCTTTACACTCTACCGCTGAACACGGTGAGGCCCGTGAGGTCTTGCTCCAGTCTAGGGAGTGAGACATGCGAAGCTTCACGGCTCGAAGCAACTCCATCTCTGAAGCCGCCTCGCCTCTGTGCTTCACAGTCTCATCCCCCACACTTGGACCCTCACTCTCAGAACGCCACCTATTGAGCAGTTAACTCATTAGGCATTGCCCCCCTGTATCATATTTTTTGAATATGGGAATATTAAAACAATGCTATTTTAGCACTGTGGAGTACATTCACTGTGCCGCCCAGCGTTTTTTTTTTACCATAAATGGGGTTGTTTCCGTGCTGTTTTTCATGCATAAACAAGAGCCACAGCGTAATACAATTATGTATCCCTGAAAGGGCGTTAATTGGGCTTTCCAATGACACCTGAACCATCCTTCTACGATCACTGGTTGTCCTGCAACGATCGTGCAACCGAAGGGCAAAATTAATAAAATATGGTAATTTCGTTACATAATTACGTGTGTAGCGAGTGATGGAGGGTGGAGTAGGGTGGAGTACATCTCAGTAGCTCCACGGCCACCGTGGCGAGCGGTCATGAGGCAACCTACGCTCCTCCCACCGCTCCGCTCTCTCTCAGAGCACATTACGTGTTCAAAATTGCATGCGACTATAGCCGTGCCCCGCCACATAGGCCACATTTATTTCACTCGACTATAGCCGGGTGCCGCCAGTTAAGAGTTAATCAGGGAACAATGAGGGTATTATTTTGGCATTTCGGCGTGCTGTGGTAATGCACAAATTCCATCCCAATAATATCTTCCCATTGACATATTGGGATTCGAACCTGGGTCCATTGGATTACCAGTCCAGTGGCAAGACCACTCCGCCACACCTATATATATATATATACTGTACAAGCGAAGTATGAATTTTTCCTATGGGCAGCGCAGAACGCTACTTTGAATATTACTCCTGTTAGACGATGACTGTCAGTAGATTATTCAATTTGGGTTTATAGAGAATGCCGTCCAATCCAAATAACCTCTCGTCAGACTCACCAAAGTAAGCATTAAGGGGAGATGGGCCGTATTTTTGGCCAATTAATTCATGTGTTCCTTTTTTTCATAGTTTCCTCGTTAGACCTCCATCAAGCTTAAAAAAACACTCCCTAGACCCCATTCAAGATAAATTTGTACATTTTTCGATAGAAAAATGTCCCGCCCAAGGCCGGTTTCTCTTAAATTACAGGCTCGCTACCGCTCGCCAGGAAAAAATCGACACCTAAATGGCACGAATGGTCTTGATATTGATATAGAAATCGGACGAAAGGTCTTAAAATCGTCAAACTGGGTCGAACGTCTTAAAATCTGAAAACTAATGGGCTAAACATGAGGAAGAAGGGGAACTCGAAAAACAACACATCTCCCCTTAAGTCGCACAATAGTTTCCTTCATATACTGTACATATATCAAGAAATCCCAGAGAACGCTTTATATCCCAGAGAACGCTTTATATCCCAGAGAACGCTTTATATCCCAGAGAACGCTTTATATCCCAGAGAACGCTTTATATCCCAGAGAACGCTTTATATCCCAGAGAACGCTTTATATCTGATCACAACAATGCTTAATACCTTATTCACTTCTCATGAACATATTGATCCTAACT
Organism: Paralithodes platypus; assembly: GCA_032716605.1. NCBI lineage: Eukaryota > Metazoa > Arthropoda > Malacostraca > Decapoda > Lithodidae > Paralithodes > Paralithodes platypus. The sequence continues at coordinate 21,915,966 of CM064495.1, forward strand.
AAAATACATCATTCTACGCCACGTTAATCAAAATAACTGTCTTTCATAATCTTAATTAAGGGAGCCCACCTCGCTTTTTTTTCTCTTTCTCTCCCTCTCTCTTTGGCTTGTATCCATTCGGCCCCATTAAGCCTATTTTTTTAAGACACTTACCGAAATCCAGGTGTCAATATTTTCCTGGCGAGCGGCAGCGTTTTGACAGCAAGCTAAATTTGTACATTTTTCGATAGAAAATGTCTCCGGCGAAGCCTGATTTCTCCATACAATGCTGGCTCGCTATCGCTCGCCAGGAATAAATCGACACCTAGATGGGGATAAACGACTTTAAAAAGTTGGCTGAATGGGTCCGAATGGATAAAATAAAGACAGTGACCCACCTTTAACCTGAACTATCTTGGACACTTTACTAGGTTATTATATTCATGAAAAAATACTCTTAAAAATATAAGTCTATTGTATAATAATAATAATAATAATAATAATAATAATAAGAGTAGTAATAAGAGTAGCCTAATACTAAGACATCATACCAATCGTTACCAAAGTAATAAATAGTTTAGTTCACCTGCCTATATTCAGTTTTCTCTCTCACCACCACCTGCCTCCCCACTCCCCTACCTTCTCTCTCTCTCTCTCTCTCTCTCTCTCTCTCACTCCTTTTCTCTCTCTCTCTCTCTCTCTCTCTCTCTCTCTCTCTCTCTCTCTCTCTCTCTCTCAATCCATTTACTTTTCCCTTGTATTCCCCTCACTATCTGTTATTATTATCTGTATCCTCCGTTATATCTATTTCGTCTTACTCCTTTATACGTTCAAATGTGTCTTATTAGCACCTTACGAGCGGGCTAGGCGGTATATTTGACCGTGCCGCCCAGCGGGAGTTTTTACCATAAATGGGGTTGTTTCCGTGCTCTTTTTCATGCATAAACAAGACTCAGAGCGTAATACAAGTATGTATCCCTGAAAGGGCAAAAATTGAGCTTTCCAATGACACCCGAACCATCCTTCTACGATCACTGGTTGTCTTGCAACGATCGTGCAACCGAAGGGCAAAAACGGCAAAATACGGCAATTTCTTTATATAATTACGTATGTAGCGAGGGAGTGAGGGTGGATGTAAGTGGAGTAAATCTCAGTAGGTCCACGGCGGCCGTGGCGAGCGGTCAGGAGGTAATGTACGCTCCTCCCACCGCTCCGCTCTCTCTCACAGCACATTATGTGCTCAAAATTGCACTCGACAATAGCCGTGACCCGCCACATAGGCCACATTTATTTAACTCGACAATAGCCGGGTGCCACCAGTTAAGGGTTAAGTGCCTCTTTGTTATTTCCTCGTAATCTATTTCTGACTAGAAATTATTGCATTTAGGTTTTTAAGCCGTTTATTGTATTTTTGTTAATGTGTATGGAGGAGACAAAAGGCAGGCTGCCGGCTGCCTGTAACGAGTGTATACACTCTGTTTACATAACTATATTTTCCACTCTGTTTAGAATATATATAACATTATTAACCACTTTAAAATGTTATTGCCAATATATACTTGTATTTCATACAATTAACCGATATAGTATTAAGCAAGTTTTTACATATACTGTATATATATATATATATATATATATATATATATATATATATATAATATATATATAATCTTATTTTGAATTATTTGTATTTTTATGTGTATGAAGGAAACAAAAGGCATGCTGCCTGTGACGAGTGTCTCCCCAAAAGCTAAACGAGTGACAGACAGCCAAATTCAAGGTGCGTTTTGAACAAAATACCTGGCACACGAAGTTTATAGCAGTTTAAGTAATAGGATGAAGGAAAGATTGACTAAGGGAGACAGTTCCAGAGTTCACTTGTTGAGTAGAAAAAAGACTGACAAAATGTATTAAGACTGGTGTTGGAGAGCAGGACTGATTAGGAGTGGGAATGTGTTGAAAGGCGGGTGCTTGCCACTCGCTGTAAGGGAGGGGGTATGTACTGAGAGAGCTCTGAAGAACACTAAGTATTTTAATAGCGATAGAAGAGTGAAAGAGAGGAAAAAGCAACATTGCGGTGTGTAGAAAGAGATTGTAAGGAATTAGTAAGAGGTGGTGAGTTGATAAAACGGAATTCTTTATACTCTACCCTTTCGAGAAGTGTGACATGTGGGGAACCTTCCTAAACATGCAAAAAATATGTGATACAGAGCAATAGCTGTGCGTGAGTAAAGAACCCACAGAGGCAGTTGAGCACACACAACCTCTGGGAAGCCGTTTTAGCAAGAGTAGTGATATAGTCTTTTGAGGAAAGTTCAGAGGAAAAGGAGACACAAGGGTACTGATCGAAGATGAGGGGTGGATTTGTGTATTGTTGAAGAATACGGGATAGTCGAGTGGAAGATTGTGACGGGTAGACAGAAGGTGTAATTAATTACAATTTGCAATATAAATGAGGATAGGACAGAACCCTGAGGAACACCAGAGTTGACAGAGTGAGGAAGTGAAGGATGTCCATCTATAGCCACTGCTATGGAATGGCCGGAAAGGAAATTTGAGATATAGGAAGATATAGAGGTTAAAAGAAGGTAGGTTGGAGATCAGATATTTTTGTTCTAGCGCAATATGAAAAGTTTGATCAAAGTTCCGAAAGGAGGATGACCGAGAGTTCATAAGGTTGGAAAGTACATCACCAGTAGAGCGAAGTCATACAAGCGATCTGAAAAAAGATGATGGGAAGTCAGATGCTTAGGAAATTTTGAATTCAGAATTTAATTGAACACTTGAGATACAAGAGGTGTGGGCAATAAGATGATAGTTAGAGGGTTGAGAGGGGTCACCTGTCTTTGGGACAGGTTGCATGAGAGCAAACTTCCTGCAATAATGAAAGGTGTTAAATTAAAGACAGAGGCGGAGGAGTTAACCTAGACAAGGAGTCATCACAAAAGCACAGTTTTTGAGTGTAACAGGAGGGACACCATCTGGCCAGTACATCTTCTTAGTATTAAGGCCAGAAAGGGCAAAAAGTGCATCTTTGGAAGAGATACAATATTAGGCTTCAGTAAGTGAGAGGCAGGTGGAGAAGGAGGAACAGCACAGTAATCGTCCAAGGTGGAATTTTTAGCGAAAGTTTGAGTAAAGAGCTCAGCTTTTGTCAGTGGAAGAAGTGACGGTAGTGCGGTCTGAGCGGAAAAGAAGAGGAAAAGACAAGGAAATAAAGTTATTGGAGAGGGGTGCCAGAAAGCTAGGGAAGAGCTAGAAATTGAAAGTTCATAACATTTATTATTGGTAAAAGAATTTTTGAGAAGTCGGTAATCAGATTTGGCACAAATCCGGGTAAAAACATAGAGGGTTTTATTTATATATATATATATACTGGTATATGTATATATATACTGTGTATATATATATATATATATATATGGTGGGGGGGGGGGGGGGGGGGAGATTGTAGGCACCAATCGAGCAGGCCAGTACCCAGGAGAGGCCACTTAGGCATATGATAACAAGTTGCTGGAACTCCTGTTTCATTTGCCTGGCTTCCCCCACTGTTTCTATTTGTGCCTCCCCTATACAGATAGTAATCTCACAAGCACCTCTTCCTCCTATTCATTTCACTATTCATATAAAGTACATCATACTTCCTTCCAACACACCTAAATTACCTATGACGAATTTTGGGTTTCTGTCGGGCTTTCAACTTTGGAAGGAACACTTGTTACATGCAGCTTTCCCTTTTATCTCCTTCATGCACATAGATAAAATATATAATATAAGAGAGAGAGAGAGAGAGAAAGATAGATACCTATAAACAGATAGATACACTATGATTTATTTCTCTCTCTCGTCTTCTCTTGTTATCACCGTGATAATCGTGTAGCTTGATATTCTTTAACCTGTTTCAACCTTATTCAATTTCACCCACCCTCTCTCTCTCCCTCTCTCTCTTTCTCTCCCCCTCTCTCCCCGCCAGCTCTCCAAGCGAACACAGCCAAATCATCAAATGAAAATGCTTTAAAGCCGACGTGCATTCGTTTTGCCTTTAGTTTCCTGCCGTACTCGAATACGTTTGTGTTTCCCCTGTTATTTGTTGTTACACGAAAATGATTAACCAGCTACAATCTACGTGAGACCAGCTTCAATATTTTAACGTGCAATACGTTTGATAATTTCTCAACACTAGTAATATATATATACTGTATATCTATATATATATATATATATATATATATATATATATATATATATATATATATATATATATATATATATATATATATATATATATATATATATATATATATATACATTTATTTGTATTTGGTCAATGAAGCTGCAAAATATAATTGATATATTAGTTTGCAAATGTCATAAAATAAATATATACTGTAGTTTCCTTTAAACAATTAGCATCTAAAATATTTGGTATCTAAAGTAAGCCCTGAGGTTAAAGAAAATATGCATTAAATTAACAAACTACAACAGATAGACTTAAACACTTCTTCAGAGGTGCAAGAAATGAGAGCAATTGAACGATAGTTGGAGACGATAGTTGTGACATAATAATGTCATAATGGCACGATAGCCTCTCGGCTTCAATGTTATTAATATTCACTTTGTTATCTATTATCTAAAATATATAAGCATTTGCATCCTGCTCGTTTTATCCTGCAATTATTGTATACATATATATCAGCGATTTTAGGTCAATACTTTCATATGTCCTCGCTTTGAGTTAAATTTGTTGTACTGTACCTATCACTCACAGACTTATTACACACAGTTGCAATGTTTTTCGACTATAATTTCACCAACACTCATTGTGAATATTCCATTATTTTGTACTCTAATTCAAAATTTAGTACGTATTTGTCTTCTCATAATCTACTTTCAGACCGCCAGTATGGTTCCCTTAATGACCGCTCTACAGGCGATCTCCTTTCTTATTTTTACTAACTCTTGGTCATCCTCCTTTCGGGACTTTGGCGAGACTTTTTCTATTGTGCTAGACATATCAAAAGCCTGATACAAATATTTTGTTTCTAAACTACCATCCTTCGGTTTCTAACCCTCTGTGCCTTTATCTCCAATTCCCTTTCTGACCTACCCATCTGGTGTTGTGGTCAGCCATCCCGCACTTCCTAAACCTATCAACTCCGGTGTTCCTCAGGGTTCTGTCATATCTCCAGTTCTATTTATAATATTTATTTATGTTGCTCTCATATGTACCTCTAGTCCTATCCAATCCAATGCTGATGACTCTAATTAACACTTGCTTTCCATAGTGAACCTCTATGCAGTCACCTTAAAACTCACATGATGAGACCACAGCACATCTATCTTCTCATCTATCAATTAATATGTTCAATTGGTTTGGAGATAACTGTGTTGCTTTCAAAACAACAATTTGTCCTATCTACCTGTCACAATCATCCTCATGACTGTCTCTTACTCTAATTTAGTCCTCTCTCAATACTCTTAGTGTCTCCTTTTCTTCTTAACTTTCTTAGAAAGATCTTGTTACCAATCTTGCTATAACAGCTTCCCAAATGTAGGCATGGTAGTACAAAGGAAATCAAGCCACAACAGGTCTAGTGACCCCTCTAGGCTGCTTGTCCTCCAAAACACTGAGGATCAAGTGTCTAAACAGTGGTATAGAGTGGGTAAGGGAAAATTTGAAAGGGAACTACTGCCCTGGAACTAATGTCCGTGGCAGGATTAGGAAGTTAGTTGGGGACAGATGGGTTAGTAACATAACACAGTTATAAGTATAAGTGATCTTTCGTATATCTGGGAAAAAGAGAGTAACGTCTTAGTAATATTATAATTATATACGTTATAATCCTTGATGAATATGAGGGGGGAATAAAACAAAGTTATTAATTTACAAACGCAGTCAGTCGCAGGTTTGATGTACGGTATTTGTCTAGGCGAAGTTTAAAGGAATCAACGGTGTTGCAGTCTACAACGTCTCGGGGAAGCCCATTCCACAAGTTGACAATTCGATTGAAGAAGGAATTCTTAGATTCGTGTGAGTTAAATGATTTACCAATAATTTTGCAACCGTTTCCCCGCGAGTAATTAGTTTGGTCGATAGTGAAGTACTTCTTACTACAGTTCATATTGTCGATGCCTTTGATGATTTTCAACACTTGAATTAAGTCGCCTCCTAATCTACACCGGGTTAAAGGAAATAGATTAAATTCTCTAAGAGAATTTAGGCTAGGAATTATTTTGGTAACTCTACGTTGAACTGTTCTAGCTTGTCTATATCTTTTTGGTAATAAGGGCACCAGGATTGAACGCAGTATTCCAGAAGAGGGCGGATTAAGGAATTGTAAAGAGTTTGGATAACTTCTTTGGATTTATGCTCAAATGACCTGCCTATAAAGGCAATTATTTTGTTTGCCTTCTTAACCCGTGGAGCCCCGGCTAGTTTTGTAATGTTTGCGCACCAGAACCCGGCCGGTTTTCAAAAAATGGTTTTATTCCAGAAACAATAGCGAATGGGTTAGGAATGAAGGAAAAACCACGAAAAACCGCTCAAAAAGCTTAAAAAATGGTCCTACAGAGCCCCCGAAAACGTATTTTATAAGAGTAAAAAATTGAAGGCAATTATCCCAAAAAAACAGGTTATTGCGCGCTCGCGCACACGCACGTGGACTTTGAGAGTTTTCAACCATCGGCACGGTTGCGTGGGATACGTACACAGTTCCCATACAAATCTGAGCCCTCTTGAGTGGCTACACCTGAGGTTACGGTCGGCGCAATTAGGGTGACGCGCCAGGCGCGTCTCTGGGGCTGTGCGTTACATACATCGCCGACGCGTCAGGCGCGTCGCTGGGGCTGTACGGGTTAACGACGACTTCTGCACATTGTTGACTCGGTTATAGGTTACTCGATATTGTTACTCCCAGATCAGTTTTTCTGTCTACACTCTTAAGGTGAGTGCCATTCATCGAAAAGTTTGCTTTCTCATTTTGGTATCTGATATGTAGTACTTTACATTTATCCGCATTATAACTCATTTGCCAAGTTTGGGCCCAACATGACAACTTATCTAGATTGTGTTGCATATCGTCAACTTGTTCTTTTGAGAGTACGCTATTTAAAATTTGTGTATAGTCAACAAACTTTGAGATTGTACAGGTGAGACCCTCAGCTATGTCATTGATGTAAATTAGAAAGATAATTGGTCCTAGTACCGATCCCTGGTGTACCCCACTACTTGGTTTATTCACGCTTGTTCTACTACTGTCCGCAACAAGGAGGAATCATTCAAATGGTACCATCGCCTTCAAGTTCAAGAATCTCTTACTTGCTATGTTTCTGCCTGGAATCAAGCCAAATCTGTTTTTCGACTCGCCAAACAGTCTTTTATCAATAACAAATGCATTGAATTATCCAACTCTGGCTCTTCCCAAGCTTTCTGGCATCTAGCCAAAAACTTCTCCAACAATTTTTCTTCCTCGTCTTTCTCTCCCTTTTTCCACTCTGACGGCACAACCACCACTTCTTCCTCTGACAAAGCTGACCTCTTCACCCAAACTTTCGCTAGAAACTCCACCTTGAATTATTCAGGTGCTATTCTTCCCTTTCCAACCCCCCTCTCACACACTCATACCTAATATCCTATCTCTTCTAAAGATGTTCTTAATTCTACCCTCTCTGGGCTTAATACTAAGAAGGCGTACGGTCCGGACGGTGGTCCTCCTGTTGTACTAAAAAGAACGTGCTACTGTGCTGACTCCCTGCCTAGACAAACTCTTCCGTCTCTGTCTCTCCTCTAACGCCTTCCCTTCTTGCTGGAAGTTTGCTCTCATTCAACCTGTCCCAAAGAAGGGTGACCGCTCTCAACCCTCCAACTATCGTCCAATTGCTCTCATTTCTTGCATCTCCAAAGTTTTTGAAACTATTCCTACTTCAAAATTTCTTAAGCATCTATCTTCTCGTAATCTACTCTCAGATCGTCAGTATGGATTCCTTAAGGGTCGCTCTACTGGGGATATCCTTTCGTATCTTACTAACTCTTGGTCATCCTCCTTCCGGGACTTCGGTGAGACAATTTGAGTAATGCATAAGTGCGCGGAATTTCGATGTGAGTGTCCTAGGTTCGAGTCCTTGGAGAGCCACATGTGTTTGTTGATTTCATTAATTGAGTTTTGAAGTGAAGTTGGTTGGTGGAAAAAATACAATAACATTGCGCTAAACATATCGAAGGCATTTGATAGAGTCTGGCACAAATCTCTAATTTCTAAACTACCCTCCTTCGGTTTCTATCCCTCTATCTGTGCCTTTATCTCAAATTTCTTTTCTGGCTGTTCCATAGCTGCGGTTGTGGGGTTGTGGACAGTCATCGTTCACTACCTCAACCTATCAACTCCGGTGTTCCTCAGAGTTCTGTCTTATCTCCAATTCTCTTTCTAATATACATTAATGATCTTCTCAACTGTACGTCCAGTCCTATCCATTCATATGCTGATGAATCTACCTTACACTATTCAACTAGTTTTCCAGAACCCCCCAACAAGCAAGCACTCAAAACATCATGCGAAGATGCCTTAAAAAACTTTAACTCTGACCTATTAACCATTTCCTTTTGGGGCAGAGAACATCTTGTTACTTTCAATGCTTCCAAAACCCAATTTCTCCACTTATCTACCCGTAAAGAACTCCCACAGGACTATCCCTTATACTTCAACAATACACAAATCAATCCTTCATCTTCTCTCAGTATTCTAGGAATATCTTTCTCTTCTAATCTCACTTGGAAAGACCATATTACCACCCTTGCTAAAACAGCTTCCCAGAAGCTTGATGTGCTCAACCGCCTCCGGGGGTTATTTACCCCTGCACAGTTTTTTGCTCTGTACAGGGGCTCAGTGTATCCATGTATTGAGTATTGTTCTCATGTGTAGGGAGGATCCTCTCACACAGCACTTCACGGCAAAGTAGAAAAGAAAGCCTTACGTCTCATTAACTCGCATCCACTCAATGACTCTTTGCAATCTCTCTCTCTTCGCCGCAGTGGTGCATCTCTCTCGCTATTGTACTGCTATTGCAATAATCAATGTTCATCAGAACTCTCTCAGTGTATACCACCTCCTCTACGTAGAGTACGTAGCACCCGTCTGCAACACAATCTCATCCCTACTTTGTGCAACTCTCCAATCCAAGAGTGAAATGATATTCTCAAACCTTCTTTTATTCAACAGCTGAGCTCTGGAATGCTCTCCCTGAATCGATCTTCCCCTCATCCTATGACTTTAATTGCTTCAAACTCTGTGTGTCCAAGAATTTTGGCTTGAACGTTCCTTGATTTTGGCTCTGTCACTCTTTCAACTGGGCGAGGCACTCGTTACAGGCAGTTCTGCCGTTTGTCTTCCTCATCCACATAGAACACAACAAATATTGTCCATTTAGATGCCTTATCGTTTATGATTACTCTTTGCTTTTTGTCGCTGAGCCAATTTTCTATCCATTTAAACACACTGTCTTGTATTCCATGCGCTTTTAGTTTTAGCAGTAAATGTTTTGGGGGGAACTTTGCCAAAAGCCATTTTGAACATCAAGGTATATAATATCTACAGCTTTAATTTCATCATAGAGGTTGAGGATATCGTGGAAGAAGTCTAAGAGGTTTGTTAAGCAGGAACGTTTATTACGAAAGCCGTGTTGAGTATCTTCATGAATGTTATTTTTCTCTAAGTGATTTACGAGTCTGTCTCTTATGAGTGTTTCTAGAATTTTACATACAGCTGAGGTTAAGCTAATTGGACGATAGTTACTGGGTAGAGATTTGCTGCCTTTTTTAAATATCGGTGTTACGTTGGCTAGTTTCCACTGATTAGGCGTAGTTCCAGACTGCAAGGATTTATTGAATAGCAATGTCAGTGGTTTGGAGAGCTCATCCTTAGCTTCCTTTAGAACTCTAGGTGAGATTTTATCAGGTCCAGTCGATTTATTTACCTTGAGTGTATCTAAGCATTTCAATACTTCTCTCTCTGTAATGGTGATATTGCTTAGAACATCAGAATTACCAATCTAAATCGGCGATGCTGTAGGGATATCGCTGAGGTCTTCTGTTGTAAAAACTGATGCAAAGAAGGTATATATTGTGGGCATTACTCAATTGTACTTCGTCTCTGGTGTATTCTCCATTTTCATTGACTAACGGTCCAACAATTGAATTAACTATTTTCTTCTTTCTGATATAACTATAGAATTATTTCGGGTTTGTTTTACTTTGATTCACAACATGTAACTCCAGGGTCTATTTATTTTGCTTAATTAACTGTTTGGCTTTGCGTCGTAGTTACACAAATTTCACCTGTTCTTCGTAATTTTATGAGGATTTAAATCTATCATTAGCAATCTTTTTAGCAAGCAAACAGTCTGAAATCTCTTTATTCCACCATTTGGGCTTATCATTATGGCCTGTACGCCGTATTTTCGATGGTATGCAGTCTTGCACTGCTTTTAGGTAAGTGTTTGCGAATAATTCCCATGATGTATTTATGTCGTTAGTGTTAATTAGAAAGCTCCAGTCAGTTTCTTTAACATTGTTCTAAGTTTACGAAAATTTGCTTTCTTGAAATTATGGACTTTCTGGAGGCTGCTATTTGGTTCGTTACTAGTAATCTTTAAACTGAAAGTTATTGTACAATGGTCGCTGTTACTGAATTCATCACCGACATTCAAATTCTCTATTAATTCTATTTTTGTTGAAAGTACAAGGTCAAGGACGTTATTTCCATGGGTTGGAAATCTAGCAAATTGATATAGCGAACTCTCTTGCAAGTTTGCATACAGGTCTTGTCCAGAGTGTGAAGTAATACTATCTCCCCACTTGTTCACAGGTAAATTGAAGTCGTCAAAAATTATGGTATATTGCGAGTTACTTACATCTGCAATTTGCTCATAAACTTCTTAAGTCAGTTTGCACTGATTGAGCTGGAAATCTGTATAATAATGCAAGTATTAATTTTGTACCTTTAGTATTCCTTATTAGCACAAAGGATGTGTCGACGTTCAATATTTGAGGCTTTGACAAGAGGGTCGGGTTAAGACTTTCTTTGATAAAAAGTAAAATGCCACCTTCATTTTTATTTATTTGGCTTTTCTCAAACATTACATAACTGGGAAGTGAATACTCTGCTAAAAAGTCTCTGTCTTCTGTATTGAGCCAAGATTCTGATATGCCAATAATATCGTAATTTTCTGTAAACACTAGTTCCTCTAAATCTAAAAACATTATTGAGTATGCTACGAGCGTTCGCATAGAAAACCTTTAAAGTTGTGGATTTAGAATTCACGGAACGTTTTTTAATCAAATTCTTGGTTTTGGTCGGATCTATATTTATGTACCTTGGAAAATCGGTGTTGTGACGCTCCTACATAGTAGCCACGTGCGGGCATGCGCGCGCGTCGGCTGCCCAGCCGTTTAGAAACTGGCTGGCGGCAGCCTGCAACCGGCTTTTCCTTAGTATATATCCTACGACAATGTAACTAATGTCTGGGATATTCTTATGTTGCTTCACAGCTTGAAGCTGCCCTTATTCTTAACCAACGCATCTTAGTATATTTTATTCTCGATAGTTGATTGTTTCATTATAATATATAAGATGTAAGTCTAGTGAGAGTGGGAGGAGACGAGAGGGAGAGAGAGACCGGCTGGGGGACGTTGCTTCGCGCGGAGAGTCCAGCTTGGGACGAGCCTGATGTTGCCACGTGCATTTGATAGCAACGTTAGGCTTAGTTTCGACTCACGCCCGGGGTAGAGGATTTTGACCCGGCAACTGTGTTGAGTGTTGCCATGCATGGGATGTATTTTGCATGCCTAGGGTGGGGTCCAGACAGTTTCAAGACTCAGAGCTCACCTCACTGTCGTACCCTTCGGACCCCCTTGATATCTATCCCTCTCAACCCCACTTAGAAACTTTCTCTCTTACTTTGTATACCTTCTTTCCACTACTTCACCAGTCTATTTAATTATCCCATCCCCTTGATAGACCTTATCTACTATTGTATTAACGACGAGCTCTCAGATAACTAGATAGGATTTAGGGCCTTATGCAGAGATTTAATTGTTAATGAGACCTAGGAAGCTTTTTTGTTGTCTCATATTTGGTGGTCTCATGCTTGCTAGTGTGTTCTTGTGTCAGGTTAGCAGGGGCTAGACCGGAAGGGAGGCTTTTTGCGATCCTTTAAGTAAAGTCTGCTGGTGCGAGTCCTGTGGACCCGCACGACTTTACTAGGATGCCCGTGGGAGTCTGGGGGCATTTTCTTGTCTGTGTCCCTGTGGGTCTAGCGTTGTGTTGTGTGAGGGCCCTTGCCTAGTCCACTCAGCACTGCGCTAGCACGTCTTGCTTTTGTTTTAGGGTCGCCAGGAGAGAGTCAGATACTTGCGATCTGAGTCTCTCAAGAGAGCACCCTTTCAATTAGAGTAATTTGGCGCACAGACTTGGGAACGTCCCTAGGCTAGAGCAGGTGGCTCAGCCCGGGTATCCGAAGCCTATATCCTTCCGGCTAGACCTCTGCCGCCTGGCAGATTAACAGCTAGGGGTTTATTATTTCTGTATGCTTGTTATCGTGCCACAGTTTACCGTTTTTGTGTGCATTGTGAGTCAGGGTGTGGCTTAGAGACTCTGTCCGAGCAGGCTTGCCTGACTAAGAGTGAGAAGCACACCTGTATGTGGTTATGTTGCGAGTTGCTACCTTTATTTAATTATACCTATGCCATTATACACTGTATGGCCTATCACTAGTATTTATTCCTGCTTATGAGTTAAGAGTTTTCTAAATCCGTAACGTACTTTCTTTGCTAAGCATCAGATCCTACAGTAGCCGCATGCAGTTTAGAGACCCGCATCTTGTCTACCGGTACGATGTTTTGAGGACTGTTTGCTTTCACCTTCTTTCACGCAGGGGTGATTAGTTGTACTAATTAACGTAACGTTAAATATACTTTCTTCTAGTTTGTTATTAAATTGTTTCTGCAATTTAATTCCGTTATCTATCTTTTCTTTGAAGCTTTAAGTCAACTTAATTGTGTGATCTTTTATATAGCCTGCTTGACTATCAGCTGTCTATAGTGCGTGCACCCTGTAACCGAGTCATAGGATACCTTGTTGTCCAGGCAGGACTCTTGACGGTTTAGGGTGGTTTGTTGCCTGGGTTTATAGATAAGGGTTGGATCTAGCGTTTTCCGTTGTTGCTTGTTGCCGCATACCTACTATGGGTTTCAGAGGCCGTGTTACATGGTTTTCGGGAATAACTTATTAACACATATTTGGATTAGTATGATATTTTGACACAGCTTTATTCACACCCTGCCCTAATTTTCGCCAATATCGTGCATTACCAAAAGTGTAGAATTAAGGTACTTGTCCCTGTGTCATGAGGTTAAAGTCGCACCTGGTCACACCTGGATGATGAGGAAACGAACAAGGTTAGTCACCCCCCCATCTCTCTTTCTTTCCCTCTCGCTCTCTCTCTCTCTCTCTCTCTCTCTCGCTTTCTCTCACTTTCTCACACATGGAAACTACGGCCACTGGCGCATGCATTATACATATCAAAATGAGGTATGCAAAATGTGTTAATTTTATATTTATATTGTATAGTGACATAACGTGAATGTAAGGACAAGAGTATGGTAGGGTGCTGGGTATATAACGACCGTGTTTCATCGATGAGCAATGGTTCGGTTGTTTCCGGGTGTTGTGTGTTTTCGTCGGGTGCCACGGGCTTTCTGTACGGCAGCAGTCGTATACAGTCAGACATACGTGACATTGGCTCCAGCAAGGCAAATTATGGCAACCATGTTGCGTCATTGTCCGCGTGGGTGTAAAGACGCATTTGTCATGCGTCTTTACTACATATACAGCAGGGAGAAAGCCGCCAATCGGCGTGTCCAATCATTTGTCCACCCTTCATGTCTCCGCTTCCTTTCGTTGTATAAAATGACCTATTAATAAAACATGGCCACACTCACCCCTCCACATTCCTATAAACTTTGTATAAATGTCCCATTGTCCCACCCTTCTCCTCCGTGTTTTTTTGTATAGTTTGTTTTATTGTCGGCAGCATCTTCCTCAACGTACCATCACTCATAACAATTCATGGACCTCACATTTTTTCTAATTATGGAAGTATATCTCTACAAACGGATTTACGAATATGATTTTCTATACATCAATTACGAACCTACATATACCATTGATTGTAAAGCAAGTCCCAGCCAATAATCAACCCAGATAGTAATTGCATAACGAAAATCGTACCGGTCCACCATTTTGTATAAGTGACTGTACTTACTTACCCTACACTACCCTTCCTCCCACAACATTTTCCCATCCTCACCCCTTCCAACCCCTACCCAACCCGTAATTAATGACCAAGCGTCAACTGCCCCATCCCACCTGACATCCAACACAACCTGACGATACGATGACCATATTACACCTTACAGTAGATGCAATATCATGCCAACACAAAACCACACAACACCTGGAAACCACCAAACCACTGCTCTTCCATCACACACGCTCGTTTTATACCCACCACCCTACCCTACTGTTGCCCTTGCAGTCAGTTTATGTCACTATCATATATTAATATAAAATTAACACATTTTGCATGCCTCACTTTTATATGTATAATGAATGCGCCAGTGGCTGTAGTTTCCATGTGTGTGAGAGAGAGAGAGAGAGAGAGAGAGAGAGAGAGAGAGAGAGAGAGAGCGCGAGAGGGAAAGAAAGAGAGATGGGGGGTGACTAACCTTGTTCGTTTCCTCATCATCCAGGTGTGACCAGGTGCGACTTTAACCTCATGACACAGGGACAAGTACCTTAATTCTACACTTTTGGTAATGCACGATATTGGCGAAAATTAGGGCAGGGTGTGAATAAAGCTGTGTCAAAATATCATACTAATCCAAATTTGTGTTAATAAGTTATTCCCGAAAAACCATGTAACACGGCCTCTGAAACCCATAGTAGTCCAATAGAAAGAGCCCAGTGTTTATATATCTCAGGACGTAACAGTGTGGAGAGGTTCCTCCTATACCACGCTTCTCGAAGAGTGAGTCAACAGCATTTTGTCTCATAAATTCACCTACTCTTACTAATTCTCTACTACATGCCACAAAGTTGCATCACTTTCTCTTCTACCGCTTTTACAATATTCAGTATACTTCAAAGCTTTCTCAGTTTATACCTTCTGCCGTACGGAGAGTAGATGGCACCTGCCTTTCAACAGATTCCCAATCATATTCTGTCCAACTCTCTATACCATGAGTGAACTGATTTTCCAATCTTTCTTCCACGCAACAATTGAACTCTGGAACTCTCTCCCTCAATTTATATTTCCTTCATCCTACGACTTAAACTGCTTCAAGCTCTGTGTGATCAGACATATTTACTCTAACATACCTTGAATTTGGCTCTGTCACTCTTTACTAACTTTGCATTAATAATCTCTGCTAAATGTGCTTTGTTTCAATGTCATGCAATATAATTTTCATATTACTACCGATGTATTTTAGCTCACACCTTCTCTACTCAATTCCTTTAACGTCTTTTGGATTATATCGAGTTTTAACAGCTTATCAATAGTTTAGGAAGGAATTTTAAAAGTCAGGTTGAGGCTGACGCTCAATGAAACAGCCTATTTTCAAACAGTAAAAGATTACTCGATTATGTTACACAAAGAAAAGATAGTTAACGTGATTAATTAACGTTACGGTAGATACTCAAATAACTGGCACTCCTGTATTAAAGAAAGTGCAATGCTAGTCCTGCAACATCAACTGGAAACTTCTGAAATAAGTCTGATGCTGGGAAGATGTTCGTAAAGAATCTTGAACAATTATAATGCAGGGTCACAATAAATGCTAGGACATATAGTAATAATAGGCAGGCGAATAATAAAGACTGCGCAAAGGTAGTAATCCTCGACAACTAAAGAAATGCTTTGTGACACAACGCAACAGCCTACTCGGGTTGTGCAACTCAACAACAACCTCGGCTCAAAAGTGCAGTGAATAATAATGCTGCATACATATAATAATGGGCTTATCTCTAACCAGTGTCTGCTCAGTTAATAAAGTCTAGCTGGGGTATCAAGGCAGGGCAACAATGGGCCAGCATGCGGCTCGTAGCCTAACGTTGTCCAAGGGTGGTATAATGAAGATTACGTTATATGACGGGGATGCTCTCTTGATAAATCTAGGTCTCTAGTACCTAGCTCTATCCTGGCGATCCCTCAGAAGTCAACACAAAGAGGCGGCACTATATTGTGAGGGATAGGCTAGGCCCTCTCACACCACAGCGCTGTGCTCGCAAAGTAAACCAACCCGAAGACAACTTAGGCTCCCACAGTACCTGTCGATGTCGTGCAGAGCTTAGCTAACACTGCACACATCGGAGACAACGACACAGTAACCTTACCCCTAGTCTAGCTTTAGATAACCAAGAAGAATCACTCAACACCTTGCAAGGGAGACATATACCGGTCTACAACCTTCCCGAGAGAGGACACATACGGAAAAGTCCGTCTCTCTAAACCTCAATAAAGCATAATACCTCCTTAACCTAATACATGGAAATATCTGAGAGCTTCGCGTACAATACGACTGGTCGACGGTGAACGTCTATGCTGAAACCAGAAGGGATGTTGAGTTTAATAAAGATTAGAGAATGAGAAAGGAGAAGTCGAGAGAGAGAAATAGTATGCAAAGTAGCGAGTATGGGGGACAGAATTGCAAAGGATGTAGGCGATACGCGTGTCAGGCAAGCTCTGAGCTGGTAAAGAACACGAGGCAGCGACGGGAAGGGACTAGTTGACCACCCGGCCGCCAACGCCGTCAGCGCCCAAGCGAGCCATGTCATAGCTCACCACGCTGCTGGGTGTACTCCTTCACACTCTCTCGCTCGCCTCCCACACAAGCAACATTTATATTATAGCGAATATAAAATATAAGGCGCGGCCACAGACCAAAACAAAGACCACTTCTAGACTGTCTGTGGCAACACGACACTAATGAAATAAAGCAGATCATTCTAGGACAACTGTAGCCTATCCCCCCATCCTGGCGAGTGCTAGCGAGCTGCAATGCCCCACGCAACCATTCTGCTAACGCCGGGAGGCGTCACACCCCCCCAAGATATGGGACACTCAACCATGAGCCCATATCTGAACAGGCAGAATGTCGCTAAAATCTGCCACTCCTAACCACTCCGCCACTCATGGAATGCAAGCTCAGTCTCCTCCAAAAAAAATACAAAATTTGTATATAAAAATAATCTTATCACCCTTCCCAAATATAATACATTAATTCATAACATTGTGCTCCCAGAGCGAGCTTTAAGAAGCACAGCCTACTGAGGGAAAATCATCTGCACTCAGTACTCAGCTACAATATTATCTTAAAATTAATGATTAAAAAGAAAGAGTTTTTATTTAATTTTTCATATTTTATTTTAATGTTGTTTTTTGGCGGCTACTATAGATGTAGCCTAATTTTCTTCTAATCAAAGCCAACAACTCCTGCCCTGCGACCCTACGCTGATGCTACACACACGAGCCAACAAGCACCAGCGCAAAAATACACCGCGAGCCAAGACAGGAGGCTATACCAACATACTGTGGTAGCCTACCCCGGATCCTCCACCCGCGACAGACAGTCCGCAATCACATTCTCACAACCGGCAATATGGCGAATGTCTAAGTTGTACTCTTGCAACATGAGCGACCATCTGGTCAGCCTCATATTCCGATTGTGGAATTGATTGAGGAATTTAAGCGGGTGGTGGTCGGTATACACTACCACGACTGGCCCATATGCAGGAACATAGACCTCAAAGTGTCTGAGCGCTAACACGATTGCCAGCAGTTCCTTTTCAACAACCGAATAGTTTTTCTGTGCTGAATTAAATTTCTTTGAAAAGAAACTGACTGGATGCTCAAGACCTTCCTCGTCTGTCTGCAAAAGTACGGCACCAGCCCCTACTCCGCTGGCATCAGTCGCCAACTGAAATGGTCGTTCAAAGTCCGGGGCCCTGAGGATAGGGTGAGTGCATAAAAGGTGTTTAACTACTCGAAACGCCTGCTCACCTCAGGTGCCCAGCGGAACTTTTTATCTTTAGCTAGTAGATCTGTCAAAGGAGCTAACACAGTAGAATAGCCTCTTATAAAGCGGCGGTAATACCCAATCATGCCCAAAAATCTCATGATCTGCCGCTTGGTGGTCGGCCTGGGGAACAAGTCGATAGCCTGTATCTTCTGTTGGGGCGGGCTCACCTGCCCTAACCCAACCACAAACCCCAGATACTGCACCGTGGCTTGCACAAAGTCACACTTGCCCAGATTAACCACCAAGCCTGCTTTACTAAGTTGACTAAATAAGGCTTCTATGTGCTCACAGTGACTTTGGAAATTGTTGTCATAAATGATCACGTCATCAAGGTAGACAGTACAGTTTGGGATGTCTGCTACGATGTCGTTCATTAAGCTCTGGAAAGTGGCCGGTGCATTTTTCAGACCATATGGCATCACGTTGCAACGGTAAGTACTACCATCCACCACAAACCCGCACACCTCTTTAGCCCGCTCAGACAGTGGTACTTGCCAGTAGCCTTTGACAAGGTCTACCTTGGTCAAGTACCTTGCTTTCCCGATCTTATCCACACTGTCATCCGCCCGGGGAAGAGGATATGCATTGGTGGGGGTCAACCCGTTCAACCGCCTAAAGTCAATGCAGAACCGAACTTTTCCATCAGGTTTGGGCTGCAGAGTGACAGGAGAAGTCCACCGTACTGCCCCCTTCTCGATCAAGCCTCTCGCCAGCATATACTCCAGCTCGTCCCTGAGCGCTGGGAGTTTAATGGGTGGCACCCGATAAGGTATCGCCTTGAAGGGGGGGTGCTCTCCTACGTCGGCATCATGCACCGCTTGAGTAGTGAGGCCTAGGTGCTCGGCAAATACAGTGGGGTATGAATCGAACAGGCGCTGCACTGCCACCTGCTGTTCCTCCGGCAGGTGCGCCAGAGCATCGTGCGCACATTGGCTCGAATTCCCCGCCCACTGATCAGCCGAGACATGACAATCCCAGTTATCATCCACCTGATCATTGCTGCCCCCCTCTCCTTCTCCACCATGACCGCGGCAGGTCAACACAGGGACAGCTAGAGACTCAGGTGGGCGCCTCACATACTCCTTCAACATATTAATGCGGCATAGTTGGTTACGCTTCTTCCGGTCTGGAGTGGCAACTAGGTAATCTAGATCGGAGATCTTTGACACCACCCGATAAGGCCCAGCGTACTTGGCAGCCAGAGGATGACCTGACAAAGGCAACAGGACCAACACCTCTTGACCTACCTGAAACTCCCGGAGTTTCGCCTTAGTATCATACCTGTCCTTCATACGGGCCTGCGAACTCACCAAATTACGCCCTGCCAGCTCCAGACTTCTAAGCATTCTCTCCCTGCTCTCGAGGATGTATCTCAACATAGAACATGGCTTAGCGGTACCCTCCCAAATCTCCTTCACCATGTGGAGAGGGCCCCTCACCTGATGCCCGAAAACAAGCTCATTCGGACTGAAACCGAGACTCTCTCCAGGTACTTCTCTTGCCGCGAACAAAACATACGGCAGACCAAGGTCCCAATCCTTTCCGTTCTCTGCGCAGTAACATCGAAGCATGCTTTTCAGCGTGGTGTGCCACCTCTCCAACACCCCTTGACTCTCCGGGTGATACGCAGAAGAGACGACAGTGCTGATGCCATGCTGAATCATAGTTTGTTTGAACAGATTAGATGTAAAATTAGAACCTTGGTCCGATTGCACCTCTTGCGGGTAACCATACCGCGAGCAATACAAGAGCAGGTTCCGGACAACAGTTTTCGCCGTGCCATTTCTCATTGGATATGCATCAGGATAACGAGTGGCCACATCCATGATAGTTAATAGAAATTTATTACCGGCACTAGTAGGGGGTAGGGGTCCGACCATATCAATGATGACCATACTGAAGGGCGGTCCACTGACAGGAATGGGGTGCAACAGGGCTCTCGGAATTGTTTGGTTAGGTTTTCCAACCCTCTGGCACGTATGACACATTGCTATCCAGGTTACTACCTGCCCCTTCAACCCCGGCCACCAAAACAATTTTTCTAAAGCCGCCACCGTTTTTCTCACCCCTAGATGTCCTGCCAGTGGTACGTCATGCGCCAACCTCAGTAGGCTATCCCTGCACTCCCGTGGCACCACCAACTGGTCCACTACTCCGGACCCCTCTTGCCAACTACGTTTAGGGTCTTGAAAACGCCTATAGAGGATGCCTTCTAAATAAAAAAAATCTCCTGGCTGTGCATCGCCGTCCTCGTCGAGCTCTACAGCTCCATTAGCACACGTTTGGAGCTCAGGGTCCTCTAGTTGCAACCGACGTATATCTGAGGGTGCCAAGCGATCTAACTGCTCCCGGAGCAATGCATGACCTTCCCCGATACTGGGCTGCTCCCTCTGTCTCTCTCGATGTACATAACGTTGCTGTCGTGGAGTCTCGTCATGCCCAGCCTCGTCACTCTCGATGACAGGCCCAGGGGCTACTCCAGAATTAAGTAATGGTGCTAATACTGAATCACCCAGGAGAGCCGCCGAGTCAAAACTCTTAAAACCAACTCCAGCTTTAGCCTCCTCCTGTTGATTGTTCCTCCGCTGGTCTGAAGACGGAGGACTAGGCTGTGACACTTTAGCTGCCCGAGCTCGGGTGACAACACACGCCATGGGTTGTGTCTGGCACCGCTCGACCCACTCTTGCTCTTCCCTACTCACGTCGGCCGGCCTCTCGGCAACGACTAAGGGTAGAACCTCAGAAGCGGGCATTGCAAAGTCGTTGCCGAGAAGAAGGTCGACGCCCTCCACTGGCAGTTTCTCCACAATCCCGACATCCAATTCACGTGCCACACCATCCACCTCCAACTCCAACCGCACCAGCGGGTATGACCGAGTTGCATTAACCCTTAAAAAGCGGCTCACCACATAAGTCGTATTTAATAAAGCTGGACTATGTGGCGGCGCTCGACATAGGTCGAGTGGCAATTTCAGCACGTAATGTTGCTGAGAGAGAGAGACAAGTGGTGTCAGGAGACTAGCGAGCGTATGACTGCTCCAGACCACCGCGGCGAACCTACTGACACGAATCTCAGCTCCCTCCTCCCTCTCTCACTCGCTACATACTGAATTATATGGGGAAAGTACCGAATTACATGCTTTTTGCACTCGCGTTGCACGGTTATTGCAAGAAAACTAGCCATCATAAAAGGATCGTTATGGTGTCATTCGAAAGCTCTGTTTATGCCCTTTCAGGGATAGATACTTGTTTTACGTTCTGGGTCTTATTTAGGCATGAAAATGATCACGTAAACAGCCCTATTTTGGCTAAAAACACCCCGCTGGGCGGTACATATAAATAAACCGCATAGGCCGCTCTTAAGGTGTTAATACCCTGCACCACTACCACCCGAGCCGCGTTTATAGGGTAGCCAGTCAAGTTTTTCATCAGAGTCTAGGAAGCACCTGTATCACGCAAGACCTCTACTCCATGCTTGCGCCCCGCCCACATCACGCAACCCCGCCCTCTATGGTCGCAAAAAACATCCCGAGCAGGGTTCGAGCCTCCCAGGAGCTTCTGCATTGGCTGTGCCTCAGCCTCTGACGAACTGCCCCGGGCAAACTCAGACGACTTCGGAGACACACCAATGTTGCAGGCCAAAGACACAGCTGCTGTAGGTGGTTTGCTAGGACAGACTCTTGCAAAGTGCCCCTTATTTATGACAATGATAACACTCCAACTCCCCTTTGGGCTTCCCTTGGTACTGGGAAGGGCCCGGCCCCTTCTTAAACGGGACGGTGCTAGTCTTGGTATCATGGCTCTTGTACTTTTTTGCATGAGGTATATCACTAACTCGGGGGGGTGGGGCGTCACGCCCCTTGTTACCTGCCTCACTACGCTGGGCAGACCCGCACCCACGAATTAGTGATAGCCGGAGGTCAGCCATCTCAGCTGCCTCCTGTAGAGTTTTTGGTTGCTTTTCTTTAAGGTTTAACGTCAGGTCGCCGCCCGTCCATTTGAAAAACTGCTCTAAAAGCACCAACTGTTTAATGTCGTCAAACGTAGTAGCTTTCTCCGACCTCAGCCAATTCCCAAAAGCATCAGACAGCTCCCGGGCATGTTCCAAAAAGGTGCTCGCCCGACCCTTGGTAACACCCCGGAACTTCAACCTGTACGTCTCTGGTTGTAGTTCGTATGCTCTCAGGACAGCCTCCTTGAGTTCCTCATAGATAATACACGACTCTATAGGCAATGCATCATAAGCCTTGAGTCCCTTGCCCACAAGTCTAGAGGAAACAAGGGCTGCCCACTTCTCCCCAGGCCACTGGTGTTCCTGGCACTTCTTCTCGAATCTCATGAAAAATTCGGTGACACCGACTCATCAAATACAGGGACTAGCTTCAACAGGTGCGACAAAGACTGATCATGCCCACGATTCCCACCACCGTGACGTTGCCCTGTCGTTTCCACCCGAGTCTTCTCAAGATCAATATCTGCATGGTACCTGGTAGACTCAGCCTCCGACTGGGCTTTTATTCTCGCGAGTTCGAGATCAGTCTGTTGTTTAGCCTTAGCGAGTTCGAGATCAGCCTGTCGCTTAGCCTCTATCTTAGCGAGTTCGAAACGTTCCTCACGCTCAGCCTGCATCTTAGCCATCTCAAGCTGGAAGAGCATTTCTGTAGTGAAACCTTGAGGAGGAGGTGCAACTATTGGAGGCCCACCCAGCGATCCTAAACCACGCTGCCAGCGGCTATCAGCCTGCGGGAACGTACTAAACTCCGGCATCCTAGAGGTCCCGATGGGAGTAGAGTGGAGGGGGGGCTCGAGCAGAAGTCCCCGAGCACCCTCTCCACCCTGGACCTCACTAGCCGCCCCCAGTACGCAAGCCCTCAAATCGTTCTTCTTGATGCCATGAGCCACCTTAAGCCACATGAGGGCAGCCAAACACTGTAGACCTTACTTCCCTCTAGTCGATCAGCTGTTATAGGCACCTCCAAAAACTTCTTTGCGGCCTCCTCACTAGTTACTATAACCCCCCTGACATCTGCCCATCAGAGCCTGCATCATTCCCTGAACCCTCAGTATGATCTGATTCGTCTCCCATTGTGTCCACCAAAAATTCTCACGTTTATAAAAAAAAAAAAAGTACCCAAGCTCCTATGTAGCACTATTCACTTGCCAAAAATGTCTGAAGACTCTCAAGTGCTATACTACTTTGCCAAAAAAAAATCTAAGGTGCCCACTATATTCCTCAATAAAACAAATGCCCACAACAATCCTGCAATTATCTCTTAGTTCACAAGATCCTGAGCTAGGTCGCCATTTGTTACGATCCAGGTTCTCAAAGACACTGGGCTCTTCAACATTGGACTAGATAATGGCAAAAAGCAACAACGGTAACACTAGATCCAACCCCTGCCTTAAACACTGGAAAACAAAACACCATTACCGCCCTGAGTCGTGCCTGGACAACGAGGTATCCTATGACTCGGTAACTGGTGCACACACACTAGGCTGACGCTCAATGAAACAGCCTATTTTCAAACAGTAAAAGATTACTCGATTATGTTACAAAAAGAAAAGATAGTTAACGTGATTATTTACGTTACGGTAGATACTCAAATAACTGGCACTCCTGTATTAAAGAAAGTGCAATGCTAGTCCTGCAACATCAACTGGAAACTTCTGAAATAAGTCTGATGCTGGGAAGATGTTCGTAAAGAATCTTGAACAATTATAATGCAGAATACGGGTCACAATAAATGCTAGGACATATAGTAATAATAGGCAGGCGAATAATAAAGACTGCGCAAAGGTAGTAATGCTCGACAACTAAAGAAATGCTTTGTGACACAACGCAACAGCCTACTCGGGATGTGCAACTCAACAACAACCTCGGCTCAAAAGTGCAGTGAATAATAATGCTGCATACATATAATAATGGGGCTTATCTCTAACCAGTGTCTGCTCAGTTAATAAAGTCTAGCTGGGGTATCAAGGCAGGGCAACAATGGGCGAGCATGCGGCTCGTAGCCTAACGTTGTCCAAGGGTGGTATAATGAAGATTACGTTATATGACGGGGATGCTCTCTTGATAAATCTAGGTCTCTAGTACCTAGCTCTATCCTGGCGATCCCTCAGAAGTCAACACAAAGAGGCAGCACTATGTTGTGAGGGATAGGCTATGGCCCTCTCACACCACAGCGCTGTGCTCGCAAAGTAAACCAACCCGAAGACAACTTAGGCTCCCACAGTACCTGTCGATGTCGTGCAGAGCTTAGCTAACACTGCACACATCGGAGACAACGACACAGTAACCTTACCCCTAGTCTAGCTTTAGATAACCAAGAAGAATCACTCAACACCTTGCAAGGGAGACATATACCGGTCTACAACCTTCCCGAGAGAAGACACATACGGAAAAGTCCGTCTCTCTAAACCTCAATAAAGCATAATACCTCCTTAACCTAATACATGGAAATATCTGAGAGCTTCGCGTACAATACGACTGGTCGACGGTGAACGTCTATGCTGAAACCAGAAGGGATGTTGAGTTTAATAAAGATTAGAGAATGAGAAAGGAGAAGTCGAGAGAGAGAAATAGTATGCAAGTAGCGAGTATGGGGGACAGAATTGCAAAGGATGTAGGCGATACGCGTGTCAGGCAAGCTCTGAGCTGGTAAAAACACGAGGCAGCGACGGGAAGGGACTAGTTGACCACCCGGCTGCCAACGCCGTCAGCGCCCAAGCGAGCCGTGTCATAGCTCACCACGCTGCTGGGTGTACTCCTTCACACTCTCTCGCTCGCCTCCCACACAAGCAACATTTATATTATAGCGAATATAAAATATAAGGCGCGGCCACAGACCAAAACAAAGACCACTTCTAGACTGTCTGTGGCAACACGACACTAATGAAATAAAGCAGATCATTCTAGGACAACTGTAGCCTATCCCCCCATCCTGGCGAGTGCTAGCGAGCTGCAATGCCCCACGCAACCATTCTGCTAACGCCGGGAGGCGTCACATGAGAGACGTGGCATTTAGATGAATTACTGAATGACTGATTTCAAAGAAAGCAAAGCAAAGATATTAAAACCATATGAGGGACACTGTACATATCCTTCATACATCAGTGGATGTAGAGGTAATAGCTAGCTGAATATGATGATTACAAGCTTAATGTGACTAACATAAATAACTACAACAAATGTATTACAATAGTGGTACTACACAAAATAATACAATCATACGAGGGAAACTATTCATAGAGAGAGAGAGAGAGAGACACGGAGTGCTATTGTATACTTACACGTGCCGGATTAAACCCTGTTTCTTGTTACACACAGCAAGAAAGGGTCACTATTCACTATCAATTACTCTTACGCCAGCTCTTCGCCCGTACACATTAAATGTTTCACAGAATATATGTCTAATATTATGCTATGCTCAATGATCTCCCCACCAACAAAGTTGCATGAAGGTAATGCTTACTTCTCTGTTTGTTTGCCTGTCTGTAAACAAATATATCTCACAAATTTATGAACCCGTGTACACAAAATTTGGTGGTTAAATAGGATATACACCAAGGAAAAGGTTATTTAGTTTAAGAGGTGATCTGGAGATGTTCACGAATGAAGAAGATATCTAATTTAGGAGGCGATCTGTAGATTTTCAAAACATTTGGTGGGCAGAGATGTGCTCCAAGGAAGAAGTGATTCAATTTAGGAGGCGATTCGGATCATATCCTGGAACCCAGATCCAGAAGAAAATGTAGGCCTATGATATTAAGGGGAGACTGGCCGTTTGTTTGGTCTATTAATTCATTTATTCATATGTGTTTTTAGTTTCCTCCCTAGACCTCCATCAAGCTTAGAAAAACACCCCCTAGACCCCCCTTCAAGATAAATTTGTACATTTTTCGGTAGAAAAATTTCCCGGCCTAAGGCCGGTTCCTCTAAAATTGCAGGGTCGCTATCGCTCGCCAAGAAATAATCGACACCTAAATGGAATGAAATGTGTTAAAATTGACAACGAAATGGGGCGAAAGTTGTTAAAATCGCCAAACTAATGGGCCGAACGCCTTATAATTTCAAAACTAGTGGGCTAAACATTAGGGAGAAGGGGGTCCAGAAAAATGGTCTTCCTCCCCTTAATGTTAAATAACGAGCCAGCCTAGGTGGATGTATGCGCTCTACCGAGTGCCCCTCTAGTTACACTCTAGGTAATGCTGCAAAACAGGTGGTATTCGTGTCATGCTTACAGGAGTCGCTCAAACTCTAGACCATGTAATTACCAGCTGTCGCAAATTGTCATGTCCCCATCTTGATCACTCAGCTATTACGAAGATGATGTAGTGAAAATGTTGTTAATTATGAATGAATAAACTGGTAGTAATATGATGCAGATACATACAGTAAGATATATATATTTCAATCAAGTTTCAAACAATTATCTCCTAAGGGATACAATGTACCGCCAGCTGGAAACAAAAATACTATAATTAGGGTCCGGTCACACCAAGCCCGCACTCAGACATATTCTGACGCAAATTATTCGATCGGTTAAATCAGACAAAAAACAACATGGAATAACCCGTTTCATTACCTCACATTTTAGGTAAGCTGTTCAAACTGCCTCACCAGATTATGTCTGATATAATCTGGTGAGACAGTTTAAAATGCTGGCTCATAATGTGAAGTTGTTGTTGTTGTTGTTGTTCCCCAAGCTGCCTGGCCGAACAGCCCCAAGGCCCCGAGCAATTCCAAGGCCATAACCGACCGCCCCCACAGAACCCTCCCTGCCGACCACAATAAAGCCTGGGTGACCGAAGCCACTCCATGGCGGGGAGCTGAGGAGGGTGCGGAAAAGTCCGGGAAACCAAAGCCCCACCCAGGGCCCTGTGCCCCTCAGCAATTATGAAGAGAAAGTTGAGGGGCAAGGAAAAATGTGACGCTTTGGCTTCCAATCTTGGTAGATTGGGAGGTCAATCCACGGAAAAGACGCCGTCACTTGAGATCTAGAAAATATATAAGTTAAAGGAACAGTCAGAGTAAGCTATGGGTATGGCAGAGATTGCTCAGTTCTCACTCTGATAGACCAGCCCATCACCACATGACTAGAACCCAATCCTCTCAGCATCAGCTAGGAAAGGCCCTAGAAAGCCGCCTTTGGCGGGGGGATAGCTCCCCTATTTCAACCCCTTTCGGGGTCGGGAAGTTATTCCAAGTCGTTTCTCTCTGATGAAACTGATCGAACAAATTTGCGCCAGAATATGTCTGGTTCCAAGGTTGGTATGACTTGACCCTTAGTTGGTGTGTTTGTCTGTTCTTGACTTCTCTCATGCTTGATGGATGTTAACCATATATCATATGTATAACCACCTAAATATATTATGGTTGTATCTTAAATAATCTCTCTCTCTCTTTCTCTTCATATATATATAATATATATATATATATATATATATATTATATATATATATATATATATATATATATAATATATATATATATATATATATATATATATATATAAATATATATATATATACATTTCATGTTTGGTTTGCGAATATGTGACTAGTATGTGGTTGAGTGGAGTAGCTGCTGTACCACACTTAAATAAATGAGCTAATTATCAAACCCTTTGGCCAAGCTAAATATCATATTAAAAATGTTTGTATATATTTTCCATCACAAGTTTACGCTTCCTACTTATTTTTTTCACTGCTATTTTCTATATTCTGGTATGTAAATATATTAACCCTTTTATTGTGGGCTCTTTATATATGGATTTACTGCTCTCTGCTGGGTCTTTTAGCTAATTGTCACTCAATATAAGATACCTTAGCGCAGTATCCATACCACTGAGTAAATTCAAGCAAGTTCCGATGGAAATTTCAGGTTAAAATCTTCTTATATAAGTCTACTTCAGTCATTCATGGCCTTCATGATCTTGAGCATATCTACTAAAACTTCCAATGCCAGCCAGGGCTTGGTACAGGGAGCTTATTATCCCTTCCTCTTTCGTAAGTTTACATTAACTCATCAAGTTTTGTGTTTAGAAAACAGTATCAGATATGGCCTGCAAAATGAAATGAACCTCGCATCCATACCTTTCTGTCACAATTCCACATGGAAGTAGACCTCTTTTGGGTTGAATTTCAACTTCCAAATCACCTTTTATGATAGAGTCCTATATAGCATACTGCTATTTCTATGGGAGCAACAAGCAGAGTGGCTCGGTATTACAAAAGGCAGCCAGTAATACTAAAACATTTCAGTATGTTGGCCACAGTAAACGATAATATTACATCACCCACAGCGAAAGTGTTAAACTTGTTTTTACGAGTGTTGAATGCTTTCCCCCAAAACTGTGCTATGTCTTTATCTCCCTGTATATGTATGTTGTATATTTATGTTAGGCTTTTTTTTAGTTGTCTCCCCACAAACCCTCAACCTTAAACATTCTTGAAATTATTACACTCTTCCTCAGTATTTCCCCATCTCTAATTTCATCTATATCTCAATATTTGCCTAATAATACTGTAGGAGAGAGAGAGAGAGAGAGAGAGAGAGAGAGAGAGAGAGAGAGAGAGGGTGAAACCGTTTAATGTTGATAACAAGAGGATCAAAGGATGTCAAGATGTACAACATTAGTTGGATAATGAGGGTGATTAGTTAATGAGACCCATAACAGACTGAATTATTTATTAAGTGTCTGACTGGCTAAATGTGTAACTGAATAGCTTTATAAAGGGATGGTGGGTT
Organism: Paralithodes platypus; assembly: GCA_032716605.1. Lineage (NCBI taxonomy): Eukaryota > Metazoa > Arthropoda > Malacostraca > Decapoda > Lithodidae > Paralithodes > Paralithodes platypus. The sequence continues at coordinate 21,944,831 of CM064495.1, forward strand.
TTTCTGACCCCCCTTCTCCCTCATCTTTAACCCAATTAGTTTATGAGATTTTAAGATGTTTGCCCCATTGTATGGCGATTTCAAGATCTTTCGCCCAATTTTGTTTGCCAATATTAAGACCTTTCATGCAATTTAGGTGTCGATTCTTTCCTGGCGAGTGATAGCGAATTTGGCTGAGACATTTTTCTATAGACAAATTTACAAATTAGCAAATATAAATATAAATAATTAAGAAAATAGATACGCTCATCCCCCCTTAATAATATATTACTGACTGACTGATGATACTAGCATCATATAGTATGACATTATGTAACTCAGATATTTAAAAACGTATATGAATTACTTACATAATGGGATACTAAAGACAGCAAAGAAGAGATTATGTATGTAGAGTATGTAGAAAACACCACCAAAACATTGTTTTTTGTCAATTATGTGACCTTTAATCTCTATGTTGTGACGTCTACCAGCGTTGGCAGAATCGCCTCTCGTTAGTCACTAGCACTCGCCAGGGACATCGAAATGGGCTACAGTTATCCGAGAATGTTGTTCTTTCTTTCCTTGTGCTAGCATTGTCACAGACAGTCCATTGGTGGTCTTTGTTTTCGTCTGTGACAACGGGAAGTATTTTATATCATTAGTAGAATATAAGATGCATTGTGTAGAGTTAAGGAGAGAGAGAGAGAGGCGAGACCGTGGTGGTAATATGTACGTGTGTATGTATGTGCTGCCTCGCTCGGAGGAGTTTTCCCGCTCGCGCGGGCTTTCCCTCGCCTTTGATTGGCTGGCGGTTCCTGGTGCGTCCTAGGGGCCTGCTGCCTTGTGACGTATCGGCCCGTGATTGGCCGACCATCGCGCCTTTGTGGGCTCCTGTGTGACTTGCCTCCTGCATCAGGGTCCACAGGAGCAGTTCTCCTCAGGACAGGCTAGGCGTGCATGCATCTAACATTCCTTGCTTGCTCTCCCACGATCACCACCTTTAGAACTGTTTCTCTCTCTGAACTTCTTATTTTCCATTACTTCTCATCTTTATTCAATTACTTATCCCCTTGGGTTCTGCATACGGTTTCCATAGCCGGCCCATTGTATTGCATGCGCCGTCCTCTGAGATATTTACATGTACTTAGAATAGGTTTTGAGGGTTTTTAGTTAGTAGAGGTTGGGAACTTAGTGTGTCTCCATTATTGATTTAGTGTTTCTGCTCTTTTATTTAATGCTAGACTGGGATAAGGTATCTGTAGTCGTTGTCATCGATGTGTGTACGGTTTGCTTATACCTACATGACTTCGACCGGTCCTGTGGTAGCCTGTGCTGTCTTTTCGGTTGTGTCCTTTGCGAGTGCAGCTTTGTGTTGACTGAGAGGGCTTTGGCCTGTACCAGTTCCACACTTTGCTGCCTCTTTGCTTGTCTTTAGAGGGTCGCCAGGATAGAACCAGATACTTGTGATCTGGATCTATCAAGAGAGCACCCTAGTCAATTAACGTAACTTAAAGGATGCAGTCTTAAGGATATCGCTAGGCTACGAGCCTGTCTTGCTCAACCCCAGTTCCTTGCCTAGAGTATCCCAGCTAGACATTATTAATTGAGTAGACACTTATTAGTATTTAATATGAGCTCTTTGATATGTACGCATTATTATTCACAGCATTTATTAGTCTAGGTTGTTGTTGAGTTGCACAACCATAGCAGACTGTTTCGTTGATGAGGAAGTACTTCTTTTAGTGTCGAGCATTGCTACCGTTGCGCATTTATAGTATTCTCGTGTCAGTTAACATTATATATCCGATCTTTTAGTGTATTCAGTCTACACGTGTGGTGTCCTGCCTCCTGCCTTTATATAATTTAAGATATGAGCATCTTATGAGCATCAGACTTTCTTCAGAAGTTTCCAGGTCTATGCTGTAGGACTATATTTCACTTTCTTTCAGATAGGAGTGAAGAGTTTATTGTTGTTTAGAGTAACTATATTGAAGCATCTTTTTATTGTATTAAATCTTGCAGTGATTTAACTGATCTTTCCATAGATTCCTTTTTATGCATTTTAACGTAACTTGCATCTTGTTTGTTATCAGGCTATACCAGTGTGGGTTAGCCTGAAGTAGAGTACATTTATGCCCAGTTAAGGATACCCCATTATCGCAGGTTAACTCTGGAGGGTATAGGTGTTTTTGTTCGCCGGCATATAAGTTCGAGGGTTTGGATCTAGCGTACCGTTGTTGCATAGTGCCCTATTACTAGTCCAATCATTAAGTGCCCTTGTTTTATTCGTAGCCCCGGTCGTAACAATGTGAGTGAGGGAAACAAAGCAGAACTGCCTGTAGCGAGTGCCTCTCCTATAGTTGAAAGAGGGCCAAAATCAAGGGACGTTCGAGCCAAAATTCCTGGACACATGGAGTTTGAGGCAATTTAAGTCATAAGAGGAGGGAAAGACTGATTCTGGGAGAGAGTTCCAGAGCTCAGCTGTTTAATATAAGAAAGAATGAGAGTAACGTTTCACTCTTAGGTTGGAGAGTTGCATAGAGTAGGGGTGGGATTGTGTTGCAAGAGGGGTACCACGTACTCTATGTTGAGGAGGTGGTATACACTGGGAGAGCTCTGAGGAGCACTGATTATTGTAGTGGCGATAGAATAGCGTGAGAGATGCAACATTGCGGCGAAGAAAGAGAGATTGCAGAGAGTTGGTGAGTGGCGGGAGTTAATTATACGAAAGGCTTTCCTTTCTACTTTGTCTAGGAGTTCGGTGTGAGAGGATCCTCCCCACACATGTGAACAACACTCAATATAAGGACACACTGTGCCCCTGTACAGAGCAAGAAGCTGTGCAGAGGTAAAGAACCCCTTGAGGCGGATGAGCACACCCAGCTTCTGGGAGGCTGCCTTAGCAAAACTGGTAATATGGTCTACTGCTATACCATTGAATACATTAAAGTCTTCTTTACATATATGGTTAGTTATCATTGGGAAGATTTATTAGGCTTACAAAGGACTTATGAGAATTAGAGGGTTAAATAGATGCTCTTTTCCTGAATCTTAAATATCCTTTTCAAACTGAGTAAAACTGTGTATTGTTACATACATAATTTAGTGGAATCACTGCGGCCGACGTACTGGGACAGCCTATGTAATAAAGGCCTCTACTGCAGGCTACGTACCCATACTGTAGGAATAGGTTTTTACACCATACCCGAAAGAGGAGTTATGGAGCTCCGATCTTACTTTCAACCATCTAGACAGTTTTTCCAACACACCTTAAATTCGTTTGATGCAAAAATAGCCTCCCGAAAATATGCCCTGGGCTGGGATCGAACCCGGGGCCCTTAAGGGTACATCACACATTCAGGAGTGCGAGCTAGTGGGAGTCTAACAGGAGTCACTAGGAGTCGCTACGAGTCATTGATTTTCACCGCGAGCGAGTGGGAGTCTAACAAAAGTCGCTAGGAGTCGCTAGAGTCATTAGGAGTAGTCGATTTTCACCGGAATTAGGCCCGCGAGTCCGAATTGTCCCCTACTCCTAGTAACTCTAGATCGCTCTCCTGACTGTGTGATGTACCCTTAGGCTATGAGGCAGTCACTCTACCAGTTAGACCAATAAAGATATCTCTATTGGACAAAGTTGTGTGTGTACAGTACATGTACTGTATATATGTATATTTATATATAAGTAACACCCAGTTCTTAACATTAATCATCAATTACAAACCCCAATGTATTTGAATAAACTAATGAAAGCATATGGTCCTCCCGGAATTCGAACTCGGGAAACCACACCCAGAACATAAGCACCTAAGCCATTACACCACCAACACAGTTAAAGGTTGAGTACACGATCACGATTAATATCCATTTTCGAATTGTGGATATCAATCTAATCATGTATTCAGACTCAACTGCATTATGGAAAGCGTAATGTTTTAGTGAGAGGAAAGAACATTGAATGGGGCCAAGATCACTAAGGACCGGCCTCGCTATACAAGTTTCTGAACCTATAGAAATAAGTAACACCCCGTTCTTAACATTAATCATCAATTACAAACCCCAATGTACTTGAATAAACTAATAAAAGCATATGGTCCTCCGGGATTCGTACTCGGGACACTACACCCAGAACATAAACACCTAAACATGACACCACCAACACAGTTAAAGGTTGAGTACACGATCACGATTAATATCCATTTTCGAATATTGGATATCAATCTAATCATGTACTCAGACCCAACTGATTTGATCGGCACTTTTCTATTCACTAGTATGGTATCACAAAACACTTAAAAATGTAATTAATTATAACTTTACGGTAATTCTTCAAGAAAAAATTATGATGAACTTAAGACTTACATGACAGACAAGGCATGGATCGGATAATAGACACCACTACAATATAGTTTATGTTCGAAGTCCATGTTCCCAAAAATACCGAGGTAATATAACACGTATGACACCACCGGTAACCCCGAATCACACATCGATCTTTGCGTTCATTCATATCATACTTGAGTGTATAATTGTTACGTACACACATGCATGCATACATACACAAATACATACATAGAGAGTATGGTTTCAGTCTAAGTCCTAAATGGTGGCATTCCAGGTGACCCTGTTTTGGGCTGCCTCTGTATTCAGGTTCCTTAGTTTGTGATTGAACCCACGTACCTCATCTCATGTCTTTCTAGATATACTCCTACGCGCAGGTCCCCCACTTTCACTGTCTGGCATTCCTTCACCCAATTATGTTCCTCCTTTCTCTCCACGTGTACAAACCAACTACGTCTGCTCGTGCGCATCACTTCCCTAACACTCCTAATGAGCAGAAGCCTTCTTAGTCCCGCACTCAATACCTCATCCCTAAGTTAAAACCCACATATCCATCGCCCCCATTCTATTTTAATTCCGTTTAATATTATTAATAGAAAGTAGCCCACAATATTGTATAGTTGTTAAGGTTCAATATACGTTAATGCAGACAACACAAACTTAAGACATACTTTACCATTTGCAGTGCGTAACACGCTTCTATAATAATCCACCGATACTAGCTAATATAACTCTGATTATTCTCTAAAACTTCGTTTTCATTATATTGTGTATATTCATATAATTTCCTATTTCACCTTACTTCTATTTGATATAACCTTCTCAGTATAAACTATATACTCACCATAATCATTACATAGTCTTAGTTTGTTATAATATATTCCTCTTACTCTCATCATTCCTTTGCATACTCCACATGCAATTGTTTTCCACTTGTTGACCAACTTGTATGTCTATAATTTTACACCTACTCATCGTGCGTTAATTATTGTTGTTCTTTGCAATTTACATCATATTAGTTTTATTCATATTAATTAGTTATCTCAATAATATGGCATTAATTAAAACTAAACTCAGGTTTCCCTCATCTCTTGCTCACCTTTCCTTATTTTTCTTTTAATTCTCCTGCCTTTCCTTGCCGAGCTTCCTACATGTTTACATAAATAAGGATTAGTGGCAATACTTTTCAACAAAATACGGTGAGTGATATACCTTGCTCCGTGAAGCACAAACAGATACTGCCCCAACACAACCACAGAATATGGAATACTCTATGTCTGGCCTCATTACCCATCAAGGGGGAGGTGCCCCACCATCACTCCACTGACCCTCAGGAAGAACTGTCAAGCGGCTCAGGATAATATAGTAATATTTGCTTATATCCTTCATACCTTGACCAAACTGGTAATATTACCTTGTCTACCACCAACATAGTAAGCAGTACCACCCACTACCTAAAATACTATTTATAGAACCACCTACAAGAACACCAGACTATTAGGGCCACTGGAGACTCCTTCAAGTAGATGTTTCACAAACGCTACACACTTAGTGAGCAGCCAAAGTTGTGAATCCAGCAACACCACCATAGTGAACCTTCTGCCCACTGCACATATCGTGAACGTACAATCTGCAAGACATATAACAAACCATTGATCATTCTTTAATTTTCATTGTTTGCTCGTTTATTTGCATTGTTCGTTCTTTTGTTTTCATTATTCGTTCTTTCATTTTCATTGTTCGTTCATTTATTTTCCTTATCCTTTCTTTTGCGTCCGTTGTTCGTTCTACTATTGTCATTGTTCGTTTGTTTACGTTCCTTGTTCGTTCTTTCAATGTCATCTTTCGTTCTGTTATTTGCATGTGTTTATATTTTAGTTTCATTGTTTGTTCTTTTTCGTTCATCTCACCACAGGCCCTTGATAAGGTGAATAACCGCTCGTTTTCTATAAGGATATAATAATATTGAAGAGGTATGCAACCAAACTCCCTGCTGGTTGCCAACATTGTTCTTTTCTTTGCTATTTTACACTCATATTAACCCCTTCTGTACCGGCAACGTATTTTTATTTTATTCAAACCATATTTAGACGATGTTGTGCAGTTTAAGAAGGATATGTGGTGGTCAAAAGGGTTAAGTGAGATATTGCGAGGCCTGTTAATACCTGGAGGCCCTTTTTAACTCAGTAAAATCATATAAAAGTAGCCAGAATGAAGCTAAAAAGACAGCACCGGTACCGAAGGGGTAAATAATTCCTCCTATACGTTACATACACAAAAAGGAAGACTAGGAACTTATTAATAATTATATATAAAGAAAGTACTATGCACAATATTAAATGGTGTTAACACCTGTATAGGTGGCATCCTATTTATTATATTCTGGGAACTATTAAACGATGTCATTCATCTTAGGAAGGACGTCTAGCAATGAAAAGGGTACAGACTCTCTCAATTATCCCTTTTAACTATCATATATCCCTTTAAGCTTCATAAAATCGTCTAAAAGGAGCTGAAATAAAATTAAAAAGACGTCGCCGATACAGAAGGGGATTACACTGTAAATAGTTGGGCCGTGATAAAGCCAGATTGACCCGCCAGAACTTCCATGCAAGGTGTAAAGGTGTTCTCAGTTCCAAAAAATACTTGAATCCTTCTATAGGGAACATAATACAAAATATTCCATACTACACCTGTTACTTCAGACATGATTTTAGGTCTTGTGCGTAATTGATTAATTTGGGAATTTGAACAATATACCGGTATATGTATTAACATATGAAAATGGTTGTAAGATTTCTAAGAGTAATATGATATCATTATGTAGTATATTCAAATATACTATTAAAAATGTCATATCAAAGATGCACGGGTACTTAACTGCTCAGTCCAATAATGAATATTAAATAATATTACAAATTAATCATGAAGTTATCTGTTCGAGTTGTAATGAAACAACATTATTTTACCTTGCATGGAAGATCTGGCGGGTTCAACGGGAGTAAATTACTTAATTTGTTACCTCTTACGTAATCTTCATCATATTCTGGTTACCATTAGACGATTTTCATTAGTTTGCATTCTACTTATACTACTCAAATTAATAAATACGAACTCAATAAACCCTCTTATTAACATAGGTCCTTCTTAAACTGCCTAAGCTCAACTAATATTAACCCGAATCAAAGTTAATGAGACGTCATGGTGCTGAAGGGGTTAACTGTCATTACTTTAATGTATATCATAAAATGCATTTTAGTTTATCTTAACACCTTACGAGCGGCCTATGCGGTTTATTTATATGTACCGCACAGCGGGGTGTTTTTAGCCAAAATAGGGCTGTTTACGTGATCATTTTCATGCCTAAATAAGACCCAGAACGTAAAACAAGTACCTATTCCTGAAAGGGCATAAACAGAGCTTTCGAATGACACCATAACGATCCTTTTATGATGGCTAGTTTTCTTGCAATAACCGTGCAACGCGAGTGCAAAAAGCATGTAATTCGGTACTTTCCCCATATAATTCAGTATGTAGCGAGTGAGAGAGGGAGGAGGGAGCTGAGATTCGTGTCAGTAGGTTCGCCGCGGTGGTCTGGAGCAGTCATACGCTCGCTAGTCTCCTGCCACCACTTGTCTCTCTCTCTCAGCAACATTACGTGCTGAAATTGCCACTCGAGTTATGTCGAGCGCCGCCACATAGTCCAGCTTTATTTAACTCGACTTATGTGGTGAGCCGCTAATTAAGGGTTAATGTATTCCTCAGTCTTCCTTCACACAAGCGTAATATATACTATACTATATATGTAGGAAAAACGCTGGTTATCGCGTAAAAAAATAACGATACACATTTTGTCGGCGACCACATTAGAGTTTGGTTCCATACCTTGTCATAATTAAGAAACACCCCGTTCTTGACATCCTTCATTACAAACCCCAATGCACTTGAATACATTAATGAAAGCATATGGTCTTCCCGGGATTTGAACTCGGGTCACCACACCCAGAACATAAGCATCTAAACCATTACACCACCAACACAGTTATTATAGTTATTTTATTCCAATAGAAAACGAGCGTTTACTCGCCTTATCAAGCCCCTGTGATCTTCCTAAAGTTCCTATCGATTTACATTCAATCCCCTACCTAATATACTTAATTTATATATTGTTTATGTTATGTTTATCCGCTTTGGCAATTTATTGTTTTCATAGTAATAGCTCTCATTCGTCTACTCTTTCTAATGTCTTTCACTGTAAATGTTCTTCCTTTATCCATAATTAAAAAAATAATCATTGTAGTCATCGTTCACTGATCTTCTAGTCTCTCTTTTATTTCTCTTCTAATGATCTCGGCTTTTCTCTGCCTAACTTCCTCCATGTTAATTACAATTTAATCTCATAGAATCCTAGATCCTCCGTTTTTCTCCAATACGATCTAAAATGGTTGCAGACATTAGTGTCAGTGGCCATAGTTCCCGACAAAATGAGGAAAGTTTAGCGGACATTACGAGGCCTATTGCATAATTAGGTGATGCTTAACTGATGGAAGATAATTACTGAATTTGCAATATTACTTTAATAAGAACAGATAGCATATATCATCAAGTAATTGTATAGCCAGAACTACAGCCATTCTAACCCAGGTAGGATACATGTTACAATACATCAATAGAACTATATTCCATCCGACATGAATGGACGTAGTACTTCACTTCAAGATTATGTTAAGGGTGTGGGTAGCTTGCATGTATACCTTTACACACAGACATACACGACAAGAAAGAGAGAGATATATATAGATTTACATAGATTTACACACTAGTCACATAGATCTTACGATCCTCGCGAGGAGACCAGGACTTAATCATAATAGAGATAGCAACTCTAAGCGAAAGTGGAAGGAAAGGATAACAAAGATGAAGGTTCTCTCCCCACTCTGTACATGAAAACAGTTAGAAGTGAATAACCTTACATCGCCTGAAGGAATGTATAGAATAGTTAGAAATGAAAAGGAAATAGCATACATACCATAAGTGAGAGAGAGAGAGGGGGGTGGGGGAGGCAGGGAGAAAGAGACATGATAAAATAATATATTACTTTCACAATATATTGTTTAGCTTTTCAGCCAGTTCATTCCACTCACACCTTGCCTCACCCTATATTTTAACTATTATATATTTGCCTCTCCCCCACCTGCTAACCTGAATTATTATTGAAGTGCCTATTTTATTGGGGCAAAAACATAGAGTGGTGTCTTTAACCCATGCTGTACCAGATGATACAGTAATATAAGTCCCCCCCAGTCCCAAGCAATGTGGCCAAAATGGCAAGATAGAATAACCTAACACCTCAAGAGATGTAAGAATACTGGCTCTCTCAGCCCTCAGAGGGTTGGATAGAAGCTGAGAAGTGTTGCCATATCGAGAGCAGTGCTCAAACGGTCGTGGTACCAGGTACAGCCTGATACAGGCAGTTACAAGGAAAGTAGATTACTGACGGCTCCCAGCCGTCGCTGGGACGGGGGAGTGACTTATCTACTGACGGCTGGGAGCCGTCGCTGGTATTGGACGGGTTAACTGGGAGAGAGAAATACAAATATTATAACGTAATATTCAGTATATTCCGCAAGGTTTATGCAAGCTTCAATCGACAATCATGTACAAAATACATACAGTATAACAGTGCGGAGTTGAGAGACTGTGGTGGTTCCCAGTAACTCCTTGTAAAGGTCTAGTATCGTGGCAGTGTGGTAACTGAAGGATTAGTCTCGCCTAGAGATACTCGTACTCAAGGCAGATGCTTGGTGGTCCTGACCAGGTGTTTCCTGTTGTATTGGTGACTCATCTTCCTTGTCCCTTGTTGTTGACCTTGATGAGTCTATTCTTCCAAGATGGGAGAATCTGTAGGGCAGGCACCGTTAAGGTATCTGCCCAGTCGTCTATTGGGGGGGAAATTATGGCAATTGGGAAAATTAGCAGGAAATATCCATGGGGGAATGGGTCATACCAAGGAGGTTGGTGTCTTGGTTTATAAGGGAATGAGCTCGGCCTATCGTGACGGCATCCAAGGATTAACTGATGAAGTGGGGGAAATCAAGAGAAATGTGAATAGGGGTCAGAGGGTGAGAGGCTGTCTCCGAGGTCGCTTCTCTTGGTTTCTCGTCGGCGGCTGCTAGGGGCGTCGTGCTGCTGGCTCTCTCCTGAAGAATACTTCTCTGTAGGGCAGCTCTCTCCTCCAGGGCTTTAGCTTGATTTGTTTTGGGGGAGCCTTCATCACTCTCGCATGGTTCTGGGTAGCTCCTCCTGCCACTCTTGACTTAGCTGCTCGAAATAATTATCGTGGGAATTGAGCAAGTCTTTTACCTCCATGCAGTCTTCACTCTTCTCCCGCAGGTCAGTAGGCGGCGGATATTTCTATGTGAGTGAGGGAGACAAAAGGCAGAACTACCTGTGACAATTGCCTTCCTCAGAATTGAAAGAGTGACAGGGCCTAATCAAGGGACGTTCGAGCCAAAATGCCAGGACATACAGAGTTTGAAACAATTTAAGATATAGGAAGTGGGAAAGACTGATTCTGGGAGAGAGTTCCAGAGCTCAGCTGTTGAATAGAAAAAAGATTGAGAATAACGTTTCACTCTTGGGTTGGAGAGTTGCACAGCATAGGGTGGGGTTGTGTTACAAGATGGGTACTAAGTGCTCTACCAAGGGGGGGTGGTATACACTGATAGATCTCTGAGGAACACTGATTATTGTAATAGCTGTAGAATAGCGAGAGAGATGCAACATAACGGTGAAGAGAGAGAGATTGAAGAGAATTGGTGAGTGGACGTAAGTTAATGAGACGGAAGGCATTCTTTTCTACTTTGTCTAGAAGTGCTGTGTGAGAGGATCCCTCCCATAAGTGTGAACAATACTCGATACATGGACGCTCTGTGCAAGAAGCTGCACAGGGGTAAAAAACACCAGGAGGCGGTTGAGCACACCCAGCTACTGGGAAGCTGTTTTAGCAAGAGAGCTATTATGATCTTTCAAAGAGAGATCAGAAAAGAAAGAGACACCAAGAATATTAAAGAGAAGATGAGGGGTTAATTTTGATGTTGTTGAAGAGTAGGTCATAGTATTCTGGAAGGGGTTGACGAGTAAACCGATGGAGAAATTGAGTTTTGGAAGCATTGAAAGTAACAAGGTTTTCTCTTCCTCAGTTTGAGATAGTAGAGAGATCAGAAGATAGGTGCTCTATGGACTCCTTACATAAGTTTTGGAGTTCCTGCTGTGTATGTTGTTGGGGAAGTAGAGTTGAATAGTGTAATGTAGAGTCGTCAGCATATGAGTAAATGGGGCTGGAGGTGCAGTTGAGAAGGTCGTTAATGAATAATAGTAAGATAATTGGAGATAGGACAGAACCCTGAGGAACACCAGAGTTGATAGGTTGAGAAAGTGATTGGTGGCCATCCACAACCGCAGCTATAGAACGATCGGAAAGGAAATTTAGAGGCAAAGGTATAGATGGAGGGATAGAAACCGAAGGAGGGTAGTTTGGAAAAAAGGTATTTGTGCCAAACTCTATCGAAGGCCTTTGATATGTCTAGCGCAACACCAAAAGTCTCACCGAAGTCCCGATTGGAGGATGACCAAGAGTTAGTAAGAGAAGACAGATATTTTGAGGTAAAAACAGTTTAAACAAATTTAGAGATGCAAGAAATCAGAGCAATTAGACGATAGTTGGAGGGCTGAGAGTGGTCACCCTTCTTTGGGACAGGTTGAATGAGAGCGAACTTCCAGCAAGAAGGTAATATGTTAGAGGAGAGACAGAGACGGAAGAGTTTGCCTAGGCAGGGAGTCAGTACGGAAGCCAAATTTTTGAGATAACTGATATCTTTCTGTCTCTTAATGGCTCATCAAGCTGGTCTAGAACATTTGTCTTTCTCAAGAATTCTCTTAAGTCCTTAACCCGGGAAAGGCAAAGATCCTCATAATAGGTTTGATAGGCAAAGGCGAGAGTTCTCTTAAGAGCCAAGGCATAACAAAAACATTCAAAGCACCCCACTGGCACTCAAAACAAAGCAATATGTGATTACATATGTCCCTTCCATAACTCCTATCACTCCTCCACATGTGTCCCCCCCCTCCCCTTTTGCCCCCTCCTCAATGATCGGGTATTTTTCCTATTATTCCCAATATTTATCGAGTATTTTCTCGTTGAGGACGGCTGGGAGAGAGGAGGGAGGATGAGGGAGTGTTTCCCCTACCCTGTAGCCAGTCTGAGACATCCCCTAATCTCTCAGTGGCATACAAGACATGAGAGACGTAGGAGGTATGTCTCTCACTGGTCTGAGTCAGATTACGACCACGGGGCTAAAATATACGTTTCTCACCAGCCAATTGCTGTTACCACTTATTTTATTGATTATCAATGTTCATATGTTCATATTGAAAGTAAAATAGGCACATATAGATAAGTAATTATGTTATTTATGGTAAATATGACAATTTTTGTCAGAAACAAAGCAAATACCTTCGCCTGGTGGGACCTTTGAAATACCAAGGCTTCGCCATCCTTGGGTTAATGCCTTCTGACACACAGGAGATCTCGTGCTACTGAAGGTGTAGAGGGGAGATTGAGGAGTAAGTTCTAAGCTCATGTTGAGCGCACAAACTTGTGGTGTCGTGGGAAAGACAGGGAATACAGGACAAGGTGAGACAAGCAATAATAATCTTGATCACAAACAGTGGTTTAGAGTGGGTAAGGGAACATTGGAAAGGGAACAACTGCCCTTGAACTAATGTCCGTGGTAGGATTAGGAAGTTAGTAGGGGACAGATGGGTTAGTAACTGAGGGGGGAATAAAATAAAGTTATTCATTTACAAACGCAGTCAGTCGCGGGTTTGATGAGAGATATTTGTCTAGGTGAAGTTTAAATGAATCAATGGTGCTGCATTCTATAAAGTCTCGGGGAAGCCCATTCCACAAGTTGACAACTCGATTGAAGAAGATATTCTTAGATTCGTGTGAGTTAAAAGATTTACCAATAATTTTGCAACCGTTTCCTCGCAAGTAATTAGATTGGTCGATAGTGAAGTACTTACTACAGCTCATATTATCGATGCCTTTGATGATTTTGAACACTTGAATTACGTCGCCTCTTAATCTGCGCTGGGTTAAAGGAAATAGATTTAATTCTCTATGACGCTCCTCGTATGGTTTGTTCTTTAGGCTAGGTATTATTTTGGTAACTCTACGTTGAACTCGTTCTAGCTTGTCTATATCTTTTTGGTAATAAGGGCACCAGGATTGAACGCAGTATTCCAGAAGAGGGCGGACAAAGGAATTGTAAACGGTTAGGATAACTTCTTTGGATTTATGCTCAAATGACCTGCCTATAAAGCCAATTATTTTGTTTGTCTTCTCAACAACTTCTGAACATTGTTGACTCAGTTTGATGTTACTCGATGTTGTTACTCCCAGATCGAATAGTTTGCTTTCTCATTTAGGTATCCGATTTGTAGTACTTTACATTTATTCGCATTGAAACTCATTTGCCAAACTTGGGCCCAACATGACAACTTATCTAGATTGTGCTGCATATCGTCAACTTGTTCTTTTGAGAGTACGCTATTTGCAATTTTTGTATCGTCGTCAAATTTTGAGATTGTATAGGTGAGACCCTAATCTATGTCGTTGATGTGAATTAGAAAGATAATTGGTCCTAGTACCGATCCCTGGGGTACCCCGCTACTTACATTAGTCCATTGAGATGCCTTACCATTTATGACTACTCTTTGCTTTCTGTCGCTGAGCCAATTTTCTATCCATTTCAACACACCGTCTTGTATTCCATGCGCTTTTAGTTTTAGCAGTAAACGTTTGTGGGGAACTTTGTCAAAGGCCTTTTGAAAATCAAGGTATATAATATCTACAGCTTTACTCTCATCGTAGAGGTTGAGGATATCGTGGAAGAAGTCTAAGAGGTTTGTTAAACAGGAACGTTTTTTACGAAAGTATCTTTAACCCACTGAACCCCAGCTATTTAATAATAAATGTACACCCCAGGACCAGGGGGTTGTACAAATTTTGTTCTCTCCAGAAAACACCAGGAATGGGTTGGAAATGAAGGAAAACCCACAAAAAACCGATCCCCTAGGTCATTAAGGGGTCCTACGGTGCGCCCGAAAGTCAGAATTAACATGGGGATATGGGTAGGCAAAAACAGGTTTTTGCACACTCACGCGCACGCGGTTGGACTTTGAGAGTTGTCAACCATTGGCATTGTTGCGTGGGATACTTACACAGTTCCCATACAAATCTGAGCCCTCTAGGTGCCATAGGACTGGAGTAATTAGCCAGGACGCACCTTATGCGTCCCTGAGGTTTAGCGTTACATATATTGCGGACGCAAACCATGCGTCGCTGGGGTTCAGTGGGTTAATCCTCTAAGTGTTTTACGAGTCTGTCTCTTATGAGTGTTTCTAGCATTTTACATACAACTGAGGTTAAGCTAATTGGACGATAGTTACTGGGTAGGGATTTGCTGCCTTTTTTTTAATATCGGTGTTACGTTGGCTAGCTTCCACTGATCAGGCATAGTTCCAGATTGCAAGGATTTATTGAATAGTAATGTCAGTGGTTTGGAGAGCTCATCCTTAGCTTCCTTTAGAATTCTAGGTGAGATTGTATCAGGTCCAGGCGTTTTATTTACCTTCAGTTTATCTAAACAATTCAATACTTCTCTCTCTGTAACAGTGATATTGCTTAGAATATCTGAATTATCAATCTGAATCGGCGATGGTGTATGGATATCACTGAGGTCTTCTGTTGTAAAAACTGATGCAAAGAAGGTATTGAGGGCATTACTCATTTGTACTTCGTCTTTGGTGTATTCTCCATTTTCATTGACTAACGGACCAACAGTTGAAGTAACTACTTTTTTCTTTCTGATATAACTAGAGAATTATTTTGGGTTTGTTTTACTTTGATTCGCAACATGTAACTCCAGGGTCTTTTCATTTTGCTTAATTAACTTCTTGGCTTTGCGTCGTAGCTCTACAAATTTCACCCGTTCTTCGTCATTTTGTGAGGATTTTAACCCTCCAGACCCGGTTGGGCTCTGAGGCCTCCATAAAAAATACACCCCGCGCTACCCGGTAGGGCTCTGAGGCTCCGGCAGCTTGAAAGCCTGTAAGCTTGGTGTGCGAGGCGTCCGTCCGACGCATGTAAAAAAAAATCGGCTGGACCGACGCCGCGCATCTCCGACCACAAGAAGGAGAGCGTCGCTTGTTCGTGTGTGCCTGTATGTTATTGTTAAGAAAAGTAGTGTAAAGTGGCTGTTTTTGCCACAAAGTTATCTCCAATGAAATCGTCATCACAACTGAACCAGTTGACTTAGAGAGCTCTACTTAACGTCATTCTACAGGTACGAAACACATCTACACTTCGGGATGCGCGGAAATGCGGAAGCAGTCAAAATAACAAAGATACGGTAGCCTAGGCGTAGACGTTTTTCGGCCAAAACCCCCGGGTTTTTGGAATATATATGAAATAAATAGCCGGGGCTGGAGGGTTAATCTATCATTAGTAAACTTTTTAGCAAGCAGACAGTTTGAAATATCCTTATTCCACCATTTGGGCTTATTATTATGGCCTGTATGCCGTATTTTCGATGGTATGCAGTCTTGCACAGCTTTTAGGTAAGTGGTTTCGAATAATTCCAAAGATGTATTTATGTTGTTATTGTTAATTAAAAAGCTCCAGTCAGTTTCTTTAAACATAGCTCTAAGTTTATGAAAGTTTGCTCTCTTGAAATTGGGGACTTTTCGATGCTGCTATTTGTTTCGTTACTAGTAAACTTTAGAGTGAAAGTTATCGTACGATGGTCGCTGTTACTGAATTCATCACCAACATTCAAATGCTCTATTAATTCTTCTTTTGTTGCAAGTACAAGGTCAAGAACGTTATTACCACGGGTCAGCGATCGAACAAATTGATAGAGCGAACTCTCTTGCAAGTTCGCATACAAGTCATGTCCGGAGTGTGAAGTAAGAGTATCGCCCTACTTGGTCACAGGTAAATTAAAGTCGTCAAAAATTATGGTATCATGTGAGTTACTTACATCTGCAATTTGTTCGTAAATTTCTCGGTCAGTTTGCACTGATTGAGCTGGTGGTCTGTATATTGATGCAAGTATTATTTTTGCACCTTTATTATTCTTTATTAGCACAAAAGGTGTGTCGACGTTCACAATTTGAGGTTTTGACAAGAGGGTCGGGTTAAGACTTTCTTTGATATAAAGTAAAACGCCACCTCCATTTCTATTTATTCGGCTTTTCTCAAACATTACATAACCGGGAAGTGAATACTCTGCTAAAAAGTTTCTATCTACTGTATTGAGCCAAGATTCTGTTATGCCAATCACATCATAATTTTCTGTAAATACTAGTTCCTCTAAATCTGAAAATTTATTGCGTGTGCTACGAGTGTTTGCATAGAAAACCTTTAAATTTGTTATTTTAGAACTCGCGGAACGCTCTTTAATAATAATTTTGGTTCTGGTCGGATCTATATTTATGTTCATGGCTGTCCTCGGTCCTCACTGTCTTCGGTCCTCATCGCTGGCGGTCCTCGGTTGCCTCTGTTTTTTGCTTGGCGTTGGATGATTTATGTCACTGCTGCTTCTTCTTCTCGAATGGCGTTCTTTTATCCATGGCTGCGGACTGCTTGCTGCGGACTGCGTGCTGAACCCACAGGGTTTAGATGAGTGCCATCCTTGTGAAACAGAGTAGGCTGGTTATAGAAATAATCCCAGAGGTTGATGAATTCAACTTCTTCCTTCAGACACAAATATTTTAGTCGGCTGTTTGTGCTGAAGGCCTTGTCGTAGAATTTGTCAGGTGCGTCAATCTTGGGAAGAATGCCTGAGATGATGATATTCCTTGACTTGTTTTTGTAGTGCTGGATCATCTTGCGATATTTCTCCATCAGCTCTTCGGATCTGGTAAGCATGACGTCATTTGAACCAGCTTGGATGACAAAAAGGTATTTTCGTTTGCATCCTTTGTGGTATCTTCGAAGGCTTACGAAATGTCGTCCAGTCCAGCTCCTGGGATGCAAAATCTCTTTTATCGATTTGGGACTTTGTCGCAGAACTCTTCGACCTGTCCTCGTAGGATGGAATCCCCAACGAGCCTGGTCTCTTCTGGTTCGTCTTCCATCTCTACCAAGATCTCAAATCTGTTTGACATTGTGACTGGTAGATGAAGGTGTCGGGGCTTGACCCAACATGCATGAGGGACACTTCTTTGAGTTATGTTTGAAGGATCTGTTCAGAGAGGGTCAGACAGGACGGACCAACACATAGAGACATGGAATATAGGATAAGGTGAGACAAGCAATCAAATTTACCCCAGGATAAGACCATGCCATAGACGATTTTACACTCAGGTAACCCCTTTTAGGTCTGGGTGGGACAAGGGTAAGATGAGAGAGAGTCAGCCCGACGACTCATGCGCAATCCTGGTGGCTAATCAAGTTATTCCTGTGTGTTTGGTGGTAGCAGGTAAGCCACCAACCGTGTCACTGGATATATTTGTGCCACAACGAAACCAGATACTCATTTTCGTCTGAGTGAGATGGAACTTCACGGGGATTGGAGCATGTTCAACACTCCTGGGCTACTTGGACCTTGGTGGCAAGCCAAGGAAATTTCACCCACCCCATGTATGTGCGGCAACATCTGGTGTGCTGGATGCTCACCAATCCAGCTACTGATCAGACCCTACGTAGCTTAACCCCGCTGATCGAAAACAGCGTTGCCAACCACGCAGGCCGGGGTTGCCACGGAAAGTTAGTTAGTTAAAATAGGACTTCAGAGGCTATCAACCCTACTGGATTATTAAGCCAGCACACTGTAAGTCAAGAATAGCGTCAGAACTGGAGCCTCTCTGCGAGAACCCTAATACCTTGGCCACGGAAAGCTAAGATTGGGGTTGTTTTGGGTGATCCTATTGTCCTGTAACATCTGGCCAATCAGAGATCATACCTTACCAGCCCTCGCAAGGTGCGCTTAGTGGGGTTTGGGGCTTTAGCCAGTGACAAAAGGGGTACTGGTTAAAGAGCTTCATCATTATTCATTAAGGCGATATTGCTCACATGGACCTCCCTCGGATCCACGTCCTTCATATATCTGGTGATCTGGTGAAATTGGGAGTCTGGGCGAAGGAAAGCCCTACTCCGAACTTGGGTGGTGTCAGGTGGGGATGCTGCTGGGGGCGTTGAGGGTGTTGGAAATGTCCGCTGACTTTTATGATCTGGACCCATACTTATATTTTGATTATCTTATCTTACCATTTATTGTTCAATTTGTTTTAGTATACATTAGTTCTCTCTCTCTCTCCTTATTCTTACTTGCTAGTAACTATTTTGTTATAGTTAATAATGTGTCACTTTTAAACCCTTTCAATAAATTGTGTCTTGCTACTGAAAGGCGATTTTGTTCTTATGTAATACTTGTATGTGTCAGATGCGTTTTAGAATATAGCAAAGAACCCTCTGAAATCGATAGAGGTACTTCTCAGCATGGATAACATCTCCTGGAATTTGCCTCATCGGATATATAGAGTTAATATAGGAGTTAAGGTAATTTTTGTTTAGGCAGTTTCTACCTTCATATGTTAAGGAAAAGCGGTCGAAAACTGGATGTTTCATATACTTGTCCTTCTTTCCTCTTCGTCGTAATGTTTCGCATCTCTTAATTGTGTTTCTAGTATCATATTTGTTTTTGATTACATGTACTCAAGGTCAGCCTAAATGAAAATAAACTCGTGTATTTAAAATGAATTCCTTGTATATTGTTCTACAATCCTCACTTGTATATATATCTTATATGGTATTACATCATCTGAATATTCTGTAGGTTTTGTACAAGTAAGTTATGTTTACATTTTGTTAGTATAAATAAAATTAAATATATTTTTATATATGTGTTATATTTATTTACTGAATCTCCACTACTATGTCATCATGACTGCTATCTCATGTCTTCCATATTTTCTATTAATATTTCTTTAATACTTAAATTATTATTTTGGGTTGATCCACTTGACAATATCCAATTTAACTAAACTCTTTCATGCACTGGAGGTCGCCGTTCATTATAAAAACATAGAATTATCTTAATCTCACAATTACTTCTCCAAAATTAGTTTTCTGATCACAACTCTCTCAAAGACAACTGTAGAGGTTGAAATAATTAAACTAAAGGTTCATAAACACCCCTGATGGTCACAATGCTTTTAATCCTTTCACTACGACCGACATAAATATACGTCCTCTGTATAAAAGGGCTACACTGCGACCGTCGTACATAATTATACGTTCTGGTAGTACCGGCTGAGTTGGCTGCACCAACCTGCCATGCTTGTTGCCAGACAATTCCAGGAGGTTCTAAACTTACCAACCATATTTACATCATACTTCTACCAAGGATGCTGGTTGCATTGGTTGAGGGAGGGTGTTTGTACAATGAAGAAGTGTTTTAAAGCTGCAAATCAACAAAAACAGGTCACTTCTCCAAGTAATTATGATTGCTATATACCAGGTACGAATATGTGGTGGTTCATTTCATCTTTATTTCAACAACTCCTACTCTTTTGTACGCGTAAAACATGATAAAATAAAATAAAATATCATTAAATTATCAAGAGTGGAATTTAAAGAGAATATATATTTTTGCTTGCGAATGTTAAGTTGGGGGGTCGGCTTTCAGCGACGAAACAAGCAACATTTGGTTGATTCTCCTAGGTGGTGTGAGGAGGTAGGGAGGGGATGGTGACTGTTATAGGGAGAGTTTCGACCAAATCCTTTCACTGGAATTCATTCCAATTGTGAAGCCTCCCGGCGCTGGCAGAATGGTTGCGTGGGGCATTGCAGCTCGCTAGCGCTCGCCAGGATGGGGGGATAGGCTACAGTTGTCCTAGAATGATCTGCTTTATTTCATTAGGGTCGTGTTGCCACAGACAGTCTAGAAATGGTCTTTGTTTTGGTCTGTGACCGCGCCTTATATTTTATATTCGCTATAATATAAATGTTGCTTGTGTGGGAGGCGAGCGAGAGAGGGCGAGGGGGTACACCTGGCAGCGGGGTGAGCTATGACGCGGCTCGCTTGGGCGCTGACGGCGTTGGCGGCCGGGTGATCAACTAGTCCCTGCCCATCGCGGCCTCGTGTTTTTTACCAGCTCAGAGCTTGCCTGACACGCGTATCGTCTACATCCTTTGCAATTCTGTCCCCCATACTCGCCACTTTGCATACTTTTTCTCTCTCTCGACTTCTCCTTTCTCATTCTCTAATCTTTATTAAACTCAACATCCCTTCTGGTTTCAGTAGACGTTCACCGTCGACCAGTCGTATTGTACGCGAAGCTCTCAGATATTTCTATGTATGAGGTTTGGAGAGACAGACTTTTCCGTGTGTGTCCTCTCTCGGGAAGGTTGTAGACCGGTATATGTCTCCCTGGCAAGGTGTTGAGTGATTCTGCTTGGTTATCTAAAGCTAGACTGGGGGGTAAGGTTACTGTGTCGTTGTCTCCGATGTGTGCAGTGTTAGCTAAGCCCTGCACGACATCGACAGGTACTGTGGGAGCCTAAGTTGTCTTCGGGTGGGTTTACTTTGCGAGCACAGCGCTGTGGTGTGAGAGGGCCATAGCCTATCCCTCACAACATAGTGCTGCCTCTTTGTGTTGACTTCTGAGGGATCGCCAGGATAGAACTAGGTACTAGAGACCTAGATTTATCAAGAGAGCATCCCTGTCATATAACGTAATCTTCATTATACCACCTTCGGACAACGTTAGGCTACGAGCCGCATGCTCGCCCATTGTTGCCCTGCCTTGATACCCCAGCTAGACTTTATTAACTGAGCAGACACTGGTTAGAGATAAGCCCCCATTATTATATGTATGCAACATTATTATTCACTGCACTTTTGAGCCGAGGTTGTTGTTGAGTCGCACAACCCTAGTAGGCTGTTGCGTTGTGTCACGAAGCATTTCTTTAGTTGTCGAGCATTACTACCTTTGCGCAGCTTTTATTATTCGCCAGCCTATTATTACTATATGTCCTAGTATTTATTGTGACCCGTATTCTGCATTATAATTGTTCAAGATTCTTTACGAACATCTTCCCAGCATCAGACTTATTTCAGAAGTTTCCAGTTGATGTTGCAGGACTAGCATTGCACTTTCTTTAATACAGGAGTGCCAGTTATTTGAGTATCTACCGTAACGTTAATTAATCACGTTAACTATCTTTTCTTTGTGTAACCTAATTGAGTAATCTTTTACTGTTTGAGAATAGGCTGTTTCATCGAGCGTCAGCCTAGTGTGTGTGCACCAGTTACCGAGTCGTAGGATACCTCGTTGTCCAGGCACGACTCAGGGCGGTAATGGTGTTTTGTTTTCCAGTGTGTAAGGCAGGGGTTGGATCTAGTGTTACCGTTGTTGCATTTTTTGACATTATCTAGTCCAATGTTGAAGAGCCCTGTGTCTTTGAGAACCTGGATCGTAACAAATGGCGACCTAGCTCAGGATCTTGTGAACTAAGAGATAATTGCAGGATTGTTGTGGTCATTTGTTTTATTGAGGAATATAGTGGGCACGTTAATTTTTTTTGGCAAAGTAGTATAGCACTTGAGAGTCTTCAGACATTTTTGGCAAGTGAATAGTGCTACATAAGAGTTTGGGGTACTTCTTTTCTGAATATTGTGGTGAAATTTTGTTGTGAGCATCATGTCTTATACCGGGTCAGAGGAGAATGGAGACACAGTACGTAATGTCGAAACTGAGGAACAGCAGCATGATGAAAGGGTTAATCGGGTGAACTGTGAGGAGGATGCTAGGATATTTTTGCAATGGCCTGTTACTGCCGAGCGGTTGGAGGGTATGGATCGGTACGGTCTTCAATGCCTGGCCACAGCTATCGGTCATGCGGTTACTAGCAGCATGACCAAGGATAACTTGATAACGTGTGTACTGGGCAGGGTGACTGGTGAGCGAGATGGGTTGAGTGCTCAGAGCCCTTCGGCCATGCTTCCCCTACACTCGACTCCCAGCCATCCCAGTAGTTTGCCGACCCCGGGTACGCTTCCACAGGTGGGTTGCCCCTGGGGGGACCACCGGTAATTTCAAACATTGTAGCACCTTCACCTCCTCAAGGGTTATCTCCAGAATTATTGCTTCAGCTCGAATTAACTAAGATCGAAGAGAGAAAGGCTATCAGGGCAGGTGAGCAGCAAATAGAATTAGCCAAGATAGAAGAGAGAGCCAAGCTAGCAAAAATCCAAGCTGATTTAGAGTCGACTAGGTACTGTGCCGACATGGACGTAGAGAAGTCGCGAGTAGAGACAACGGGACAGCGACTTGGGGCTGGTAACCGTGTTCATGAGCAGTCTCTCTCACACTTATTGAAACTGGTTCCGGTGTTTGATGAGAGTGGTGTAACAGAATTTTTCACACGCTTTGAGAAGAAGTGCCAGGAACACCAGTGGCCAGAGAATAAAGGGGCAGCACTTGTATCCTCTAGATTAATAGGCAAGGGTCTTAAAGCCTACGATGCGTTGCCTATAGAGTCTTGTATTATCTATGAGGAACTCAAGGAGGCTGTCCTGAGAGCATACGAACTACAACCAGAGACGTACAGGTTGAAGTTCCGGGGTGTTACCAAGGGTCGGGAGAGCACCTTTTTGGAGCATGCCCGAGAGCTGTCCGATGCTTTTGGGAATTGGCTGAGGTCGGAGAAAGCTACTACGTTTGACGACATTAAACAGTTGGTGCTTTTAGAGCAGTTTTTCAAATGCACGGGCGGCGACCTGACGTTAAACCTTAAAGAAAAGCAACCAAAAACTCTACAGGAGGCAGCTGAGATGGCTGACCTCCGGCTATCACTAATTCGTGGGTGCGGGTCTGGCCAGCGTAGTGAGGCAGGTAACAAGGGGCGTGACGCCCCACCCCCCCGAGTTAGTGATATACCTTATGCAAACAAGTACAAGAGCCATGATACCAAGACTGACCACAAGACTAGCACCGTCCCATTTAAGAAGGGGCCGGGCCCTTCCCAGTACCAAGGGAAGCCCAAAGGGGAGTTGGAGTGTTATCATTGTCATAAAAAGGGGCACTTTGCAAGAGTCTGTCCTAGCAAACCACCTACAGCAGCTGTGTCTTTGGCCTGCAACATTGGTGTGTCTCCGAAGTCATCTGAGTTTGCCCGGGGCAGTTCGTCAGAGGCTGAGGCACAGCCAATGCAGAAGCACCTGGGAGGCTCGAACCCTGCTCAGGATGTTTTTTGCGACCATAGAGGGCGGGGTTGCGTGATGTGGGCGGGGCGCAAGCATGGAGTAGAGGTCTTGCGCGATACAGGTGCTTCCCAGACTCTGATGAAAAACTTGACTGGCTACCCTATAAAAGCGGGTCGGGTGGTGGTGGTGTAGGGTATTAATGCAACTCGGTCATACCCGCTGGTGCGGTTGGAGTTGGAGGTGGATGGTGTGGCACGTGAATTGGATGTCGGGATTGTGGAGAAACTGCCAGTGGAGGGCGTCGACCTTCTTCTCGGCAACGACTTTGCAATGCCCGCTTCTGAGGTTCTACCCTTAGTCGTTGCCGAGAGGCCGGCCGACGTGAGTAGGAAAGAGCAAGAGTGGGTCGAGCGGTGCCAGACACAACCCATGGCGTGTGTTGTCACCCGAGCTCGGGCAGCTAAAGTGTCACAGCCTAGTCCTCCGTCTTCAGACCAGCGGAGGAACGATCAACAGGAGGAGGCTAAAGCTGGAGTTGGTTTTAAGAGTTTTGACTCGGCGGCTCTCCTGGGTGATTCAGTAGGCATGTTCGTCAATGATGGAGGGGCCACTAATAAATTATAGGTTTGACTCCTGTAAGGAGATAAAGAAAACCTAATATTTAGTAGTGGCCCCATAATCATTGACGACTGGGGCCCTCCCGACCATCCCCTTCCCATTCGTTGATGTATTAAGGATTTTGGTTTACTTGATATGTCAGTGAAGGAAGAATGACACCCGAGTCAGCGTCTGGTCAAAGATCCACACAAGTACATCCACGATATTATGGAAAGCTTATTGAATAGTTATTCTTATTTTCTTTTTGTTTTTATTTTTTACAAAGTTTTTTCGTAGTGAGAACCCAATTCATAATGACTGAAGCCATGAGTGAGGTTGCGTGTGCTCATGATGAAGGCTCCTCAAATGTTTTTTGCTCTGCGCGGTAGATTCAAACTACGGCGGATGAGTGTTTGAAGAGGGTGCCTTATGTAATAGGCATGTTCGTCAATGATTACGGGGCCACTACTAAATATTAGGTTTTCTTTATCTCCTTACAGGAGTCAAACCTATAATGTAGGCTATCTGTGGTAGTCCCAGTAATATCTATGAAGTACTGCTAGTATTAACGGAACTTAGCTGTGATGCAAAGAGTGTAGGTTAGGTGATGGACATGTCGATAGGTGAAGATCAGTGAAGTTCTGTTGTTATGTGGCAGCAACTGGTGGTTTGTTGTGAGCGGGACGAAGTCTTTGTGTGAAGTGTACTGAGATTCCCTCTTATCGTAACAATATAAATATATTTAAGGGTTCTATATCGTCCCCCGTGATTAAATAATAGGGAAAATAAACTAAGATAATTGGTGCAACCACAGTAATACTTATCCACAAAGATAAATAAAGTAATGCGTATAAACAAAAAGGAACCAGCTGTCGTGAACCCGGGAAATTCAAACTACGGTATATATACCAGCTAGGATTCACGACAAGGCGCACCCTTCATATTAATCGTCTCCCCGGGCCAGGCGCCTGATGGACTATTATCTAGTCCAACTTGCACCCGACCCCTTACTCCAAATGACCACGTGTTCATTCAACTATTCACAAGCATTCTCCATTCACTCCTGTCCACCACCACTTCCCCTGCCTGATCTATAGTCATTCCTCTATCATCCAAAGCCTTTCTTACACAGTCTCTCCATCTCAATGGGGGTCTTCCTGCCCTTCTATCTCCCCTTGTACCTGACTCACATATTTTCTTTGTAAGCCTTTCATCTCCCATTCGTTCAACATGACCATACCAGCTCAGCACCCTTCTGTCCACTCTGGCTGACAAATGTTCCTGCTGCCCCACTCTCCTACGTATCTCTTCATTCCTCAATCTGTCTCTACGAGTAACTCCACACATACTCCTCAAGCAGCTCATCTCCATCACATCCAGCCCGCTTTTCTCCTTTTTCTTCAGAGCCCATGTCTCAGCCCCATACATCACTGTTGGCACAACAATTCCTTGATACAGTGCACTTTTTACTTTCACTCCGAGATTTCTCGTCTTCCACATAATTCCCATTGCTCCGAAAACCTTCCTTCCTTCACACACTCTCTGTTTTACCTCCACTTCCATACCTCCACTCCTGCTTATCGTTCCTCCTAGATATTTAAAACACTCTACTTGTTCCAATATTTCCCCATCCAGCCTCACATCTAGATTCACCCTATGCTCTCCCCTATTACACACCATTACTTTACTTTTATTGACGTTCACCTTCAGTTTCCTCCTTCCACAAACCACACCAAACTCTTTGACTACCCGCTGCAGTTTCTCATCAGAATCCGCCACCAATGCTGTGTCATCAGCGAACAGCAACTGATTCAACTCCCAATCTCTACCATTCTTTCCTACTAAACCCAATCCTCTTCCCATAGTTCTCCTTTTCACCTCCCTCACCACACCATCCATAAACATATTAAACAGCCATGGTGACATTACACAACACTGTCGCAAACCTACCTTTACATCAAACCATTCACTCAACTCACCATTTCCTACTCTCACACATGCTCTACTCCCTTCATAAAAACTCTTAGCTGCTTCTAACAAATTTCCTCCTATTTCATAAATCCTTAACACCTTCCAAATTGCTTCACGGTCCACACGATCATACGCTTTTTCCAAGTCCATAAAAGCCCAAAATATCTCCTTATGCTTCTCTAAATACTTCTCGCATAACTGTGTTACTGCAAACATCTGATCCACGCACCCTCTTCCCCTCCTAAAACCGCACTGTTCTTCTCCTATTGCAACTTCCGTACACTTTATTATCCTCTCTATCAACACCCTGCCATACAGCTTTCCAACCACTGACAATAAACTAATACCTCTATAACTTGAACACTCCTGCCGATCTACCTTCCCCTTGTACAATACATGCACTCTTACAGTCTATTGGTACCATTGACACAGCAAAGCACACATTGAAAAGTCTCACCAACCAATCTATTATCACATCTCCACCCTTCTTTATACACTCCACAGCAATACCATCCAAACCTTCTGCTTTTCCCGCTCTCATTTGTTTCACTGCTTCTTTCACCTCATTATCCTCAATCCTTTCATTCATTCCCTGCCACCTGGGTGGCCTGGGTAACCTATCTCCATCCACTTCTGCTTCAATCACTGCTTCTCTTCCATCTCTTGTATTTAACAAAGATTAAAAATACTCGGTATATCTTTTCCTCACTTCAACTGGTTCCACTAGTAATTCTCCATTTTCATCTTTCACTGACTCTTCCCTCCTTTGTCCTCCTTTCCTTACTTTATTTACCTCCTTCCAGAACATTTTCCTTCGTTCTTCAAAATTCTCACTCAGCCTTTGACCTCACCTTTCGTTTGCATCTTTTTTTGCTTCTCTAATTTTCCGTTTTGCCTCTCTCCTTTTCTCCTTGTACCTCTCCCATACCTCAACACTACCATCCTGTAAAACCCTCTCAAATCACTGTCTCTTCTCCTCAACTGCCTTTCTCACATATATATATATATATATATATATATATATATATATACTATGTATATATATACTGTATATACTGCATATATATACAGTATATATATATACCGGATGGATGAGACTCGTTTGCCTTGGTCGGCAACCCATCTAGGGGAGATAACCTTATAAAAATCCGGGTGGATGGGACTCGTCAGCCTTGGTCGGCAATCTGTCTAGGGGAGTAAACCTGATACAAATCCGTACTGCTTACCTAAGGGTAAGACAGGTTAGTGGATGGACTAGCCGAACACCACCGTAGAAAAATAGTGCTTAAAAGATACGCAGAGGGCCTCGGAGTCGAACGGATCCTGAATTGAGTGGTCAACCCTGTAAGTCCTTCAGTTAACTGGCTCAGGTTGTCCCTCTTACAGGGAATAGCTGGTCCGCTTGGGGGCCTTCTGTGTATGGCCACCCTCATTAAGGGGAGTAAGGCGTCAGGCAATAGATAGATATATACTATATATATATATATTGAGTATATGTCACAAATACACGTGAGCCACTAAATGTTTCTAATCTCTCAGTGGGGTTCGAACCGCCGACCGTCAGGACGATAGCCGACGATGCCGTGGTGTAGTTGATTAAAGCGTCGGCTATCGTCCTGACGGTCGGCGGTTCGAACCCCACTGAGAGATTAGAAACATATATATATATATATATATATATATATATATATAACACTAATAAGGCATACGGTCCGGAATCAACCCTTCATCTTCTCTCAATATTCTTGGTGTCTCTTTTTCTTCTGCTCTCATTTGGAAGGACCATATTACCAGTCTTGCTAAGGCAGCCTCCCAGAAGCTGGGTGTGCTCAACCGCCTTAGGGGGTTCTTTTCCCCTGCACAGCTTCTTGCTCTGTACAGGGGCATAGTGCGCCCTTGTATTGAGTATTGTTCACATGTGTGGGGAGGTTCCTCTCACACCGCTCTCCTAGACAAAGTTGAAAGGAAGGCCTTTCGTATCATTAACTCCCGTCCACTCACCAACTCTCTGCAATCTCTCTCTCTCCGCCGCAATGTTGCATCTCTCTCGCTATTCTATCGCTACTATAATAATCAGTGTTCCTCAGAGCTATCCCAGTGCATACCACCTCCTTTACGTAGGGCACGTGGTACCCGTCTTGCAACTCAATCCCACCCCTACTCTGTGCAACTCTCCAACCCAAGAGTGAAACATTACTCTCAAACTTTCTTCTACTCAACAGCTGAGCTCTGGAACTCTCTCCCAGAATCAGTCTTTCCCTCTTCCTATGACTTAAATTGCTTCAAACTCCGTGTGTCCAGGCATTTTGGCTCGAACGTCCCTTGATTTTGGCCCTGTCACTCTTTCAACTATGGGGGGGCACTCGCTATAGGCAGTTATGCCTTTTGCCTCCCTCAATCACATAGAAAAAAGAAAAAAATATATAAACAATAATATATATATATATATATATATATATATATATATATATATATATATATATATATATATATATACTGTATATACTGTATATATTATACAGTATATCAATATATATATATATATATGTATATATGTATATATAAATATATATATATCTTCCCCTACCTACTGGTTTCTTTGTTCATAAATTTTCTTCTGCTCCGCTTTGTTTGTTTTGTCCTTTCGCCTTCCTACTGTTTATCCCTGTTTCTCATTTTCCCTCTTTATCTACATGACCTTTCCGTGTTCCCAACCTTGCCAGGAAATTAAGATCAGAGTTCCAGCCTGCAGAGGAAATTAGAAACCTTTGAAAGCCAACTTTTTTGGTGTGGAGGAAGGGAGGGGGCTATGGGGCTATTTTGGGTGTGTACAGAAAAACATTGTTGTTCTGTATTTGCACATACTTTACTGTCAGTATTATGGGGTCTTTAATGTTCATGTTGTATAACGTTAACATGGCGAATTATGCTTCTTTGACAAAATACCTCTAAAATAAAAAGATAAATGAAATGTCACGTTTTAATATTTGATTCCATTAAAACGTTCCTAGACTGCTTCCCACGTCTAATAATAGCCAGAAAAATAGTGTAATTACGTCATCGTATTGAAGTAATTAAGGAGGGTCGAATTCTATAAAGATAAAACACTGGGTTATTTTTCAAATTGATTTTTTGGGGTTGGATTCTATCAAATACTGGCGTCAAGTGTTAGTAATATTGGTATAGCATAACGAAATTGATAAATCAATTTGAATTATGTCTACTTTATAATTTGTTATGAATCATAATGAGTTCAACTTTATTTATACTTTTCAAAACCAGAATGTACGGGCTAAGACATTTTATACATTTTAATTACCAAAAAGGTAATATGAAGGGTGTAATTAGTCTACGGACATGTAATAGTGATGCTTAGACTACCTGATTGATTGGATAACTCTCTCACTGATTACGTTGTACTGCATAAGGGGAGACAGACCGTTTTTCTGGACCCCCCTCTCCCTAATGTTTAGCCCCACTAGTTTTGAAATGTTAAGACGTTGGTTCCAATAGTTTGGGAATTTTATGACCTTTCACCCCTTTTCTTTGTCAAGATTAGGACCCTTCGTGCCATTTAGGTGTCGATTATTTTCTAGCGCGCGATAGCGAGCCTGTAATTTTAGGTGGAATCGGCCTTTGGCTGGGACATATTTCTACCGACAAATGTACAAATCTGTCTTGAAGGGGGGTCTAGGGGGTGTTTTTTCTAAGCTTGATGGAGGTCTAGGGAGGAAACTACAAAAATATATGAATAACAAAATTAATCGACCAAACAAACAGCCACTGTCCCCTTAAGGTCTGTAGCTTTCACCCCTCTAACACTATTATTTAGTTCTAGAAACAATATCCATGTAGGATCAATGTCATACAGTATGCACAGTAACCAATACATAAACCTGTAACAAATACTATGAAAAACTGGTTATATTACACTCATTTAGCATGTAATTATCTAGGATTAATGAAAATTAATGGCTTTCTCCATTTCTAGTATTTTAATTACACACAGGTAACTCGGCTGGCGTGGATTGGTGGTATCGCGCTCAGCTGGTGATCCAGAAGTCCAGAGTTCGCCTCTCCACATTGCTCAAAATTTGACCATGTGGCACGAACTTCCACACTACTCCTGCAATGGCGGACATTTGAGGTGTGTTTGACCAGTGTCGTATGTACACAAATATATTCTATCACCTGACGTGGATGGGCGAGCTGATTACACTGGTTACAGACTACATTCATATCCACAGCCATTCCAACAGTACAGTATTTTGTATACACCCCCACACATTTAACACGCCGATGAGCAGTTGGGCATAAGTGACCCTCTCCTGTGAACAGGAACAAGCTAGATAATCAATTGAATTGCCTCGGCACATTTTTGTTATTATTATTTTTGTTTCTATATTCCAACTACCCCCTCTCGGGCAAGGGCTGAGAGCCTATACATTCAACCGCTAATCATTGAACGGTGAAGCCCGTCAGGTCTCGTTCCAGTCTAGGGGGTGAGACATGTGAAGGACTTTTAGCTGCAACCAACCCCTGCCATCTTGCCTTTGCAAGATACATGGGGCTTAGTTGATCACTTACAGCTCGAAGCAGCCCCATCTGTGAATCTGCCTCGCTACAGTGTTTCACTGTCTCATCTCCTAGACTCAGATCCTCACTCTCAGAGGGAAACATATTAGAGCAGTCCGTGTGTGGTCACCCCTTCGGAGATTAAGGCGTGGTGCAACATAAGTGTGTTGATTTTTGGTGTGAGCGTCCTGGGTTCGAATCCCCGGACTGCCACATGTGTTTGTTAATTTCATTAATCGAGTTTAGGAGAAAAGTTGGTTAGTGGAGGGAACATAATAAATATAGAACTTGCCAAATTAATCACCAATCTATAAAGAAACCTTCAGAAAGTTTCATGTACCAGGTTTCATGTCTTTGCAACTGTACAGTCAAAATCAATAGTTCTATAACCCCTTCTGTAACGGCGACGTCTTTATCATTGTATACTAGCTATATTCAGACGATTTTGTGTAGTTTAAGAAGTATATGTGGTAGCCAAAAGGGTTCAATGAGATAGTTCAAAGCCTTTTAATTGTTGGATGCCCATTTGAAACTGAATGAAATTGTCTAATAGTAGCCAGAATGAAGTTAAAAGGACGACGCTGGTACAGAAGGGGTTAATATTTACCAAGGAGGATTAGAAACAAGATGACTGTCAAGATAACGTTACAGTAACTTTAACAAATATTATACAGTTTATTAACACGGTTATTTACAAATTATGGATTTGGACTGTATATACAGTTGTTGTTGTTGTTGTTGTTCCCCAAGCTGCCTGGCCGAACAGCCCCAAGGTCCCGAGCAATTCCAAGGCCATAACCGAACGCCCCCACAGAACCCTCCCTGCCGACCACAATAAAGCCTGGGTGACCGAAGCCACTCCATGGCGGGGAGCTGAGGAGGGTGCGGAAACGCCCAGGAAACCAAAGCCCCACCCAGGGCCCTGTGCCCCTCAGCAATTATGAAGAGAAAGTTGAGGGGCAAGGTATATACAGTAGTCACTAAGGCCTTGTCTGTCCTATTTTCTAATGCTCCTAAGAAAAACATATTACATAAATGTTAGTAATGTGAAGCTTTTGGAGATATTCAGCATACGAGAAAAAGAAAAGGGTAAGACTGAAATAAACAGAAAGGAAAGAAACGAAACATCTCAGCTGGAGGCACTATCCTCCTCATTTTTCTACACGAGAGATCCATTAGCAAGTCTTAGGGGGGAGAAAGAGAGGGGAAAAGGAAATGGAGCAAACTATTTTGTTTTTATGAATATAATACTTATATCCTGGGAAAATCGTATGATTTCATTAATTGCCTGTAGGTGTTTTTTTGGTGTTAAGAACGACGTTAAAATATACTACCAATAACGACACTACTATTAATTCTACTACCGTTTTTACATCTACTACTTTTACTACTACCACTAATAATAATAATAATAATAATAATAATAATAATAATAATAACAATGTTTAAAATACTAATACAAATAAGAAGAAGAAATACAATGCAAACAAAAATGAATGTGTTTATTCACAGGTAGACGGAGACATACTTGTTTTGCAACAAAGTATGAAGGACACAAAAAATACGATGATGCAAACTAGAAAGCAAATTTATATATTATATATGAGTTTACTGGTCATGCTATTCTCCAAAGTGTTTGAAACTATTCTTACTTAAACAATTCATAAGATTTTCTCTTCTCATAATCTACTCTCAGATCGCCAGTATGGCTTCCTTAGGGGTCGCTCTACTGGTGATCTTCTTTCATATCTTACTAACTTTTGGTCATCCTCCTTTCGGGACTTCAGCGAGACCTTTTCTATTATTATTATCGAAGGTTTTCGATAGAGTCTGGCACAAACTTCTAATTTCTAAACTATCCTCGTTCGGTTTCTCTCCTCCATCTGTGCCTTTATCTCGAATTTCCATTCTGCCTGTTTCATAGCTGCTGTTGTAGACGGCCACTGTTCACTTCCTCAACTTATCAACTTCGGTGTTCCTCAGGGTTCTGTTCTAGCCCTAGTTTGGTTTCTAATATTCATTAAGGATCTTCTCAACTGTACTTCCAGTCCTATCCATTCATATTCTGATACTCTACCTTACACTACTCAACTTGTTTTTCAAAACGCCCCAGCAAGCAATTACTCAAAAACTCACGTATTGAAGCCATAGACACTTATCTTCTGATCTATCAACCATTTCCAACTGGGGCAGAGAAAATCTTGTTACTTTCAATGCTTCCAAAACCCAATTTCTTCATTTATCTACCCGTCAAGAACTCCCTCCGGTTAACCCCCTATTCTTCAACAATACACAAATCAACCCTTCATCTTCTCTCAGTATTCTTGGTGTTTCTTTTTCTTCTGATCTCTCTTGGAAAGACCATATTACCCCTCTTTGCTAAACACAGCTTCCCAGAAGCTGGGTGTTCTCAACCACCTCTGTGTTTTTTTTACCCCTCCACAGCTTCTTGCTCTGTACAGGGGCACAGTCTGGACATGTATTGAGCATTGTTCACATGTGTGGGGAGGATCCTCTCACACAGCACTTTTAGACAAAGTAGTAAAGAAAGCCTTTGGTCTTAATTACTCACATCCATTCACTGATCCTCTGCAATCTCTCTCTCTTCGCCTTAATTTTGCATCACTCTCGCTATTCTACCGCTATTACAAAAAATAGTGTTCCTCAGAGCTCTCTGTGTATAAGAACTCCTCTACATAGAGTACATAGCACCTGTCTTGCAACACAATCCCTTCTCTACTCTGTGCAACTCTTCAACCCAAGAGTAAAACAATATTACCAATCTCTCTTCTATTCAACAGCTGAGCTCTGGAACTCTCCCTGAATCTATCTTTCCCTCATCCTATGACTTAAATTGATTCAAACTCTGCGTGTCCAGCTCGAATATACTTTGATTTTGGCCCTGCCACTCTTTCAACTCTGGGGGAGGCAATCGTCACAGGCAGTATTGCCTTTTGTCTCCCTCATCCACATAGACAAAAAAGCAAATCCAGTGGAAAATATGAATGTTTACTATAACTCCACTCTCTATATTGTAAAGTAATAGCAACATTTAGTATACATGTAAAACACTAATCTCTGAGATATTGTGTTGTATAATGTATCAATTTGTTTTCTCACAGACTTTGGCACTTGCTTTACTAAGATTTTTTAGAAAACCTGCCATACAGATCGGTACCCCAGTGTTTTTCCTCCCCTAACAATGTCATATCATCAAGTACCTGCAATACGTTACAGATTCAGCAATACTATGTCTGTTAGGTCTTTCACATTTCCCTGACACATTTGTTATGTTGCATTACCCTTTTAAAACAGCGTGATTATTATTTTATTAGACAGACTAGAGTTAATCCCATGGGCACAATAGAACTTTCCAAAGCTAAATAATATCGGCAGGCGTTGGGCAACTACAAAAAACAAAACAAATGTGTGCCATCGAATGCAGTGATAGATGATGTAAATCTTATTGAGCAATTCCGATATGCAGTTTTATTCTTTAACCATTCCTTCTAACCAACCACCAGAATCAGTGTGTTCTCTTACATTTCGAATCCCATTACGTCATCAGACAGTACAATAGGACCATACGGCTGGGAAAGTGTAGATAGCAGAGAAGGGGTGTTGTAGATAAAGGAAGCTGTTGGAATTGTTTTGTTGTGTGTATTTATTAATCTGTATACGTCGTCGAGGTGTCCCCCGACTGGGTGCAAGCATGTGAAACATGCTAGGACGTACTACCAAGAAGTAAACAAAATAAAATACCTGGGACACATTATCTCAAACGATTGCTCAGATGATGCAGATATCGGCCGTCAGCGCAGACAGCTATATTTACGTGGTAACACCATCTTGAGAAAATTCCACATGTGTAATTGGGAAACTAAAGTCACTTTGTTCCGGACATATTGTTCCTCTATGTACACGGCCCATTTGTGGTGGAAGTATAAGAGAGCCACCATAAATGGTCTGTGTACATCCTATCATAATATACTCAAGATGTTCATTGGTCTCTCTAAATATGAAAGCACTAGTATGGTGTGCACACTGTTGGATGTGCAGTGCTGTCGGGCTGTCATCAGGAGACTGGTGTACAGCTTTTCGCAGCGACTGCAATCCTCCAGTAACACCTGATTGTAGCTCTTTGGTCTAGTGATCATATCTATGAATCCCGTATTATATCTCACTGGCAGAAGCTGCTGCGCACATAGTATGTACTGTAATGTAATATATAGGTCTAATTGAACTATGAGCAATGATCTGTGCAATAGGTGTTAACCAACATTGAGCAATAGCCTTAGTTAGCCTATCTGTGTTATATTGTGACAAAATGTGATATGTGCTCTATTCTGTAAATAGGCCTACTGTATTTTTTATTTTATTGTGTCTTTATTAATATATCTTTGTGTATAATTATTATCTGTGCTCTGACGAGAAGTGTATGTGATATGGACCATTAGGTCGTACTGTATTTATACTGTATCTATCTTATGTGTCTGGAATAAAGAATTATTATTATTATTATTATTATTATTATTACCACACCCACTAAATGTCCACCTTGGCTGGGATCGAACCCAGGTCAAACAGATTCACACTTGAGCGTACTCTCCACTCGACCGCTAGTTCACGGGAGGGGAGTAACTTTTGGACTTGAGACGAGCGTAAACACTTGTGATTTTGTGTTTTTATTTCTTTTGTTTTTGAAGGCAGGGGTGAAAGAAGGGTGCTGGGGGGGGGGGGGGGGTAAAGTAGGAGAGGTGAAATGCAGTGGAAGAGAGAAAGTTAGTGGGCCAACAACCTTGCTGCTAATATTTATTAAAATTCTTAATATTAGGGCAAGTTACATTGTTGCAGAAGGCAGAGATTACTTTACTTATGCATGTTTGTTTTGATTGACCTTTTAATTTAAGGTTGAATTGAATTTTTGAAGCTAATATAAACTTAATCTGAAAATTGAAATACATGAATTAATTATGATTTTGATGTCTTGAAAGATGTTGTGGATGATGTTGAAAGATGTTGTTCCCCCTCTACTTGTCCTGTAGCCCTTGACGAAAAGTTTATTTTTCTTTAGATTTGAAAGCCAAGTCTATAATTTATGGTCTTGGTCTATGTCGACTCCCGCCCTACCAAGCGCTCCTCGCCGAATCAGTGGCCCAGAGCAAGGGCTGGTAAGAGACGATCGCTAATTGACCAGATTCCACATG
This sequence comes from Paralithodes platypus, assembly GCA_032716605.1. NCBI lineage: Eukaryota > Metazoa > Arthropoda > Malacostraca > Decapoda > Lithodidae > Paralithodes > Paralithodes platypus. The sequence continues at coordinate 21,980,781 of CM064495.1, forward strand.
ACAGAAGCACCACCACAAAATTAATACCCCCAACCTGTGCTTTCCTCACGGATTAGAAGTTAGAAACTTTGATTCCCCCCAATCTGTAATTGGTCCAGTGAAGAAGACCAGACAGGCCACACAATCAAGACCATACAAGAGCCTGAAGACCTCCTCAGAGACCACCACTGTTGCAAACCTTACTAACAAAAAGGTCTCAGGTATTGTCAAGTGGTACAACGTAAAACAAGGATACAGATTTATCACCAGACCTGACAACAACAAGGACCTGTTTGTATACCACAAATCAATTTCCAAATGCAACCCCGACTTTTCACCATATCTAGGGAACGAAGAACAGGTAGAATTCAGAGTCAAACCTGGACAGAAAGTACCTGAAGCAGATGGAATTACTGGCCCTGGATGATCGGTAGTGAAAGGTTCACATCTTGCTCGTTCTGAACAACGGATAACAGAACAATTGTCATGAAATATCAAGGAAACTGATGCTATGGCCATGATAATATGCCTGTATACAAGCAGCTACAGTCATAGCCCATCCCAACAAATCGCATCTGTGCAAGATTATACCTAAAAAATTCCAGTACAACGATCTACCAACTATCTCCATTCCTCCAGAAGTCTTGGTCACTCGAAGAACACAGAAAACACCAAGGAGGAAAAAACAATAAACTTACACCATCAACAAACACAACTTGCAAGATTATGAAGAGGAGGACGAAGCAGAAGAGGACGGTGAGGACTATGAAGAAGAAGGAGAAGAGGAAGAAGCACAAGAACACAAGAAAGGAACTCCCTCATCAACACTTCCCCCTACTAGGCCTACACCACCCCCTCTTGTTCTAACTTCCTAGGTCATCAAGAGGAAAGAGAGGAACAGCAGAGATAAGGCCACCAAGACGCTGAACGAGCCCACATAAGGAGAACATCTTCAAGATCTTTTTTCAGACCAACCCGAGGAGCAGATTAAGGAGAAATCACTGGTTCAGGGGCGGCATCCGAGAAGACAATATGACTCATGTTGACTTCCCTCAGTCCACCTCCTTCATACAATGGGTAATCTCCAGGTGAAGTTAGGAGCCTTGGGACAGGTGAGCCTCGCTTTAGACTCAGGGGCGTCAGGCAGGGATGCTGCTGGGGGTGTTGAGGGTGCTGGTGTTGTCTGCTAGCTGGTCCCACATGTGCATATATTTATATATATATTTTGTTACCCAGCTGGCAAAAATTTACATAATCCCCTTTATATAGATCTGTTTAGCCGAGTAGTAAGCTGCGTTGATTATTCTATGGATATTTTGTCTTAGAAACCAATATCCTTACAACCATTATATACATACCCTTTTATAATACCCAATTAACCTTTTTCAGGTTCGAGGGTTGCCGTTTAGTATTCAAAATAGAATGATCTTACTCTCATATTTACATCTCCAAAATTAGTTTTCTACCCACAACTAGCTCAAAGACAACTGCAGAGGTTGAAGTAATTAAACTAAAAGGGTCTAAACATCCCTGATGGTCACAAAGGTTTAAAATATCCTTTAAGGACGCGATAGCGTCTACACGTGCATGAAAGGGTTAAACGCAGAATAGGTAGTTGTTGTTGTTGTTGTCGTTCCCTAAGCTGCCTGGCCGAACAGCCCCGAGTCCCTAAGGAAGGCCATGGCCACGGTCGGGCTTTCCCACAGAGCTATCAAGGAGTGTAGATTGTGTTGTTGGCATACGTTATTGTGTGAAATGCAGTCTTCTATGATGTGTATGGCGGATTTAAGGAAGATAAGTTTACTCTAGGCTACCTAAGAATGAAAAGGTCCGCTCATATAAATGTAAATTAATAATAATACCGAGAGTGTAACTCACTATTAAAATCACCATAGAATATTGCAGTCAGGCATTGTGGAAATGCTGATGGAGGTGCTGATGGATGGTAGGCAAATGGCTATTATTCGAACACCATTGCAGGATGTTTACCTTAAGGTGACCACGAGGATGCACCTGAACAAATAATGAATAAATAAGGTCGAAGAAAATTAAATCATGATAATAAGGCTTAGCTGTCATTTGGTCTGTCTGTAGGATGAAGTTGAGTGTAAGTTAATGATGAGAGCTGGATGAAACCGGAACCAGGATCGCGGGGAACTAAGGAGTGGAGTTGTTGCTAGGACGATGTATAAAAGTGCTCTGACACGGTGCACCACAATCCGAGACGTCATCGTCTTACGCTACGAATCTAGCGGCTACTGCTAAGTTTGTAGCGGATATCTAGCGGTAAATATCACACCGCTTTTATAATATTACGGCATGGTTTCTATGATAAATCATATATGCATTCCTAAAGACACTCAAATACTATACTTTCGTATAATAGGCTTTATTTAACTTATTAAGCTTACATACTGTACAAACTGTATTTATGGTATGATACATAGAAAATGTAGGTTATACCACTGACTATCGTGAATCCACGATACACTCCCCCCCCCCCCCCCCCAAATACAATACCTAAACCCCACCTTATATCTAGAGTTACCCAGAAGCAATCTTGTGTCGCCACATATCAAAGGCGCCACGAGCTGCGCGTCTGGGTCTAGTCCCGATCTGAGGCGGATCCCCAACGGGTTGCGGTGGATCGGCTAAGTTAGCCTCCTCGGATCCAGCATCATCAGGTGGAGCTTCTTCTTGTGTAGAAGAGCCAAGCTCCATAGCGTACAGTCGTGCGACCGGACGAACAGTAGTCCCAGTTGCTGTCTTGAGCAGCGCTACTCGCCCTACCGAGCCTTCGCCCTCGTACACTTCCACTACACGGCCCAACTTCCAATACAATCCAGGAATATCATCATGGATGAACACTATCTCACCTACAGAGGGTGCTGATGGTTGACCAGCAGTCTTAGTTGCCCTCTCACGTAGTGCCAATAAGTAGTCATTCACCCATCTCTTTTTAAAATCACCTATAACCCTAGAAATATACTGTACCGTCGTGACACCGCAGCCTCGGTGAACATCGAAGGGTCCTCTATCTCTGCCTGTGACTGCAAGTCAGTAGGAAAGGCAGGCAATGGCTTGCCGTAGAGCAAATGTGCTGGTGTTAGTGGCAGTGGTTCTTGCAGGTCGGTATATACATAAGTGAGAGGACGATCGTTAACAACCGCCTCGACATCAGTGAGCACAGTTACTAGTTCGCTCCTTTTTAACAAGGCACGTCCTGCAACTGCCCGTAAGCCTGATTTCACGATGCCTACACACCATTCCACATTCCACCAAACCACGGTGCTTTGACTGGTATAAACTTCCATTCACATCTCCACTCTCCCAAGTAAGCAACAACTGTTGGATCGTCGCTATTATCTTCCAAGTACCTGGAAGCTTGAAGAAAAGTGGGAGCATTGTCGCTAAGAATCAAATGAGGGAAGGAACGACGTGTACAGAATCTCCTGAATGCCAGCATAAACTCTTCACACGACATATTGTCACAGAGTTCTAAATGTATTGCACGTGAAGTGGCACAAGTAAGTAGCAACACATAAACCTTGTCCAGTTCCCTAGTTCTCAGTGCGCCGGTATAGTCTAGTCCTGTAAATCTGAAGGGTTCTAGATGATTAACGCGGCACTTTGGCAAGGGTGGAGCAGATCCAGTCGTAAATGGTCTTCCTTTTAGTCTACGGCACACCACACACCTTTTGACTACTCGTCAAACTCTGGGTATCCACCAGTTGAGACGCAATTTAGAAATAACGTGGTGGACCGTGTAGTGCATTACTTCCTTGTGTGTGCGTTGTACCAGTAGATCGGTGACATGGTGAGTTGCAGGCATCAGGATAGGATTGTTGGCACAGTCGTCTACACCTGACCACTTTAGACGTCCCTCACATCTAATAATGTCATTCTTCAGGTGTAGCCTTAGTTGACGCACAATGTTAGGCATTTTAATCTTACCAGAACTTCTCATGGACTCTAATTCCTGACTGAAGGATTCCCTTTGAACCCATCTAATTAGTGTTACCTCAGTTGCTTTTATTTCTACTGCATTTAAGCTTTGACCCAGATTGCAGAGTCGTCCTTGTAGCCTTGCCTTTATGTTGGTGATATAACGTAACACCCAAGCTACGACCCTGACTAATTTATTGTACCCACCGATCCTTACCCACTCTAACATAGGACTTGGTATTGATGTCGGTTGAATGACAGCTGTCACCGTGTCTAAAGGCAAAGCTAACTCAACCTCGGCATTCCATACAGCCTAATTCCCTTCGTGGAGCAGCCATTTTGGGCCTTGCCACCACAGGTCGGACTTAATCAATTTGGACGCCGTTACTCCCCTACATATTAGTCACTGGGGTTGTCCTTGGTTGGTACATAATGATAGAAGGCATTTGGAAGTAGGGATCGTATTTCATCCACCCTATTGCGCACATAGACGGGCAATGTCCTTTGACTATGCACCCAGCTTAGTACAATTTGGCTATCGCACCATACGTGTACCGCCCATAGTTGCAGTTCCTTTTCGTATGAAGTGCGTACATGATTAACCAAACGTCCCAATGGCAGCATGGCAGTTAGTTCCAATTTGGGAATCGTGACCCCCTTTACCGGTGCAACCTTAGCCCGGGCGGTGAGTAAATTAATCCCAAACGAGGTAACACAATAAATATCTACTCCATACGCTGTGGCACTCGCATCACAGAATGCATGTAAAGACATGGGTCCAAATACGGCCACTTGGCGCGGTAACTCTAATGTACATAGGGTGTTATAATCTTCTAGTAAGGACCTACCCTGTTCAATAAGATCATCGGGTAATTTTTCGTCCCACCCCACGTTGCGTCTCCATATTTCCTGTATTAGAATCCTAGCTCTGATGGTAACAGGTAATGCTAAACCTAAAGGATAAAAAAATTGCGCGACTTTACTTAACAGACTACGTTTTGTGTGCGTCCCTGCCTGTTTAGTATAATCTTTGTTCCAGTACATCAGTGTGTCTTTCCCTGGTTGCCATATCATCCCCAAGATTCTGGCATATTCTTGGTTATCAGAAGCTACCCCATCTATTATTAGACCATCCCGAAGCAATACAGAATTTGAAACCCACTCACGGAGAAACAGATGAGCCTCAGTGAACAACCAACTAGCCTGCCTATAGTTTGCGACTAGTTCCTTTTCACTATCACTAGACCCCTGTAAATTGTCTATGTATAATCCGCGAGCGAGTACTGTCATGTCTTCTTTAGAATCATCAAGATGTTTTTTAATGGTCGCGTTTAATAAAAATTGCGAACATGTAGCGCCAAACAAGACTACCTTAAACCGATAGGTTACTATGGGACTCTCCGGGTCGTCGATGTTTTTGAACCAAAGGAACCGGGTGACGTCTCGATCCCCCTTCTGCAATTTCACCATCAAGAAGGCCTTTTCTATATCGCTGGTGAATGCGTAACGTCCCAGTCTAAAGCGCAGTAATTGCTGCGATAGGTCCGACACCATGGAAGGGCCGGTCAATAGACAATAATTTTGACTGGGACTATGGCCTAGGTGGGCTGAGCAGTCATATACCACTTGGATGGGAGTGGTAACACTGTCCTTCTTCACCCCATGATGTGCGAGGTAATGGACTTTCCCGGCACTCCCTGGTTCATCCACATCGACGACCTCGATAAACCCTCAGTTGAGATAATTTTTAAAAACCTCGTCATAAGCCTTGTAGGTGCTAGGTTCTTGGGTTAGTTTCCGCTGCAAGGCGCGTAACCTAACCAACGCTAAACCATAATTGGTTGGCAAACTAATATTCTCATGTTTCCAGGGTAGACAAACTTCGTATTGTTTATCCGTGGTCAAGTAACGCACAGATTCCGAGAACTTCTCTATCGCAAATTTTGATTCCTGGTCGTTCTCCACAGGTTTAATTCCTATGTGGTCTAGTTTCCACAGTCTTTCTAGATTGAACTCGGCAGCTAACTTTGGGTCCTCAATGTGAGTATCATCTTCGGTGAACTCTTCTGCCGCGGTCGTGCTCATCCTCAACACGGATACCGTGTCAACCAGAACATTTGATGGGGTAGTTTGGACTGTACCGCTCATGCAGTAGCCAAATTTAGTGGGGATCAAGATTACTCCACTCTCTCTTTTAAAACCCGGGTATACTATATCATAATAATAATCTGCTCCTAACAGTATGTGCACCTCCTTCAAGTCACCTATGGGATCAGACAGGTGAATACCTTTCCTACGAAGTGCATGCTCTACTTTGTTAATTCCTACAGATTGATAGTCTGGGAGTTCATCTACCACTACACACTGTAAGAAGTGTTTCTTCTTACGGTAGATGTAAGCAACTTCAACAACTTCGTAGTCTCTACTGTCGGTCACTCCTGTAAAACCTTGCAACCTAAGGGTCTCACTACCTACTACACGGTGTTTTAGACCGTCCAGCACCGATCTCTTTATAAAGGATCGTTGTGAGCCCTGGTCCAGGAGTAGCCGACAGACTTGTGTCCTGCCATAACCCTCTATGGGTATCTTGATTGTGGGTAAACTGGTGGTGTCCTTCCTACTGCCTCGCATTAGTGTTGCAGTACCCCCTACTTTTTCCTCCTTGACTGGACTACCTGTGGGGCATAACTTGTCAAAGTGATGACCCTCACAGTTGCGACATTGCCTCAAATAGGAAGAAGTACATTTACCCTGCATACCATGGTCATTACTCAGACAACCCTTGCATAATTTTAGCTTCCTTGCTTGAGCTAATTTGGCTTCATTGGTTTGATATTTGGTACAGCTTAGCCATTTATGCTTGGGATTGTTGCATAGCCTACATGACATTTGTGGTTTCTTTCGTGACTCTTCAACCTTCCCTTTAGAACCTACCATCATATTAATTGAACCCCTTGCTGTTGTCCCTTCTGACCCACCCATCGTCCTACTGTGACGCATGTCCACGTGTGAGCATGCTGTACAGAACGCCTAGTCATGCCCCACTCTCACTAGGATCGTCAGGGCAGGAACTTTGGCTGTAGTCTATGTAGAGTTTCCTAACTCAGTTCATGTGAGCCGTTGTACTATAAGTATTATGAATATGTATTTTGTTTTCATCTGAGTCAACGAGTTCTATTTTATATCATTAGTTATAAGTATTGTGTGTAAAACTTATTTGTAATGATGGGAAGAGAAACAGCCACAGTTAGGTTCAGTGGTACGCCAGGCGGGAGGTGGGCCTAACTCACTAGCACTCCTCCCTCCCTCAGTGTTAGGGGGAGCCTTTGTGTATCCCAGAGGAGAGAGAGAAATTACGTAATGGTTGTCAGTGGGCGGTCCTTAGTAGTTCACGTTGGGCTCACTAGAGGGCCGGGTATAAAAGGGAAGTCTAGCCATTTTTTCATCAGAACTCATTAGGCAGAGCGACTTCTCATTTCCCTTGCTAACTATATATATTCTTCTGACTGATGGGAACTTTCTCTACTACCTTACATTCTTATCTCCTCTTTTCCCTGCCCTGTTTAACTTCCATGGTCCCGTTGGTGCAGAGCTAGTCAGCCAACGTATTATCGCTTGAGTTCTCACGAGATACTTGCCTATTAGATAGCCTATTTTGGAGGGGTTGACTTAGAATAGGATTGACTTATGTTTGTTGCACTTGTATATGCATTTCCCTGTGTGTTATTATTATTATTCCTGTTTTCTGCTAGTCTAGGGAATGCTAGACTGGGGTAAGGCTTTTCTGTGTTATGAGTTGTTGTTTGATGCAGTGGTTAAGCGATAAACCTGCATACTCGTTTCGGTTCAGTGAAGCCTAGGTTGTCTTCGCGGCTGACTGTGTTGAGTTAATAATTTACAGTGCGTGAGGGCAAGAGCCTAACCACCCTGTATTTTATTAACAGTTTGTTTTTACTTTGTCAAGGAGCCGGGAGAAAACCAGATACAAGGGATCTGGATTTCTCAAAGTGCACTTGTTAGTTTTAACGTAATACTTTAAACAGTCGTGAGGACTTCGCTAGGCTACGAGCCGATTTTGCTCAGTCACTGCTACCTTTTTGCCTACAGTACACCAGCTAGACTTTACTCGATTAGTAGATACAGAATAGTATTGAAGCTTTCCTTATGTATGATATTGTTTATGCACTATTGATTTCATGTGTTGCAAGCTTGGATACTTTAGTGATTAGTGGCCCACGAGCACAATCCGAGTAGGCTATTGCCGTTGCATTTGCGGAGTACTTCCTTTTAATGTTTGCCATTTACTATTGCATATTCTTTTAATTATTCTTATGCCATTTTAAGCCTTTAATAGTATTTAATTGCCAGTGTTTTTGCTTATTGAATTACTGTTCAAAATCCGATACGTACTTCTTACGAGCATCCGAGAAGCATCTAACTTTTTCAGAAGATTCCTTGCTCGATGCTTAAGGACTATTAATTAACGTAACGTAATAGTGCCGATCCGAAGTAGAGGGTGGTGGACTTCTTAAGTTCATAGTCAAGGGTGGATTACTTCGGCTTCGGCCAACACTATTCTTTTGTGTTGTTGTTTTTTTCTTCATTGTTTGATTGTTGACCAGACTAGATAATTCCCGTCTCTTTATTAGTCTGTTGTTGAACACTAGTACCGAGTTCTTGTATACCCCGTTATAGCAGATTGAACTCTGGAGGGTATTGGTGTTTTTTTGTTTAGCTGGCAGTACTCAGGGGTTGGGATCGTGTGTTTCCGTTGTGGCAGCGAGCCGTATTCGAGTCCTGATTGAGAGCCCTTTTGTACCCGAGTGCCAGTTCGTAACATATGGCGACCTTGCCAGGATTTTGTGAACAGTATAAATTTTTGCAGAGTTGTACAACATTTGTTTGTTTGTATTTTAGTGTGCATATTGAAGAATATTTTTTTTGTATGGCAATTAGTAAAGCATTTAAGAGACTCCAGTTAATTTAGTAATTAGTGCTTGCATAGGAAGTTTAACACTTTTGTCTCGAGAATTTTTTTGTGGACTTCAGTATGTCGTGCATCAGCACTGACGATGAGCGAGAGATGTCATTTGAAGGTGTGCCGTTAGTAACCAGTGAGGAGGATGCTAGAGTTTTTGTGAGTAAGCGGTACCACGTTACGGAGGAGAGGCTGACTGGGGTGGATATTTGTGGCTTGCACCTGATAGCCAAGATTTTGGGCATTTTCAATGTAGCAGGGATGTCCAAGGGGGAGCTGATTTCCTGGGTGTTACGAGGGCGACATGGGGTTTCGGAGGAGAGGGCGTTTGGGGGGGTTCCTCCCCAGATCCCCTCTCACTCGACTCCCACAGTGCCGTCCACTCAGTTACCAGAGGTTAGCACTCTCCCACAGAAGGATGAGAATTGGCAGATTGGAGTGCCCTCGGGTGGTGCACGTGGTGGTTCCCCAGTTTTTGCCCCCCCTCCTTCAGTAGTGGCAGCTACCTCTTCCTGCCTGTCTCCAGATATGGTATTTAGACTTGAGCTTGCTAAGATTGAGGCTAGGAAGCAGGAGATTGAGGCTAGGAAGCAGGAGAATGAGACTAGGAGGCATGAAATTGAGGTTAGGAGGCAAGAGCATGAGACCAGGAGGCATGAGACTGAGCTTAGGTATGACTCGGAGAAATATTGTGCTAAATTAGATTTAGATAAGACTCGTGCAGAGTCGACAGGGACTCGGATGGGCCGTGAGGGCCAAGTAAGAGAACAGTCCTTAGCCCACTTAGTCAAATTGGTGCCGGTATTTAGTGAAACTGAAGTCACAGAATTTTGTAATCGTTTTGAGAAGAAGTGTAGGGAGCATAATTGGCCTGAAGAGAAGTGGGCAGCTCTAGTCTCCTCAAGACTTACGGGTAAGGGTCTGAAGGCTTATGATGCACTGCCTTTAGAGTCTTGCATTGACTACCCAGAATTGAAGAGAGCTGTCCTACGGGCATACGAGTTGCAACCGGAAACATATCGATTGAAGTTTCGGGTTGTTACAAAGACTAGGGAGGCGACCTTTCTTGAACATGCCCGGGACTTAAAAGATGCACTTAAAAACTGGACACGTTCTGAGAAAGCTGAGACGGCAGAACAGTTGACTGAGCTGTTTCTGCTCGAGCAGTTTTATAAGTGTACTGGTGCAAAAATGACTTTAACTATTAAAGAAAAGAACCCAAGAACTCTTCAAGAGGCAGCTGAGATGGCTGACCGCAGGTTGTCGCTAATCAGGGGATGTGAATCTGTAAAGCGTGTTGATGCAGTTCCCAAGGGGCGCGATACTCCAAACCATCGAGCTCAGGACAATCACTATAGATATAAACCTCAGTTTAAAAGCCAAGAAACCAGGACTGAACCAAAGACTACAGCCGTCCCATTACAGAAGGGTCAGAACTCCGCCCCTTATCAGAAGAGACCGATAGGGGAAGTGGAATGTTTTCATTGTAGAAAGAAGGGGCATTATGCAAAATCTTGTCCTAGTAAGCCGCCAGCTGCAGCCGTGTCTTTGGTGCGCAGCATAGGTGTGGCTGAAATGTCGTCTGGATTTACCTAGGGTAGTTTGCCAGCGGCAGGGTCACAGGCTATGTATAAAACTCAGGAAGGCTCGTCCCCTGTCCGTGATGTCTTTTGCGCCCATAGAGGGACCGGTAGGGTAAGTTGGGCGGGTTGCCAGCATAAGGTGGAAGTTTTGCGTGATACTGGAGCTTCACAGACACTTTTGAAGAATTTCACGGGGCGACCAATTAATGCGGCACGGGTGGTTGTTGTTCAGGGTATTAATGCGACCAGGTCATACCCGTTGGTTCGTGTGGAGCTGGAAGTTGATGGTGTGATTAAGGACTTAGATGTTGGGATCGTTGAGAAATTGCCAGGGGAGGGCGTCGACCTTCTTCTCGGCAACGACTTTGCGGTGCCTACTTTAGAAGTTCCACCCTTAGTCGTTGCCGAGAGGCCGGCCGACGTGAGTAGGGAGGAACAAGAGTGGGTAGTGAGTTGTCAACGCCAACAGATGGCATGTGTGGTAACTCGTTCCCAAGCATTTAAGGTATCACAGCCTATTTCCCAGGCCACAGAACAGCGGAGGAAGGGAATTAAGGAGAAGCGGAAGGCTGGGAAAAGTTTGAAGAGTTTAGAACCAGTGGCTCTCCCAAAAGACCCAATAGCAGGACCTTTGACCGAGTCTGTTGTAACTCCAGTGCCTAACACAGTTGATAAAGTAGTGGAGGAGGCAGAGACTCAGAGACAGCACCGTTACCTGCAGCGAGAAAACCGGATGTCTAAGTTGGATGTTGGGGGAGGGCATGAGTTGTTGACCAAGCAGTTAGACATGTTGGCTCCCATAGACATTCGAAAGTTGCAATTAGAGGATCCAGAGGTTTTGCAGTGTACCAATGGGGCTGTGGAGTTAGAAGAAGATAGGGATGCAAAGGCAGGGGATATTTTTTTTGTTAATGGAATTTTATACCACCGATATCAAGATCCTAAAAGGAACTGGGAGGGCGGATCAGGTACAGTTGACCAGCTGGTCGTGCCAGAGGGCTGCAGGGAAAGTTTGCTTAGGTTGGCTCATGATTCTCCATTATCAGGACATTTGGGTGCCAAGAAAACGGTGGCGGCTTTGGGGAAATTGTTTTGGTGGCCGGGGATGAAGTCTCATGTGCAATCATGGATAAACTCATGTGATATTTGTCAACGTGTCGGGAAACCGAACCAAGTTATTCCTAAGGCTCCGTTACACCCTATTCCTGTGATTGGGCCACCCTTTAGTAAAATTATTGTTGACATGGTTGGTCCACTCCCTTCCACTAAGGCTGGAAATAAATTTTTGTTAACCATAATGGATGTTGCCACTAGATACCCCGATGCATACCCTATGAAAAATGGAATGGCTAAGACGGTAGTCAGTAACTTGTTGTGGTACTTCTCAAGGTACGGGTACCCGGAGGAGATTCAGTCTGATCAGGGATCTAATTTCACCTCCAACATGTTCAAGCAAACAATGCAACAGCATGGGATACGAGCAGTAGTATCGTCAGCGTATCACCCTGAGAGTCAAGGGGTGCTTGAGCGGTGGCATGCTACACTTAAAAGCATGCTCAGGTGTTATTGTGCTGACAACGTTATGGATTGGGATCTTGGATTGCCTTATGTGCTGTTTGCTGCTCAGGAGGTACCTGGTGAGAGCCTGGGATTTAGTCCAAACGAGCTGATTTTTGGACACCGTGTCATGCTGAAAGAAATTTGGGAGGGGACTGTGCAGCCTTGTCCATTATTAAAGTATGTGCTTGAAAGCCGTGAGCGCATGCTTAAGAGTCTGGAGATGGCAGGTAGAAATTTGACAGAATCACAAGCTTTGATGAAGGACAGGTATGATCGCAAAGTGAGGCTCCGGAAGTTCACTGTAGGACAAGAGGTTTTAATTTTGTTGCCTTTGGTTGGTAACCCCCTCTCTGCGAAGTACACTGGACCTTATAAAATTGTAGAAAAAATTTCAGATTTAGATTACCTTGTTGCCACTCCAGACAGGAGGAAAAAGAACCAGTTATGTCACGTGAACCTTATTAAAGAGTATGTGAGGCGCCCCTCTGAGCCTCTCACTGTCCCTGTGTTGGCTTGTTGCGGCCGTGGTGGAGAAGGAGAGGGGGGCAGTCAAGCTTCAGAGGAGGATAGCTGGGATCAACATGTTTCAGCGGAACAGTGGGCGGGGAACTCGAGCCTAAGGGCTGACGAGGCTATAGCTCATTTGCCTGAGCCGCAGTTTGATGCTATCCGTCAGTTGTTCGGTTCATACCCCACTGTATTTGCTGAACACCCAGGCCTCACTACTCAGGCTATGCATGATGTTGACGTGGGGGACCATATACCCTTTAAGTCAATCCCGTACCGTGTGCCCCCCATAAAACTACCAGCTCTGAGGGATGAGTTGGAGTATATGCTCGGTAGAGGGTTGATAGAGAAAGGCACAGTTAAGTGGACTTCCCCCGTAACACTGCAGCCTAAGCCAGATGGCAAGGTACGCTTTTGTATTGATTTCCGTAGGTTAAACGGTTTGACTCCAACTAACCCATATCCTCTTCCTCGGGTTGATGATAGTGTTGACAAAATTGGTAATGCTCGTTTTTTGTCTAAAGTAGATTTAGTAAAAGGTTACTGGCAAGTACCTTTGTCCGAGCGTGCTAAAGAGGTATGTGGTATTGTTGTGGACGGGAGTACCTACCGGTGCAATGTTATGCCTTACGGACTTAAGAATGCACCAGCAACGTTTCAGAACCTGATGAATGAAATTGTAAAAGACATTCCAAATTGCACCGTATATTTGGACGATGTAATTATTTATGATGACGACTTTGAGAGCCATTGTGAGCACCTTGAGACCTTGTTCCGGAAACTTAGTGAAGCAGGTCTGGTAGTAAATTTGGCAAAGTGTGACTTCGTAAAAGCCACTGTGCAGTACCTTGGGTTTGTAGTGGGAAGGGGACAGGTGTGCCCTCCTCAGAACAAGGTACAGGCTATCAATAAATTTCCGCACCCAACAACCAAGAAGTAGATTATGAGATTCTTGGGTATGATAGGCTACTACAGACGCTTCATAAAAGGTTACTCAACGGTGTTGGCACCTCTCACAGATTTGTTATCTAAAGACAAAAAGTTTTGGTGGGCACCTGAGTGTGAAAAGGCTTTCACTTTGGTGAAACATTTGCTATGTACTCACCCGATACTCGGGGCCCCAGACTTTAACAGGCCTTTTCAGCTGGCAACAGATGCTAGTGGTGTAGGGGCTGGTGCCGTCTTGCTACAGACAGACAATGAAGGTGTGGAACACCCAGTAAGTTTCTTTTCTAAGAAGTTCAATGCTGCACAAAAGAACTATTCTACAATAGAAAAGGAATTACTGGCGATTGTGCTGTCGCTCAGGCACTTCGAGGTGTATGTTCCAGCCTATGGCCCAGTCGTGGTTATCTACACTGATCATCACCCTTTGAGATTCCTGAATCAATTTCACAATCGCAATATGAGACTGACAAGGTGGTCTTTGATGTTGCAGGAGTATAACCTGGACATCCGTCATATTGCTGGATGTGACAATGTGATCGCGGATTGTTTATCAAGGGTGGATGATCAGTCGTAGGCTATCACAGGTGTGTGGGTTTGAGTGGAGGAAAATACGCTGCCCTTATAGTGCAGCCGGGAAAAACATATTAAAATATAAAAATCATATAAAACTTTCTTTTGATATAGGTAATCGTATAAGTTTGTCATAGCCTATAGAGTTTGAGTAGTCCACGAACTATCAAACGGCTGAGCTGCTGTAAGCTCGCTCTGGGAGCATGATATTGTGTCTTTTTGCTATTGTTGGGAGGAGTTATAAAATGTGGATTTTTGTTTTTTTTTAATAATAAGATGTGTTTTGGTGATAAATTCAGCTTTGTTTTAGTGCCATGGTCGCTGGGTGTGAGGGGCTTGATGGGGTTCTGTGTTTGTCAGATTTTAGCTCAGGGTTGAGCGAGTAAAATCTTGGGGGAAGTGTGACGCATGTCCACGTGTGAGCATGCTGTACAGAACGCCTAGTCATGCCCCACTCTCGCTAGGATCGTCAGGGCAGGAACTTTGGCTGTAGTCTATGTAGAGTTTCCTAACTCAGTTCATGTGAGCCGTTGTACTATAAGTATTATGAATATGTATTTTGTTTTCATCTGAGTCAACGAGTTCTATTTTATATCATTAGTTATAAGTATTGTGTGTAAAACTTATTTGTAATGATGGGAAGAGAAACAGCCACAGTTAGGTGTCAGTGGGTACGCCAGGCGGGAGGTGGGCCTAACTCACTAGCACTCCTCCCTCCCTCAGTGCTAGGGGGAGCCTTTGTGTATCCCAGAGGAGAGAGAGAAATTATGTAATGGTTGTCAGTGGGCGGTCCTTAGTAGTTCACGTTGGGCTCACTAGAGGGCCGGGTATAAAAGGGAAGTCTAGCCATTTTTTCATCAGAACTCATTAGGCAGAGCGACTTCTCATTTCCCTTGCTAACTATATAATTATATTCTTCTTACTGATGGGAACTTTCTCTACTACCTTTTCCTGCCCTGTTTAACTTCCATGGTCCCGTTGGTGCAGAGCTAGTCAGCCAACGTATTATCGCTTGAGTTCTCACGAGATACTTGCCTATTAGATAGCCTATTTTGGAGGGGTTGACTTAGAATAGGATTGACTTATGTTTGTTGCACTTGTATATGCATTTCCCTGTGTGTTATTATTATTATTCCTGTTTTCTGCTAGTCTAGGTAATGCTAGACTGGGGTAAGGCTTTTCTGTGTTACGAGTTGTTGTTTGATGCAGTGGTTAAGCGATAAACCTGCATACTCGTTTCGGTTCAGTGAAGCCTAGGTTGTCTTCGCGGCTGACTGTGTTGTGTTAATAATTTACAGTGCGTGAGGGCAAGAGCCTAACCACCCTGTATTTTATTAACAGTTTGTTTTTACTTTGTCAAGGAGCCGGGAGAAAACCAGATACAAGGGATCTGGATTTCTCAAAGTGCACTTGTTAGTTTTAACGTAATACTTTAAACAGTCGTGAGGACTTCGCTAGGCTACGAGCCGTTTTTGCTCAGTCACTGCTACCTTTTTGCCTACAGTACCCCAGCTAGACTTTACTCGATTAGTAGATACAGAATAGTATTGAAGCTTTCCTTATGTATGATATTGTTTATGCACTATTGATTTCATGTGTTGCAAGCTTGGCTACTTTAGTGATTAGTGGCCCACGAGCACAATCCGAGTAGGCTATTGCCGTTGCATTTGCGGAGTACTTCCTTTTAATGTTTGCCATTTACTATTGCATATTCTTTTAATTATTCTTATGCCATTTTAAGCCTTTAATAGTATTTAATTGCCAGTGTTTTTGCTTATTGAATTACTGTTTCAAAATCCGATACGTACTTCTTACGAGCATCCGAGAAGCATCTAACTTTTTCAGAAGATTCCTTGCTCGATGCTTAAGGACTATTAATTAACGTAACGTAATAGTGCCGATCCGAAGTAGAGGGTGGTGGACTTCTTAAGTTCATAGTCAAGGGTGGATTACTTCGGCTTCGGCCAACACTATTCTTTTGTGTTGTTGTTTTTTTCTTCATTGTTTGATTGTTGACCAGACTAGATAATTCCTGTCTCTTTATTAGTCTGTTGTTGAACACTAGTACTGAGTTCTTGTATACCCCGTTATAGCAGATTGAACTCTGGAGGGTATTGGTGTTTTTTGTTCAGCTGGCAGTACTCAGGGGTTGGGATCGTGTGTTTCCGTTGTGGCAGCGAGCCGTATTCGAGTCCTGATTGAGAGCCCTTGTGTACCCGAGTGCCAGTTCGTAACACTACCATTGTTCAATTGTATGTTGCTAATCTCCTTGCTAAAGGACTCTTTGAACTCCTCCAAATCAAAAGTATGAACCTTATCTAGAATAGCTAGAGGTAATTTCTGTCTTAAAATTATGACCAGCATTTCTTGTGAGGCATCCAACGCATCTAATGATCTTGTATGACACTCCATATCTGCCCTGAACTTTGTCAGTTCATCGACCCTGTACCTAGGCTGTGCTAGGTTCAACAGGGCGTTCACATGGGCTACCTTGAGCTGCTCAGTATCTCCATACGTCGCCTGTAATAACCCCCCAACACTATCATAATTTTCACCTATGATGGAAAAACCTTCTACCAAATGTAAAGCTTCATCCTCGAGCTGGCCTTTAAGATAATGGAACTTTCGTACATCATCAAGTTTTGATTCATGCACTGTTGATTTAAAGACGTCCCAAAATGCTAACCACTCGGTCAAGTTTCCCCTGAACTTCGGTAAATTTAATTTGGGTAAGTTGACTTCACGACGGGGATCTGTCTGCTTGGCAGCGCTGCTAGTCGAGATTATCTCTATCTTCTTCACCGCCCTTTGCAGTAAATGGATTGCCTCTAAATTGGCGATATCATTGACAGCGCGCTGCTTGTACTCCGCATGAATATCGGACTCTTCCTCTAACCCTGATACTATACTTTCATTCAGGGTAACTATACGATCATAGGTAGTTTGTAGGTATTCTAACCTAGCCTCTAGCTGTTCAGGAGTTGCACTAGCTACAAAATCCTCCAAATCGGACGTTAGCCTAGTGATGAGACCCCTCAAACCCCCTCTCTGGTTTTTCAAGACTGTGATAGACATAATTATGGTTTTATTATCTTCTGGTTTACTAGCCATTAAATAATTCACACGAATTAGCCTAACCCTTCGTCAGCCAATACGGACCTCTATAATAAGTCTCGATCGTGAAATATAGGCCTACCCCTTTTGTTAATTGTCATATGAAATTACATTTTAGTCCTCATATGCAATATTGTTTCACATTAGCCTACCCTTCATAGATTAATGTAATTAAAGTAAAGAGGTAGAAATTACCTCTAGCTATTCTAGATAAGGTTCATACTTTTGATTTGGAGGAGTTCAAAGAGTCCTTTAGCAAAGAGATTAGCAACATACAATTGAACAATGGTAGGACGATGGGTGGGTCAGAAGGGACAACAGCAAGGGGTTCAATTAATATGATGGTAGGTTCTAAAGGGAAGGTTGAAGAGTCATGAAAGAAACCACAAATGTTATGTAGGCTATGCAACAATCCCAAGCATAAATGGCTAAGCTGTACCAAATATCAAACCAATGAAGCCAAATTAGCTGAAGCAAGGAAGCTAAAATTATGCAAGGGTTGTCTGAGTAATGACCATGGTATGCAGGGTAAATGTACTTCTTCCTATTTGAGGCAATGTCGCAACTGTGAGGGTCATCACTTTGACAAGTTATGCCCCACAGGTAGTCCAGTCAAGGAGGAAAAAGTAGGGGGTACTGCAACACTAATGCTAGGCAGTAGGAAGGACACCACCAGTTTACCCACAATCAAGAGACCCATAGAGGGTTATGGCAGGACACAAGTCTGTCGGCTACTCCTGGACCAGGACTCACAACGATCCTTTATAAAGAGATCGGTGCTGGACGGTCTAAAACACCGTGTAGTAGGTAGTGAGACCCTTAAGGTAGGTTCACACATAGGCGAGTCGGAGCGCAACTCCAACGCGAGTGATGATTTTTTACACTCGCCAATCATTATCCCAAATTCGCCGACACTCGCCGACACTCGCACAGACTCGCGTGGACTCGCGGTGGACCGCGTAGACTCGCGAACGCGGCCAAAATTTTTGTGCAGACACAAAAATTGGAGAGTCAAGTGCGAGTAGGACGCCAACTCGCATAGACTCGCGTAGACTCGCGTTGACTCGCGTTGACTCGCGTAGACTCGCGTAAACTCGTGTAAACTCCTGTAGACTCGTGTGACACTCATGTAGACTCGCGTGACAGTCACGTTGTACTATTTAGAAATTTGATGATCGCGAGTCTACATGAGTGTCACGTGAGTCTACATGAGTGTCACACGAGTCTACATGAGTGTCACACGAGTCTGTTTATATTATCAACAAAAATCGTAGCAGCGAAACGACTGCACCTATGGCTTTCATATTTTTACCACATGTACCTTACCCTTTTGGCTACCCACAAAAAAAATCCCAAATTCCTCCTCCCACCCACTCGCTGACTGTCGGTCCCGTCAGAAGGAAAAAATAGGAAAATCTGTGGCGGCGAAACGACTGCACCAATCGGTTCCATATTTGTGTGACAAGTCCCTTACCCTTCTGCCTTCCCCCCACCACACCCCGAACCGCCTCCCACCACCCACTTCCAGCGTATCCGTACAAAGATAAGGAAAAAAAGGAAAATCTGTGGCGGCGAAACTACCTTACCAATCGGCTTCATATTTGTAACATGAGTCTATTACGCTTCTACCTTCCCCACACCATCCCCCAAACCACCCTCCCACCACCCTCCTACCCATACATAATAATAATGATGTGGAATATATGCAAAGGATAATTATATGATGACAAATAATAATATACAGATTGATATCCAACATGAAATATAAATAAATACAAGATATAAATTAAATAGAATATATACTCCTGTTAACTTCCTGTAGACTCGCGTTCATCTCGTGTAAACACGTGTAAACTCATGTAAACTCCTGTGACACTCATGTAGACTCGCACTATTCGTACCCTGGAATTTGACCGTTATTTTTCAAATTTTGGCGGTGCGTGTTGGGGTCGTGTTAAACTCGCCAACACTCGCGTAAACTCGTGTAAACTCATGTAAACTCGTGTAAACTCGTGTTAAATTCGTGTTAAATTTGTGTTCTATGCGTGTTTACTCGCATCAGCTGCTACTCGCGTTGGGTTCGGGCTCCATCAACGGCGATTTGCGGCGAGTGTGACTCGCGTTGGCCTCGCCCTCCGACTCGCCTATGTGTGAATCTACCTTTAGGTTGCATGGTTTTACAGGAGTGACCGACAGTAGAGAATACGAAGTTGTTGAAGTTGCTTACATCTACCGTAAGAAGAAACACTTCTTACAGTGTGTAGTGGTAGATGAACTCCCAGACTATCAATCTGTAGGAATTAACAAAGTAGAGCATGCACTTCGTAGGAAAGGTATTTACCTGTCTGATCCCATAGGTGACTTGAAGGAGGTGCACATACTGTTAGGAGCAGATTATTATTATGATATAGTATACCCGGGTTTTAAAAGAGAGAGTGGAGTAATCTTGATCCCCACTAAATTTGGCTACTGCATGAGCGGTACAGTCCAAACTACCTTACCTTACACAATACAGTGCCACGAGAGATTGGGATATGATGATTAAACAATGAAGGAAATATGAGATGGTAGGTCAGTCATAAGTCAAAAAGTAAATAATAATGAAATTAGGGAAACAAATATAGGGTATGATGGTGATAGCCGAGATCTACCGGTACCCCTACTAGGATCCTTTGATCCACAACCTCCATCAATATAGCCCTTGTTCATAATACCTAACTATAGGAAATCTAACTGTGGGTCAAAGTCCCGAGGTCTGGGCACCAATATGGCGGATTTAAGGAAGATAAGTTTACTCTAGGCTACCTAAGAATGAAAAGGTCCGCTCATATAAATGTAAATTAATAATAATACCGAGAGTGTAATTCACTATTAAAATCACCATAGAATATTGCAGTCAGGCATTGTGGAAATGCTGATGGAGGTGCTGATGGATGGTAGGCAAATGGCTACTATTCGAACACTATTGGCTGTTTACCTTAAGGTGACCACGAGGATGCACCTGAACAAATAATGAATAAATAAGGTCGAAGAAAATTAAATCATGATAATAAGGCTTAGCTGTCATTCGGTCTGTCTGTAGGATGAAGTTGAGTTTAAGTTAATGATGAGAGCTGGATGAAACCGGAACCAGGGTCGCGGCGAACTAAGGAGTGGAGTTGTTGCTAGGATGATGTATAAAAGTGCTCTGACGCGGTGCGCCACAATCCAAGACGTCATCGTCTTACGCTACGAATCTAGCGGCTACTGCTAAGTTTGTAGCGGATATCTAGCGGTAAATATCGCACCGCTTTTAATATTATGGCATGGTTTCTATGATAAATCATATATGCATTCATAAAGACACTCAAATACTATACTTTCGTATAATAGGCCTTATTTAACTTATTAAGCTTACATACTGTACAACTGTATTTAGGGTATGATACATAGAAAATGTAGGTTATACCACTGACTATCGTGAAACCACGATAATGTGTTTAATAGTATGGGGTGCTGTGTTACATCCTGGGCAGGTGTCGACGATGGAGTCATCCAGTCTCTTCTGATAGCTCAGAAGAGCTGGATGGTGCCCGCATCTCAGCCTGGCCAGGTGGACTCTGTCCTCGCGAGGAAGGGAGAATTCAGAAGGATGAATTTCGGGAGGTCGTGCATGCAGCTGCGTGTTGTGTATGAGTGATTGGATGGAACGGCGAGAGATATGAGTATGGATGTGCTTCTGGAAGCTGGGTTGGGGTGGGCAGGTGGGGATAGAAGACAGTATTTGTCTGTGATACCGTGTGCTGGGTTTTGTTTTGATATTTGTTGGTGTCTGTGGGTGTGTTGCCATGTAGTGTTGTGGGTGGTGTTGATTTGTGGAGGCTGCTGCCAGGAATTGAGTTACTCTCATGTCCTGATGGTTTTTTATTTGAGGACTTTGATTTCTTGATGTAGGTGATCTGTAGGTGTAGTAGCTGTGCAGCCTGTGATGATTTTTAGGGCTTTATTTAGAATAGTCTGTAAGGTCTTGTGATGTGTTTCAGCTAGGTTAAAAGCCCAGGCAGGGCTTGTATATTCCATCACTGATTTTATGTATTGTTTGTAAACTGTGGTGGTGTTTTCTTTGTTGTGTCCAAATTTTGTGAGGGCAAGTGACCTGAGGGCGGTAAGTCTGGGTGTCAGTTTATTGTTCATGTTTGTGGTATAGGTAGTAAACACTACTGGTATTTTTAAACGTTGATATATAAATATACTTACAATATGTGAATAATGATGGATATAAGACGAATTACGCGTATTAATAGTGTAGGCTATTAGCTTTTTATTTTACCCTTTTTTTATAATTTTCTATTTTTTGTCTGGAGGTGAAATCACTTGCATTGAATAGATACATACTGTACGTCCAGAAGAGACGATGGTGCTCTCAAATTTGTTATATGATTTTCTTTTTGTTTAATATATCACAATGTAAAACTAGTTTATTCTCTTAGTGCGGGACATCCTCTATGATTATCTTCAAGTACTATCAGAATAGGCTATATTATAGATTTGATATATCAGAAAATTAGAAACTTACGACAATTTTGAAAACTTCATCGTCTTCTGGATGTATACATCTATTAATTGCAAGTCTTTGAAAGTGTAGAAAACCTTGGATAATAATCAAACTACCGGCTAAAATACAAAGGGAATACACTATTATTGAGTTTAATTCGTGGTGTACTCAACATTATCCATACAGTATATGGTTATTTAAATATCAACTTATAAAATACCAGTAGCTGTGAATATATTGTTCTCCATAGGATGACAATGAAGCAACTTGGTTGAGCCCAAGAACTGTCAGTCTTCTACTGTACTTCTCACTTCTCCGCTTGTTCTTCCTCTGTCCAATTGCTCTTCTTTCCTACTTTACTCCAGCCATCTGATCTGGTCATCTACGCACCCTACTGCTTGAGCAATGTTGCCAGCCAGGTGGATAACCTAATTCTGCACTACCCTGTATAATAGATGTTTTCCCCGTGTATGTTCTACAACAGACACAAAATCATACCTCACTAAGTTGCTTACTTTCAGTCTTAAGGGCGGTCACCTGCCTTTTGTCTCGTTCTCTCCTTTTTTCTCTTTCTCTGGCTTGTATCTATTCGGCCCCATTCAGCCAACTGTGTTAAGACATCTATCCCCATCCAGGTGTCGATTTCTTCCTGGCGAGCGATAGCGAGTCAGCATTGTATGGAGAAATCCGGCTTCGCCGGAGGCATTTTTCTATCGAAAAATTTAAAAATTTAGCTTGCTGTAAAAAAGAAAAAACAAAAATATATATATATATATATATATATATATATATATATGTTGGCTCGCTACCGCACACCAAAAAACATATTGACACGTCTTAACCCTTAATTAGCGGCTCACCACATAAGTCGTATTTAATAAAGCTGGACTATGTGGCGGCGCTCGACATAGGTCGAGTGGCAATTTCAGCACGTAATGTTGCTGAGAGAGAGAGACAAGTGGTGGCAGGAGACTAGCGAGCGTATGACTGCTCCAGACCACCGCAGCGAACCTACTGACACGAATCTCAGCTCCCTCCTCCCTCTCTCACTCGCTACATACTGAATTATATGGGGAAAGTACCGAATTACATGCTTTTTGCACTCGCGTTGCACGGTTATTGCAAGAAAACTAGCCATCATAAAAGGATCGTTATGGTGTCATTCGAAAGCTCTGTTTATGCCCTTTCAGGGATAGGTACTTGTTTTACGTTCTGGGTCTTATTTAGGCATGAAAATGATCACGTAAACAGCCCTATTTTGGCTAAAAACACCCCGCTGGGCGGTACATATAAATAAACCGCATAGGCCGCTCGTAAGGTGTTAAAACAGTAGGCTGAATGGGGCCGAATGGATACAAGCCAAAGAGAGAGGGAGAGAGAGAGAAAAAAGCGAGGTGGGCTCCCTTAAGACTTTCCTGGCAGCTCAAAGTTGTGTGCGTGTGTATACACGTGTGAGTGTTTGTGTGTGCGTACGTATGTATGTGCTCATGTTTCTATGTGCTTCAAGCTGTGTGTGCTTGTAAGCTTGTTTATGTATAAAAGTGTGAGGGGCTATAAACATACAACAACTGCTTAGCTTCGTAAGAGGTTGTTTACTGACGTGAGAAAGGCACATAAACCAATTGAGAGAGAGTTATGCTTCCGTGGTACGACATATTTCAATTTGTATATAATTTAGTTTTGCGAACCCATTATATATTCAATGACATAATACAATTGGAAGACTCATATTCCTCCATCTATTATTTAATCATATTATTTTGCTTCACCTCATAATCCATTCAAATTTTGTATAATTCATAGTTGTATTTTACAAATGTTCGTTTAATCTCTAACGTGTTCAACATTCCCTGTTCATTCCTGATTCGGCGTCAGCCCTTAATGTGACGACCTTTATATTCATATATTATTGTATTATTCCGATGTATTGTTTCTTCACCATAAATGCCCCCATACCCAATCGAACTTCCCCTAACAACCTTTCAAAGTGTTCTGGACCACGGTCTGTCACTCTTACCCTAAACTATTGCAAAATTCGCGGCCTTCCGTCTGTTGAATATTCTCGCTGTTGAACACCACCTCTCCTCCAACAAACCTGATCTTCTTTTACTCACCAAGACTCAGGTGTCTGAAGCAACTTACATAAGTCCCTTCTCTGTTTCCACATACAAAACAGGTGGATTTCGCTTATATGTGCACAACAAGCTCACTTGCTCTATTGTTCCCAACTTAGACTTCTCTGAGTTCTCAGATCTCTGGCTCAAACTTTCATGTCATTCTCAACTTAATATTTCTGTGATGTCTATCTCTTCACTTATTCTACTGACTTTCCCATCTTAGGGGATTTCAATGTTCACCACTGGCAATGGCTCTCCCCTCATTTCAATGTTCACCACTGGCAATGGCTCTCCCCTCATTTCAATGTTCACCACTGACAATGGCTCTCCCCTCATTTCAATGTTCACCACTGGCAATGGCTCTCCCCTCATTTCAATGTTCACCACTGGCAATGGCTCTCCCCTCATTTCAATGTTCACCACTGGCAATGGCTCTCCCCTCATTTCAATGTTCACCACTGGCAATGGCTCTCCCCTCATTTCAATGTTCACCACTGGCAATGGCTCTCCCCTCATTTCAATGTTCACCACTGGCAATGGCTCTCCCCTCATTTCAATGTTCACCACTGGCAATGGCTCTCCCCTCATTTCAATGTTCACCACTGGCAATGGCTCTCCCCTCATTTCAATGTTCACCACTGGCAATGGCTCTCCCCTCATTTCAATGTTCACCACTGGCAATGGCTCTCCCCTCATTTCACTGACAAACCAGGTGAACAAGCATACATCTTTTCTATCCTAAATGACCTGGAACAGTTATTCCAGTACCTAATTACTCGTATCCCTGACCACCTTGGAGATTGGCTCAATATCCTTGATTTTTTTTAACCTCTAATCTTTCTGCTTAGACTGACACATTTATTCTTGCTGTTGGACTCCTCTGATCATAATATTATCCCTGTTTACTATCCTATGCCTCCAGTGCAGCCATCCGATCCTTCCAGCTGGCGGAATTTGTGGTATTTAGGTGCTGATGACTAGGAGGCTGTTAGACAGTAATTCTTTGATTTCCCATGGAATAATTTTTGCTTCCGTGGCCGAAGCCCCTCGGAGTGTGGTGAATGCAATACCGGAGTAATTATCTGGGTCATGGAGGCATACATTCCATTTTCTTTCTCTGACTTTAATGCAAAACCATCTGTATTTACTTACGCTTGTTCTACTGCTGTCCACAATAAGGAGGAGGCATTCAAACAATGATGACGCCTTCAAACTCAAGAATTTCGTATCTTTATGTTTCTGCCCGGAATCAAGCCAAATATGTTCATCGACTAGCCAAACTTCTTTTATCAATAACAAATGTATTTCTTTCTTTCCTCTAAAATCTTCCCTTCTTGCTGGAAGTTTGCTCTCTTTAAACCTGTCACAAAAACTAGTAACCACTCTTAACCATCCATCTAGCGTCCAATTGCTCCCATATCTTGCATATCTAAAGTTCTAAATTCAAAATTTGTGAAGCATTTGTCTTCCCATAGCTTACTTTCTGATTAACAGTATAGTTTCCCTACCTTTATTAGCTGACTAACTCTTGGTCATCCTCCTTTGCACTAGACAAATCGAAAATCTTTAATAGTGTCAGGCACATATCCACTGTTTCTAAACTATAATCCTTCGGTTTCTATCCCCCTCTCTGTGCGTTTATCTCTAATTTCCTTCCTGAGTGTTCCACAGCTGCATTTGTGGATGGTAATCATTCATTTCCTCAACCTATCCATTCCGTTGTTCCCCAGTGTTTTGTCCTATCTCCAGTTCTATTTGTAATATTTATCTATGATATTCTCAACTGTACCTTTAGTCATATTCACTCACCAGTCATAATCATATTCACCCACCAGTATCTCTTGAGACAGCCAGGAGAGCACCTCTATGTCACGCTCCCTCCAGATTTCCTCTCTACCACTATAGTCACAAATATTCATTTTCACACTGGATATTTCCTCAGTACACCTGTTTGCAGATTCTTAAATTTTCACACGTTCATATACAAGTAAATTGTGAGCAAATGTAGCAATAATATTGCTTTATATCTAATATTACTTTAGCAGGGCGAGATTGTAGGCACTAAGAGAGCCTATAGGCATTTGATAAGGAGTCGCTGGAACTCCTGTTTCATTGGCTTGGCCTCTCTTACTGATTTTTGTGTTGTGCCTCACTTACACTTCGAGTAATCCAGCTCGTTCTCACAAACACTTCCTCCTCCTATCTACTTCACTACACTAAACATGCACACCATACTTCCTTCTACCACAGTAAAAAAAAAATATTAATGATGAACAATAGCCCAGCCTCGGAGTCCCCAGGGAAGGGGGGAGGGGGTGACCATCAATACCCCCACACCCGCCCGACCTTCCCATGACAACCCCTCAAAATTATCTGGACCTCGGCCTGTTGCTCGTACTATCAACTTTTGCAACATTCGCAGCCTTTCCTTTAATTTTCCCTCTGCTCCTACAAATCTGATCTTCTTTTCCTCACTGAAACTCAGCTGTCTGAAGCAACTGCTAGCAGCCCATTCTCTGTATCATCCTACTTTCTCTATCCTAGTTTCAAAGCCAAAAGGCAGATGTTGTGCATACGTTCACAACAAACTCACTTGCTCTCGTGTTCCCGATTTCGACTCCTCTGAATTCTTAACTTTATGGCTCAAACTATCCTATCATTCTCATACTAAATATTTCTGTGCTGTCTATCTTTCCCTTAACTCTACCGATTTTCCCAAATTCTTTGACTATCTAAACTCAAAAGTGGAACACATCCTATCCATTTCTCCTTTCTCAGTAATCTCCATCTTAGGAGATTTCAACGTTCACCACCGCCAATGGCTCACCTCTCATACTACCGACCATCCTGGTAAACAGGCCTACATCTTTTCTATCCTAAATGACCTAGAGCAGTTGGTTCAGCAACCCACCGGTATCCCGGATCGCTTCAGATATCAGCTCAACATTCTTGACTTGTTTCTAACTTCTAACCCTTTTTCTTATATTGTCGATCTTTTCACTCCTTTGGTCTCCTCCGATTATAAACATATCTCTGTCACCTGTCCTATCTCTCCAGTACGGCCACCCGATACTCCCAGCCGGCAGCGCTTGTAGCACTTTGGCGCTGCCCACTGGGAGGCTCTCCGGCATTACTTCTTTGATTTCCCATTTAATGATTTGTGCTTCCATGGCTGGGGACCCTCGGAGAGTGCTGAACGCATTACCGAAGTAATCTTATCGGGCATGGAGGCATACATTCCATTCCAAAATTTTGGTTTACTCACGCTTGTTCTACTGCTGTCTGAAATAAGGAGGAAGCATTTATGGACGGTACTGACGCCTTCAAACTCAAGAATCTCATACTTCCTATGTTTCTGCCTGGAATCAAGCCAAATCTGTTCCTCGACTCGCCAAACACTCTTGCTATCAATAATAAATACACTGAGCTATTCAACTCTAGTTTTTCCCAAGCTTTCTGGCATCTAGCCAAAAACTTCTCCAACAATTTTTCTTCCTCGTCTTTCCCTTCCCTTTTCCACTCTGATGGCACAACCATCACCTCTTCCTCTGACAAAGGTGAACTCTTCGCTCTTTCGCTAGAAATTCCACCTCGGATGATTCTGGTGCTATTCCTCCCTCTCCACCCCCCTCTCTCCTAATTGTGTCTATTATCTTAATTTCTTTTAAAGATGTACTTTCTACCCTCTCTGGGCTTAATACTAAGAAGGCGTACAGTCTGGACGGTGTTCCTCCTGTTGTACTCAAAATCTGTGCTTCCGTGCTGACTCCCTGCCTAGGCAAACTCTTTCGTCTCTGTCTCTCCTCTAACGTTTTCCCTTCATGCTGGAAGTTTACTCTCATTCAACCTGTCCCAAAGAAGGGTGACCGATCTCAACCCTCCAACTACCATCCAATTGCTCTCATCTCTTGTATCTCCAAAGTTTTTAAAACTATTCTTACTTCCAAATTACTTAAGCATTTCTCTTTTCATAATCTACTCTCATATCTCCAGTATGGCTTCCTTAAGAGTCGCTCTGCTGGTGATCTTCTTTCATATCTTACTAACTCTTGGTCATCCTCCTTTTGGAAGTTTGGAGAAACCTCTACTATTGCGCTAGACATATCGAAGACCTTCGATAGAGTCTGGCACAAATCTCTAATTTCTAAACAACCCTCCTTCAGTTTCTATCCCTCCATCTGAGCCTTTGTCTCTAATTTCCTTTCCAGCCGTTCCATACCTGCGGTTGTGGATGTCCATTGTTCACTTTTTCATCCTATCAACTCCAACATTCCTCAGGGTTCTCTCCTATCTCCAATTATCTTTCTAATTTTCATAAATGATATTCTCAACTGTACACCCAGTCCTATCCATTCATATGCAGATGACTCTACCTTACACTATTCAATTAGTTTTCTAGAACGCCTCAACAAGCAATCCCTCAAAAACAAAGGTAATGAAGCCATACAAAATTTATCTTCTAATCTAACTACCATTTCCAATTGGGGCGGAGAAAACCTTGTTGCCTTTAATGCTTCCAAAACCCAATTTCTCCTCTATCTACCCGTCGTGAATTCCTAGAGGACTATCCCATATATTTCAACAATACAAAAATCAACCCTTTATCTTCTCTCAGTATTCTCGGTGTCTCTCACTTGGAGGAACCATATTACCACTCTTGCTAAGCTGGGTGTGCTCAACTGCCTCAAGTTTTGTTTTACCCCTGCACAGCTTCTTGCTCTGTACAGGGGCACAGTGCGACCTTGTAGTGAGTATTGTTCACATATGTGGGGAGGATCCTCTCACACAGCACTTCTAGACAAAGTAGAAAGGAAAGCCTATCGTATCATTTACTCCTGTCCACTCACCGACTCTCTGCAATCTCTCTCTCTTCGCCGCAATGTTGCATCTCTCTCGCTATTCTATCGCTACTACAATACAATCAGTGTTCCTCAGAGCTTTCTCAGTGTATACCACCTCCTCTACAAAGGGTACATAGTACCCATCTTGCAACACAATCCCACCCCTACTCTTTGCAACTTTCCAACTCGAGAGTGAAACGATATTCCCAATCTTTCATCTATTCAACAAACTGAAAGTCTGGAAGTCTCTCCCTGAATCCATCTTTCCCCCATCCTATGACTTAAATTGCTTCAAACTCCATGTGTCCAGCCATTTTGTCTCGAAAATTCCTTGATTTTGCCCCTGTCACTCTTTCAACTTTGGGGGAGCCACTCGTTCCAGGCAGTTTTGCCTTTTGTCTCCTTCATCCACATAGAAATAAATATATATAGCATTTGTTTTCCGAATTGACCTTTAAAGACGTTGCACCGGCGGCACTTTAAAAAACATGTATGTCACAGCGGCCGAGTTAAGGGAGCCCACCTCGCTTTTTTTCTCTTTCTCTCCCTCTCTCTTTGCTTGTATCCGTTCGGCCCCATTCAGCCTACTGTTTAAGACTACCCCCATCCAGGTGTCAATATTGCATATTATATATATATATAATATATATATATATATATATATATATATATTATATATATATTATATATATATATATATATATAATATATATATATATATATATAATATATATATATATATATATATATATATATATATATATATATATATATATATATAATCAAGCATACAATTACACACATAAAATTGGACACGCATTATACCCTCCTTCGGTTTCTATCCCTTTATCTGTGCCTTTGTCTCTAATTTCTGTTCACACTGCTCCATAGCTGCAGTTGTGGACGGCCATCTTTCACTTCCTCAACCTATCAGCTCCGGTGTTCCTCAGGGTTCTGTCCTGTCTCCAATTATCTTTTTAATATTTATCAATGATCTCCTCAACTGTACCTCTAGTCCTATCCACTCAAATGCTGATGACTCTACCTTACACTATTCAACTAGTTTTCCCATCAACCAAGGATGCAAGCACTCCTAATCAAACGTGGTGAGGCTATAAAATGCCTATCTTCTGATCTTTCAATTATTTCTGATTGGCACAGAGAAAATCTTGTTACTTTCAATGCCTCCTAGACCCAGTTTCTCCTTTTATTTCTCCATCACAATCTTCCACAAGACTATCACCTATTCTTCAACATCACACAACTCAACCCTTCATCTTCGCTCAACATTCTAAGTGTATCTTTTTCATCTGACCTTGCTTGGAAAGATCATATTACCACTCTTGCTAAAACAGCTTCCCAAAAGTTAGGTGTGCTCCGTGGGTTCTTCACCCCCGCACAGCTTCTTGCTCTGTATCGGGGTACAGTGCGCCCCTGTATTGAGTATTGTTCGCATGTGTGGGGAGGATCCACCCATACCGTACTTCTCGAACGAGTAGAATAAAAAGCATTTTGCCTCATCAACTCGCCTCCTCTTACTAGTTCCCTACAATCTCTTTCTACTAGCCGCAATGTTGCATTTATTTCACTCTTCTATCGCTATTACTATCACCATTCACCCCCTCAAGGTATGGCACCATAGTGGAAAGTACTAAGAAATGTGTACATTGGATTTACCTATATTAATAATCATCTAAATCTTAGACAATACTTGTAGGCATTAGATTAGGGCCATGACAAAAGTTGCTCTCTAAACCTTAACAAATATATTACCATATACTGTATATTGCTTAATCAAATAATAAAGAGAGAGAGAGAGAGAGAGAGAGAGAGAGAGAGATAGAGAGACAGAGAGCAGGAGGGGTGTGATAAAGTTCGCCTAATGACAAATATGTTGGACCCACGCCAATCCAAATGGTTTTCACGTGCCTGCTACCTTTATTACACCCACCATAACTCACTCTCTCTCTCTCTCTCTGGCCAGCATCATATGTATTACAACTCTGTTCAGCTCTTCAACCCAAGAATTAGCAAACTTTCTCAGTATTTCATCTATTCAACAAGCGAAATCTGGAACGGTCTCCCTCAATCAATCTTTCCTTCCTCCGAAGACTTAGATTGCTTTAAACTTTGTATGTTCAGGCATATTGACCCCACCGTCCCTTGAATTTGGCTCTTTTGGCTTTGGAGGAGACACTCGTTGCAGGCAGTCTGTCTTTTGCTTTCATACACATAGAACAAGTAGATATGACAGAGAGAGAGAGAGAGAGAGAGAGAGAGCCTCCTCCTCTTCCAGTCCCCGTCAGCAAGGTGATTTGTGGTACAGCTTGTGAGAGGGCTGAAATGGAAGGCAACGTGTGTGTGTATGTGTGTGTGGGGCCGGGGGTTCTTTTCTGTTTTTGTTTTTTTGGGGGGGAGGTCAGGGCAGGTGGGTGTATGGTACAATTTCAGCTACACTAAAATATGTTCATCAGTTTTAACCCATTCAGTACCAGTGCCGTCCTTTTCATTTTATGCTGGTTACTAATATACGAGTATATTCAATATAAGAAGGTCCTACTACAATTACCAGGCTTCCAACTATCTCACTTAACCCTTTTAACTACCTCAGCTCCTTCTTAAGCTGCACACAATCATCTAAATATAGCCAGACAAAATAAAAAAGACATCGCCGGTACGGAAGGGCTTAATCCTTACTATACCAGCGATGGACGTTCGCCGTCAGTAAAAACAGTAACTTGTCAGTACCAGCGACGAACAACGTACATCCATAATATGCCGTCCTTGTAACTGCCAGTATCGAACGGGACCTGGTAGCATGACTTGTACGCACTGCTCTAAGACATTGGCAACACTTCTCAGCTTGGTTCCAAGCTCCCACAGGCTAGCTGGGTCAGTGTT
The DNA here is from genome assembly GCA_032716605.1 of Paralithodes platypus. Classification (NCBI taxonomy): domain Eukaryota; kingdom Metazoa; phylum Arthropoda; class Malacostraca; order Decapoda; family Lithodidae; genus Paralithodes; species Paralithodes platypus. The sequence goes on from CM064495.1 coordinate 22,012,358, forward strand.
CCTCCAACTTTTGAGATTGGAGGGTGTTCTCTCTTGACTCTGAAGCCATTTTTTCCACATTGCCTGGTACTGGAGGGTACATTTATGGTAATACCCTCTGGTACAGTAGAGGTTAAGGGGGGCAAGTTTTTTTGTTCTGGTCCCCCATCTCCCTCATATTTAGATCCATAAGTTTTGAGATATTAACCTATTAGCTGCGGAAGACGTCCCGGAATGCCATGGCAATTTACAGGCTTTTAAAGCCTCTTAAAGCCTGTAGAATCAAGTGCAAGTGAGCGGGAGGGTGGCAGGCCAACCATCCTCTCTCCAGCCAGCCGGCCGGGGCACTGAGGAGTATGAGCCATACTCTCGCTAGAAATACAGTGCTGCCAAATGCAAATGTAGCGCAACATTAGCGATAATTGCTCAGTATTTGGGAATGTCTATGGTAGCGCTGCGGGTGAAGCCTGCGCACTACGAAGCTCATTTTGATGTCATTTTGAAGCTTTTTCTTCTTGTTTGTGAGTGAATACATTTAAGTTCATTTAGACACTTGCTTAGTCAATCAGGAGTGCCTGAATGAGACCTAATAAGACGGAAATAGGCAGAAATATGCCCGCAGTGTAAGTGTTAAGCAGTTCATTCCATTAGTTTGTCGTATTTAAGATCTTTCGCCTCATTTCTTTGTCAATATAAAGACCTTTCGTACCACTGAAGTGTCAATTTTTTCCTTTGCGTGCGATATCGAGCCTGAAATTTTAGAAGGAACCTAAAAAGTTACAAATTTTTCTTGAAAGGGGGTCTAGGGGGTGTTATTTGATGCTTGATGGAGGTCTAGCGAGGAAATTCTCTATGAATAAATAATAGGCCAAAACACAAGCACGACCCCCTTAAGACCATTCATTAGCTGTCTGCTGTAGACAGTGAGCAACCTTTTAAAGTATCGGTTCAGTTTCACCTTAACCCTTTTAGTAACGGTGACGCCTTTCCTATTTGATTTAAGCTTCATTTAGACGATTTGAATAAGCTCAAGTCGGATAAATGATAGCTAAAGGGATTAATCGAGATAGTCTGTAGCCATTTAATGGATAAATGTCCTTCCTTAGCTGAGTAAAATCGTCTAATAGTCGCCTATAATGACAAGGACGTCGCTGGTACAGAATGGATTAAGCATATGGTCCCACCTTTACAGTTTTAGCCTATTGTCTGGTTATTATTTTATATAATACAGTATATACTATTTATACATAATTTTGTGTTTTTTCATTTTTCATTTTAGTTGACGTTATATTCTTATTAAGGGGAGATTTGTATATATTTCTTATGTTATCTATTTATTTAATATTTGATAGTATCCTCTCTACACCTCCATCAACCTTTATAAATTACCCTCAAAATACCCCTTCGAAATAAATTTGTACATTTTTCGGTATAATAATATCCCCTTCCTTAACTAGGGAGGACAAAATAGACCCCTAAATTGCACACAAGGTCTTAATATCGCCAAACTAATTGAGCGAACGTCTTAAAATTTCAAAACTAATGGAGCTAAGCATGAGGGAGAAGGGGAGTCCAGAAACACTACCTTCCCTTAAGGGGGGTCACCGGCTTTTTTTATCTGTCTCTCCTTTTCTCTCTTTCCATGGCTTGTATCCATTCGACCCCATTCAGCCAACTGTTTTAAGACGTTTATCCCCATCCAGGTGTCGATTTCTTCCTGCCGAGCGATAGCGAGCCAGCATTGTATGGAGAAATCCGGCTTTGCCGGAGACACTTTTCTATCAAAAAATTTACAAATTTAGCTTTCTGTCAAAACAAAAAAATATATATGCTGGCTCGCTACAGCTCGCCAGGAAAATATTGACACCTGGAGGGGGGGTAAACGTCTTAAAACAGTAGACTGAATGGGGCCGAATGGATACAAGCCAGAAAAAGAGATTAAAGGAGAGAAAGATAATAAAAGCCGGTGACCCCCCTTAATTAAGTCTTGAGGATTATGCAGCCTATTCTGACTACTCACTGACCAAACACAAATACTACAAGCCTATTATTATACTTCCTCATACTGACTAGTTAAGGGCAAGGATTTGTTTTATCCTCAGCCCCCTTCTATTTCAGGTTTAGCCCCATTAGTTTTGACATTTTAAGACTTTCGCTCATTGTTTAGTAAATATTAACTCTTTATGTACCAGCGACGTCCGTTATATTTTATTCTAGCTATATGTAGATGATTTTATGGAGCTTAGAAAGGATCTGTGGTAGTTAAAAGTGTTTCATGAGATAGTTCGAAGCCATATAATTGCGTATATATATATAATACCAAGCCCAGATAAACAACAAATCGAAGGTTATCCCTGCGTTTTTACCAGTCATTAAACATAGAGTCAGTGCAATGATGAACAGACAATTATAACAAGTATTATATACAAGATGGAAGTGTAGATAAGCGTTTGTGTGCACATGTGAAAATGTATAGTATCGATTGATAGATACGCTGGGAAAATATGAGTGTTAGCTGTGAGAGCATAATTATCAGGGATCCAGTTTTGCTTATAATATGTCTGTATATACAGTAGATACACGCAGTTATTGCTAGAACATTATACAGAAATATATACAATATACAGATTGCATATTTGGTAACATTTTATGATAGATAAATCCAGGCAGGCTAGTGCTTCCTGCTAGATGAACCACAACTGAGGCTGTAGGTCCCAGGTACTATAAGTGTCAATTAATGTACAATTTGCCATGCTTTGAGTAGTTGGAATTAGCTTAACCCCTTCTATACCAGCAACGTCTTGTTTATTTCATTTCAGCTACATTTAGACGACTGCATGAAGCTGCCGTTTAATGTATAGACGTCCTTCCTAAGCTGAATAATATTGGCTAATAGTTGCCATTATATAACGAGAAAGACGTTACCGGTAAAGAATGGGTTTAATACAGCTGGCATCACACACAAGTCACGGGGAGGCACAGAGGTAGAAATACCAATATTTTTCTTGTATGGGGTTTAGTAGGCAGAGCAATGACGGGTAAAAGTTCCATTCCTGCAACTAGTTAGTATGTACTTCTACTTGCATATAGACATACACATATACATACATATAAACATACATACATACTCAAATAGATAAACATTCACATAGACAGAAAACAAGGTAGTAATCTAGTAGTCAGATTGTGTGATATATTGAGAGAGAGAGAGAGAGAGAGTGAGAGTGAGTGAGAGTAAGAGAGTCAGAGCGAGTGAGAGAGAGAGAGACCGAGTGTACCATAATATATCAACGGAAAGTCAGACATGCCTTTGCTTCAGTTTTACCCATTATTGTCCTTCAACTACTGATATCATAATAGCTACCATGTTGCTACTGCCACGGCCTTTAGGACTCATATCATATATAAGGCCAAATGCATGGCCAATTATGAAAAACATGGTACTGCTATAATAGCAAGGATATAGGCATTTCTTATTCAAACATGCAGCATACATTAATCAGCTCTTAAGTGATGGGTTGTTGTTGTTGTTGCTGTAGTTTCCCCAGACTGTCTGGCCGAGCAGTCCTGAGTCCGATAGACCTAAGCCATCCAGATGCTCGAGCCCCTGAAGGGGCCAGGGTGAGATGAGATTCGTCTCTGAGAGGGCAACGGTGGAGATCATCAGGCCACGGGCTTGCACCCCCGCGCTAATGGCCCCGCCGTCCTCAGCACACCTTGCTGTGCCACCCAAACAGGTGATCCTTACACTATTCAACGACTTTTTCACAACAATCCGGTATGCAATCACTCCGAAAGTCACGGGACTAGGCCATAGACCACCTATCTTCCGATCTATCAATTATTTATGAAAGGGGCAGATACAATCTTGTTACTTCCAACGCCTCCAAGACCCAATTTCTCCATTTAACCAACTGTCACAATCCTCCACAAGACTACCAGTTATTCTTCAACAATAAACAAATCAATCCTTCATCTTCTCCCAATATCCTTGGTGTATCTTTTCCATAAACATTTTCTTGGTAAAATCATATTACCACTCTTACTAAATCAGCTTCCTAGAAGTTAGGTGTGCTCAAGAGTTTCTGTAGGTTCTTCACCCTCGCACAGCTTCTTGCTCTGTATAGGTGCATAGTACACTCATGTATTGAGTATTGCTCGTATGTGTGGGAAGGTTCCACCCACACCACACTTCTCGAAAGAGTTGAGTTAAAAGCATTTTGTCTCATCAAATCTCTTCCTCTTACTAGTTCGATACAATATCTTTCTACACGCCGCAATGTTGCATTTTGTTCACTGCTACGCTATTACAACAATCAGTGTTCTTCAAAGCTCTCTCAGTGAATACTCCCTCCCTTACGGCGAGTGCGAGACAGTCCTATTATGTCTAACTTTCCAATCCAAGAATTGGCAAATTTTCTCAGACTTTCTTCTACCTGCCTTACTTCAGTAGCACCACACCAATGGCCGTGTAATATATGGGATTTTTTTTTTTTTGCCGCATCCTGTACAATAATTAGTGTTACTCAGAGCTCTCTCAGTGAATACCACCTCCTCTACAGACAGCACATAACACCTGACTTGCAACACAATCCCACCCCTACTTTGTGCAACTCTCCAACCGAAAAGTGAAACGCTATTCCCAATCTTTCTTTTATTCAACAGCTGAACTCTGATCTCTCCCTGAATCCATCTTTCCCTCATCCTATAACTTAAATTGCTTCAAACTCCGTGTGTCCAGGCATTTTGTCTCGTACGTTCATTGATTTTGGCTCTGTCACTTTCAACTCTAGGGGAGACACTCGTCACAGGCAGTTTTGCCTTGTGTCTCCCTCATCCATATAGAAAAAAAAAAAAAAAATCACCAACAAAACAGAAGATTGGCCAGGGCAACTCCGAATGATACAGTTGGGAAATAATTCATCACCTCGCGAGGATGACATCACTGCTCATAAAAGCATGTTCGGTACCCCTCCACCACTTCTCATCCTCCCACACCGCCACCTTGCCTAAGAGCCCACATTCGCTAATGAACAATCACATACCTTCACTCGCATCAAAATACGTCTACAATAATTACAAAAGAAGAGTGCCAAGAACTCCACAAAGACCCCCCCCCCCTCCCTCACGCCACACATACACACATAAACACCCTTGCAAGTTGGGCGAGAAAGTAGTAGCTGTAAAACTGTCCCTAAGAACAAGGTGCAACCAAAATTCCTTGGCCCATTCACAATCCTCCTGCCAATCCCATTCAAAGTGATAATAAACTATCACGCAGAAGCTATAATATATAATCATAGACATATCCACCGAATAACAGAACAATGAAGCAACTTGGTTGAGCCCGAGGACTTTCAGTCTACTACTGTCCTTCTCACTTCTCAGCTTGTTCTTTCTCTGTCCAATTACTCTTCTTTCCTATTTTACTCCAGCCTTCTGGTCTGGTCAATAACAGAACATAACAACTTCTTTTTCTTAACCTTAACCTGATATATATCCTCTCTAGAAACCCTTTCTGAATCTCCCCCTCCTGTTTAGTATCTAGTTTCCTATTCACAACCTAACACACCACCTCCTCCATCACGCACACCAAGCCTTTCCGTCCCCCAAAAAACACTCCTTCCCCCTCCCTATCCCCTCCTCGCCAACCAAAACTAAGACAATGTCACAAGATCAGTTCGCTTTTCTTACTACCCCACCCACCCCACTGCTTAAACTGAGCACAGTGTTCTTTTGCATCTGCACAGGTCTATGTCAACACCAGTCTCAAGTCATAGGTCAACAGTCTTCCCACAATAATAGCAGCAATAACACCTCTACCATCGACGCCCAGCACCAACAAGATGTTATATATATATACATATGTGTTAATTTACCCAATGAATAAACTCAAGTAAAGGTTGAGCAATCCACACCAACTATTCCTTAAGGATTCCCCCAACACCTCACCATCGTCAGGAGACTGGGAGAGCCGAACAACACCACAAAGAGGTGGTACCAAATGCTGGAGCACCTCACCCCTTCCACCTTGAGACCAGAACACGAGATGTACATCCTCAAGGCACAAGGATGGGACTTTTACAATAGCGAGGATAGTAATATGCCAGAATCTGCAAAAGCACGCAGGATGGTAACCATAGCCGCCAGGGTTGCAACTTCCCTGCAAACCCAGGCCACCCCTGCCAGCATTGCCGGCACCCTTGCCCTTTATTACACCCTTAACAGACACTCTGCCTATGATATCACCTTTGCAGGACATCCAGAGAAAGAACGGCACAAGTCCCCACAGGGATACAATGGTTTCCCCAGGCCACCCCCATCATAGAGAACAGAAGAGGATTGTCTTCCCTCTCCAGCCATCCAGAAGAAAATGTGAGCACCGCCATTCACTAGGCCTTCCCCTGACACCACTATACTAGAAGGACCCAACTGTGTCCCCATCATAAGGACAACGCCAGCCCATCTTTCCCAGAAACCAGCCCCCAGTAAGAGGCACAGGAACCAGGTAGAGAACACGAAGTGGCAACTATTCTACAGCTCATCTACAACTCCAGCGCTTACCAAAACTATAGGGCATTCGCTTACCCAGGAGCACCCTATTTCCTCGCTTACCCAAGTGAAAGAACCAGTGTTGCTTACCCAAGTGGCTGGCACAGTAAGGTTTACACAGGTTACTGCAACAGTGCTGCTATACAGGCGCAATACATACTCGCCTGCCGAGGAGGCGGAGTGTAGAAATACTCACATCAAAGTGGCTCCTTCAACGAGACCACCAGCCCAGCAGAGACGAAATGAAAACCAGGCATCATGACCACCAGCTCAAATAACCCCTGAGAAGCAGCAAAACGGGAGGCAAAAAAACCGGAACCAGGACCTGTCCGAGACGCTTGGAAAGTCTATCTTTCTGAGATAGTACTAATAGTGCTAATAGTGCTAATTTATTGTTCTCTATATTGAGATCCCTATTTAAATACTTAAATTCACATATCATCTTGCATATCTCTATACGAATATACCATATAATATGTCCTAAGTATTATGTATCCCTCCATCTACAATATTAAGCATATACATTTCTACCTTAACTCTTCCTCCCCGGGCAGCATTTATAGAGGTCGATAGGCCTATCCGGGCGATCTGGCCGAAAAACGTTGTATGTAAACATAGGCCTATTTTTTTTTATTTTAGCTGCTAGAGAATTCACATAAATCTCAAAATGTAGCCCTTACTTGTATCGATAGACTTGCATTAAGTAGAGCTCTCTAGGTCAACTGGTTCAGTTGTGATGACAATATCCGTGGAGAGAATTTTGCCACGGATTTAGCAATATCAGACACTTAGAAACACAAATTTTTGCTCTAACTAGCAATGGCGGACAAGGTCGGACTTCTTCTTCTTGCTGAGGCTTGGCATCGCTCCGATCGGCTTTGTAAACAAACGTTTCGCCGTGCGGCTTTCAAAACACGCTTAGTAGGCTTTCAAGCTTACGGATTTTAAAAGGACATCTAGGCTCCGGGCCTTCGCAAGGTGCGTCATTTTAAAATGCTGCCCGGGCGGGAAGGGTTAACCTCAGAACTTATAAAAAACATCGCTCTAAGACATATTAGCTGCCCTCATGATCCCCCTCTTCTTTCTATATCTATATTCTGCATTTTCTAGGTTCTACCCTATTATTGATTTATACATACAATTTGTTTTTTTATGTGAGTGAGGGAGACAAAAAGCAGAACTGCCTGTGACAAGTGCTTCATCCGGAGTTGAAACTGTAACAGAGCCAAAATCAAGGGACGTTCGAGCCAAAATGCCTGGACACACAGTTTCAAGCAATTTAAGTCAAAGAAAAAAGGGAAAGACTGATTCTGGGAGAGAGTTCCAGAGCTCAGCTGTTGAATAGTAGAAAGAATGAGAATAACGTTTCACCCTGGGGTTGGAGAGTTGTACAGAGTAGGGGTGGGATTGTGTTGCAAGATGGGTGCTACGTGCTCTACGGAGAGGGGGTGGTATACACTGGGAGAGTTCTGAGGAACACTGATTATTGTAATAGCGGTAGAATAGTGTCAATGAACAGAGTAGGCTTGATTCTGGGCAGAAACATAGGAAGTATGAAATTCTTGAGTTTGGAGGCGATGGTATCGATGGTATCGTTTGAATGCTTCCTCCTTATTGTGGATAGCAGTAGAGCAAGCGTGAGTAAACCTAGACTTTTTTTGCATTTGAATGAGAGAAAGAAAATGGAATGTATGCCTCCATACCCATGAGGATTACCTCAGTAATGCGTTCAGCACTCTCCGAGGGTCCCCGGCCGCGGAAACAAAAGTCATTCCATGGGAAATCAAAGAAGCACTGCCGGAGAGCCTCCCAGTCGGCAGTGCCAAAGTGCCACAAGCGCCGCTGGTTGAGAGGATTGGGTGGCCTTACCGGAGAGATAGGACAGGTGACGGAGATAAGTTTATGGTCGGATAAGTCCTAATGAGAGAAAAGATATACAGCATAAGCAGAAGGGTTAGAAGTTAGAAATACATCAAGAATGTTGGGCTAATCACCGCAGCTATTCGGGATACGGGTAGGTTGCTTGACTAACTGCTCTGAGAGCTGAGCGATCTCTGCCATACCCATAGCTTACTCTGACTGTTCCTTTAACTTATATATTTTCTAGATCTCAAGTGACGGCGTCTCTTCCGTGGATTGATCTCCCATTCTACCAAGATTGGAAGCCAAAGCGTCACATTTTTCCCTTGCCCCTCAACTTTCTCTTCATAATTGCTGAGGGGCACAGGGCCCTGGGTGGGGCTTTGGTTTCCCGGGCGTTTCCGCACCCTCCTCAGCTCCCCGCCATGGAGTGGCTTCAGTCACCCAGGCTTTATTGTGGTCGGCAGGGAGGGTTCTGTGGGGGCGCTCGGTTATGGCCTTAGAATTGCTCGGGGCCTTGGGGCTGTTCGGCCAGGCAGCTTGGGGAACAACACCAACAACAACAACAACAACTGCTCTAGGTCATTTACGATAGAAATTATGTAGGCTTGTTCACCAGGTTTGTCAGTGGATAGAGAGGAGAACCATTGGCAGTGGTGAATGTTGAAATCTCCTAGGATGGAAATTTCTACGAAAGGAGAGATGAATAGAATGTGTTCCACTTTAGAAGTTAGATAGTCAAAGAATTTTGGATAGTCAGTAGAATTAGGGGAGAGATAAACAGCGAAGAAATATTTAGTTTGAGAGTGACAAGAAAGCTTTAGCCAGAGAGTTGAGAATTCAGAAGAGTCAAATTTGGGAACACGAGAGAAAATAAGATTGTTGTGCACATATACGCAACATCCACCTTTGGCTTGAAACTCCATGGCTGGTCATTGCTGCGTCATCATATTTTTGGGAAGAAAAGTAGTGTAGTGAAAAAGGTTTGTAGTATAATGTATTGATAGGAGGAGTAGGTGTTTTAGAGGGCAGGCTGGGGTTGCCCTAAATATTGATGAGACACAGACAGGATCAGCTAGGGAGGACAGGTGGTGAAACAGGAAATCCAGTTGTCCTTATCAGCCCGGGAATACAGCCCTGTTCTGCTGGTGCCTACAGCCTCCTGCTAACAATTCTGGAGTTGAGATTCCCAGTCCCAACCTCCAGGGTCTATCTGCACCACAAAGTAACGGGCGGTGGGGTTGCCACATCCCTACGCCAAAATAATAATGTGTATGTTTATCCTATCCATTACTCGTAGTTACCAATTATTAAATAAGTAACCTTCAATACCTATGTTTGCTTTGATATGTAACTTATAAATAAATCTGTATAGACCGTGACCATGTGCTCTGTATTAGCTCTAGTTCTCAGGTTATGTAAGAAACACACACATCTAACTACTAGCATATTATTATCATTGTGTCATTTACTACAACATTTCTAACTTTGATTTATTAAACATTATTTTTTACAAACTACTATTGCTGTCAGATTAATATACATGTATCATAACATAATTTCAACTTTGCCATTTTAAAATCCGAATGAGTATTTCTATCGCTGTCACTACCCTTGATTCAGAAGAACTGTACTTTGAATGTCCTAATTTGATTTGCTACGAAGAAATGAACACAAGGTTTACAATGTTTATCTTGATCATATATACATTAGTACCATTACTTTCACGCCAGTTTCAGAAACCACTACTTCCAATACTAGCTTTACTGCAATACAATGTAGTGGTTATTTTGGGTGTATTTAATTATACATATATTTTATAGTAACCTCGCTGGACCTCCATCAAACTTAAAAAAAAACACCCCCTAGACCCCCTTCAAGATAAATTTGTACATTTGTTGGTAAATAAAACGTCCTGGCCGAAGGCCGATTCCTCCTAGAATTACACGCTGGCTATCGCTCGCCTCCGGCCGGGACATTTTTCTCCTGATAAATGTACAAATTTATCTTTAAGGGGGGTCGACCTGTCTAGGGGACGTTATTTTGAGCTTGATGGAGGTCTAGCGAAGGAACTAAAAAATATATGAATACATAAATATATACTGTATAGACCAAAAAATAACCACTGCCCCATAATACATTGATTTATTCAATAATCCACACACAAGTAATATAAGAAAGGAAACAAAGATTAATTATCCCTCACAAGTTTGAAAGAAAACAAATCTTGACCATAATTTACCTCTGTCGTCACTCCACCACCATCACTATCGCCAATAACACAACAACAAATCCCACATTTAATGTCACCACCATACCTACTCCACCACCATCACCACTACCATCTCCACCACGTCACAACAACAACAAATATCATAATTAATGTCACCACCATACCTACTCCACCACCATCACCACTACCATCTCCACCACGTCACAACAACAACAAATATCATAATTAATGTCACCACCATACCTACTACATCTCCACCACCACTACCATCTCCACCACGTCACAACAACAACAAATATCATAATTAATGTCACCACTATACCTACTCCACCACCATCTCCACCACGTCTCAACAACAACAAATATCATAATTAATGTCACCACCATACCTACTACATCTCCACCACGTCACAACAACAACAAATATCATAATTAATGTCACCACCATACCTACATCTCCACCACGTCACAACAACAACAAATACCATAGTTAATGTCACCATCATACCTACTCCATCACCATCACCATCACCACCAAATCACAACAACAAATGCCATAATTAATGTTCACCACCATCACCACCACATCACAACAACAAATACCATAATATATGTCACCATCATACCTACTCCATCACCATCACTACCACCAAAAAAAAAAAAAAAAAACATAATTAATATCACCACCATACCTACCCCACCACCACCACCATCACCACTACCATCTCAGGCCATAATCATCACCTCCACCATCACCTACAACTACCACCACCACAGTCAACACCACCATCGCCACCACCATCATCATCATCCTTATCATCATCATCAGCATCTCAACCACTAAAATCACTACCATTTCCTTGACCATGAGCCCCAGATCCATATATAAACCTCTCCCGATCAGTGTATCTCGTCTGCCGCAACCATTGACCATCATTGAATATGCTAAAAGCTTCGCCATTCACTCCCTGCCCGTCTAGACCGATCGATCGCTGGCTGACTGCCTCAAATGAAACAGGCTGAATTATAGAATGTCTTTCCTGCGCGATCTGTACAAATATCGCCCAAATTATGCATATTTGCATGTGGTTTGGAGGCGGGATGGAGCTGTGTGGGTGTTAAGATCCATTCATTCGTTCCCAAGATGTTTTTGCGGGTACACACACACAAGAGAGAGACACACACACACACACACACACACACACACACACACACACCGAGACATACGAATATTAGTAACCACAATACATCTACACAACACGCAACTCTGTAAGTGTACAATGTAATTATTTAATTGGAATTTGAGGTCATAGCTTCATGATATTGTTATGCTGTAGGCGCCTATGTGTAGGCCTACAGTAGGCCCAGTGTCAAAAGAGTAATTATATTGATGGGTTTCTTGGCAATCACAAAATCCAAGTATTATTATTTATGTTATGGTGAAGTACATTTTCAGATGAGGGAGTTCTGAATTTGACAGCCAATGATTATATGGTCCCTTTGTTATATTATATGGTCCCTTTGTTATAATTATTTACTCTAACAATGTTTCTATAACATGTGGTATGTTTTGGATTTTTGAAATCGAAGAACACTCTAGAATCTAGATCAACACTTATTCGTTAGTAAGACTCGTAATTACGAGAATGAACATTACTTTCTTTAATTGGGTGAATCGACTTATAATTGCCAAACTAATAAGGTGGAGCGCCTTTAATTCTCTAAACCATTGGAGTGAAATAGCGTAATGGTGGTGGCGAGCCAATAACCCGTCACTTCTGTGGCCCAGATGGCCCCTGGAGATTTAGACTGATAATCTCACCTCCAGAATTCACTCCCGCTAATGGATCAGCAAGCTTAGGAGCTTTGCCCTTTGCCTGCCAGGGGCCCAGTACATCTTACTGAGAGTAGTAATTAAAAAAAAAAAAAAAAAAAAATAGAAGGTCCCACCCCTTTCCCATTCTTAAGTAAGCCATTTTAGATTTACAGAAGAGTGACCATTACTTGCATTACTGCATGTCCACAAACATTTCAGTAATGTAAACATGTTTCCTTTTTTTTTTTATTTTTTTTTTATTTTTTTTTATTTTTTTTTTTTATTAAGGTGACAGTTACAAAGTGGTGTACAATCTATCTTATTCTAGTTACATTGTAGTTTATCTTATTGTACCAGTACCTCCCTACAATCAACCTAGTTGTTCCCCAATTCGTCCCTCCACCACGACCATTTCAAAGTCCAAGTCTCTCACTCTTGTCCTCTGTAGCGGGGAGGACCTTGTACCCCTGAGACATAGGAGTGCAGACCTGAGAAGAGAGAAAGAGAGCCGGCATCTCATCCAAGTTATGACTTGGCTTCTATGCTGGCGGTTTTTCTCCGATATTTGTTCAGCTAATCTGGCATAGAAGACACTTGCAGAAGGTCCCATACCTCCCGACGATGAGAAGACCAGAGGAGTAAAGCTTCCTTGATCCCTGTTCAAATTTCTTTCTTCATAAGCGCGTTTTTTCTCACTTTCGTTTCTCAAGTATGCCGCCTTGTGTCCTCGCTCACGATATGTTTGTGCTCTTGGGTTGAAGATTCTGATGTCGAAATAATCCCGTTGTCCCCTCGTCCAAAAACCTCGAGCACTTACGTCCACTCTTGCTTCATTTGAAGTATTTGCAGTATTGTGGGCCAAGCGCTGTCCGTCCATAGGCAGAAGTTCCGGTTCGATTCTGACATCATGGCACACCTCGTCCAGCATTTGTGCAGTGATGTCTCGTACTTCATCATGCCGGATACAGATGAATCCTCCTTTCTTATAGGTCATACAGTGGTCTGGGTTGTTTATTTCACCGCATGCACATTTCAGCGGCAGGTTCGAAACTGGCCACCCATACCTCAAGGCTACGGCATCATTGAATTCTTGTTTATTTAAGCTGAAGCCTTTCTCCTTTATTGGTAATGATGTGAGCCAATTTGAAGCCCCCGTGTCTTGTGCCATCTCAACTCTCATTTTCAGTTCTTCCCTACATCTGATTTTAATTTGTTCTAGGCTATGTTTCTGTCTCTCTTCTCTGCTCTTTGTAATTTCATGTCTTGCATTTCGTTGTTCCTCTTCGTCCACCTCATCATTTTCATTTTGCTCCCGTATTTTTTCTGTCAGAGACGTAGTTGGCACCCGCCTTACAACATATTCCCGCGCCTATTCTATCCAGCTCTCTAATCCAAGAGTGAGTCCATTCCCTCAGTCTTTCTTCTACTCAACAACTAAATTCTCCAATAATTAATCTTTTCCTCACTTTATGACTTAAACTGCTTCATGCTCCGTGTATCCAGACATTTTGACTCTAACGTACCTTCAATTTGGCTCCTATTTCTCTTTCAACATTATGTGTTCTTCAGTATTAGAGGACGCATTTATGCCTTTTATTCTGGTTATTAGTAGACGATTTGGTTTAGTTCATGAAGGAATTTTGGAAGTCGGAGGGTTAATTGAGATATACTTTACCTCTTTCATTCCTAGAAGGCCTTCCAAAGGTCAATACAATCGTCTAATGATAGCCTGGATGAAGTGAAAAAGACTTTCTAATACTGGAAGGGTTAACCTTGTGAAACTCAATGACCGGTATACAACGATGTCATTAATTTTGCTGCTGCCAATCTACATTTTTAAAATGCGCATCTGCATTTATCATGACTGAGACAATCATTACTAGGGAAAGATGAATAGTGCAATACCCTCCTCGTTATATTCAATACATTGAATGTATAATTTGTCTATTAAAGCTGAGCGAGCTGCCTAATTGAAATGTGACATTGCCTTCTGTTGGTAATGAAGGTCACTGACATTTTGGATATGTTATTTGAGAGAGAGAGAGAGAGAGAGAGAGAGAGAGAGAGAGAGAGAGAGAGAGAGAGAGAGAGAGAGCAGGATACAATCTTGCGTTGATTTGAAAATGTTCCTATTGGGAAGAGTAGGTTCGCTGCTTTATTACATGATAGTGTTTTCCAAGTGCATTTTCCAATTTCCCCCCTAACTCATTCTATGCAACACTCTAAATCAATTTTATTCTTGGAAACGGTATATCGTGTTATTCACCTTAGAATGTATGCTTTTATATTAAAAGGGTAAAAACTGTTTTAATTGAGCTTTCTCATAATCTTATTATGAATGTGTCAGAGTTTAAGTTTGTTCACACTGCATACTTATATACAGAATCCATAGTGGTTCAACACAGTGGATGATGTGACTCCAGGTTGCAATGTGTACTTTTGTGTGTGTGTGTGTGTGTGTGTAAGTGCATGTGTGTGTGTGTATGTGTGAGTGTATGTGTATGTGTCTGTGTGTTTTAAACCCAGGTTAGGGACTTTGTTTATATGGTTGCTTCGATCTTATATAGCATATATATAAGCCAAAGCTTATATGTCCTACGTAAGTTAAGGGGAGATTTCCACTCGAGGGACTATTTTCTTGACCCCTTTCTCCCTCATGTCTAGCCCCATTGCTTTTGAAATGTTAAGACGTTCGCCCCATTAGTTTGGCGATGTTAAGAAGTTTCACCCCATTTATGTCACTTTTAAGACCTTTCGTCCCATTTAGGTGTCGATGTTTTCCTGGCGAGCGATAGCGAGCCTTTAATTTAAGAGGAACCGGCCTTCGGCCGGGACATTTTTCGGTAGAAAAATGTACAAATTTATCTTGAAAGGGGGTCAAGGGGGTGTAATTTCAAGCTTGATGGAAGTCTAGGAAACACACTAAAAACCTCCCCTTAATAATACTCCTACCTACCCCATATCTATATAAATGTATCGCATTAATATAATATAGCATAATGCCTGCTAGCCGTCCTGATTGACTATTGGCCTCTTTTACTGATTATATTTTATGTGCCCCAGGTAGACAAACAATAATTCCAGGTTGTTCTTAAGCACACACTCTTTCTTTCATATATAATGCTACATGTATTCTATACCCTTCACTAACTCGACTAAATTCCGAGTTCTTCATATTTTGGCATAGGGATGCGGCGAACCCCTCACACGCCAATGTAATTTGAATATTGTCTTACTTTCTGGTGCGTGAGGTTGGAATTTCTTATCTCCATTATTGTTTTCCACAAACAAACACATATAAATATATAAACAAAGATGCATTCGTTCGCCGTACGAGGATCAATGTATTCCCCGGCAGCCATGTTTCATCTCCAAATACACATTATCAGTATTCCTCCCTACTTCCCTCATTTTGGTCAGGAAGCCAATAGTTTGGCGTCCGGGATGGTCAAAGGTTTGTCGGTCAAATATTATATAGGCAGGCAAAAATTTAATCATATAGCAAAATTGTTTGTTGCATACACAAATTTGGCCCGTTCACACAAAAGTTTACCCTGCATGCCCTAAAGATTGCCTGCATGCTCCAAAATACATTCAGTTGGCCAACAGTTTAGTCGCATGAATGCACAGCATAAAGGTCGCCTGTGCAGTGCAACATTTTGCCTGGCACCAAAATGTTCACTTATATGCTTTACCAGCATGCCCAAGACTTGTCTGCATGGCCAAATGTTTGGCCTAATGGCTATGCAAGCCAATGTTCGCCTGCATGCCCAAAATTTGGTTTCTACACCAAAACGTTTGGTCACGTGTCCGTGCATCCCAAAGTTTAATCGCACGGCCCAAAAATTCACATGCACATTCAAAATTTTGCTTGTGTACCCAAATGTTTGCCCGCACATCCAATAGTTTGCCCACACTCCCAAGCATTTGCCATATCATTCAAAAGTTTGCTTGTGGCCAAAAGTTTGATCGCGTGACCCAGACTTTGCGAGCAACAGCCTAAATGTTGCCTGCAGGCCCAAAATTTTGCCTGCGCACCCAAAAGCTTATCAGTCCACATCCAAATGTTTGCCTGCCTGGCAAAAATTTCGACCACGTCATTGCGCAGCCTAAAATGTTCTCACGTGCATCCAACATTTCACCCACACGCCCCAAAGTTCACCCATACGCCCTAAAGTTAGTATATGCATTCTATAGTTTGCGTTTTAACCCAACAGTTTGGTTGCATCATTGCACAGTGAAAACTTCCCCTGCACGGCTAAAAAGTTCACCTGCGTTCCCAAAACTTTGCCCGTTGTAATGTACAGTAGGCTAAGCCAGAATTGCATTATACCAATTCCCGCATGTTTATGTTGTGGTGAGCCTGAGAGATTTTTAGAAATATCAAAGTACTGTTGCATTATTCTCCAGGATTACGTCACCCTCCGCGAGCTTGGTAGAATGTTTTTGTCTACTACTGGGATAGTATATAAATCCCTTCTGAGTTTACATTAGACTAGAGCCACTCATAGCATCAGCATCACTGCTCCTCCCTTCTTGTAAATATTTAATTTTACTTTGTAATTATTGTCTCCATCGAAGCCTCCAATATAAGCAATGAGTTTGCAAGATTTATCTGTGTTGAGTATAGTTTCTCATCATATAATTATGTAAGATGGTGTATAATTGTTCTTTTTGATATGTGTACAATTGTATATAAGTCGGTCATAACAAGTAGTGATCAATTGTAGCCAGTTGTTATTAAGATTTGTGAATTCATTGTAATAGCTAATTGTCACTGTAAAAAGTATTTCTTTCATTCTTAGTAAGTTTTCATAGACTTAATATTTAGTTACTTTCCTTAAGTTGGCCCATACAAATGTGTCACTCGATTATTGCCTTGTACTGTATATTGTCTTCTCAATAATAATCCAGTGTGTAATCTTATCGTTACAGATCTGTACTACGAAATTAAACAATTATGTTTGTATTCTGTGCACATCTATAATTTAATAGCTTTATAATAGTAGTTTTTGAGTTTGTAGGAAAATGTTATGTTTAATTATCTGCATTGCAACAATAACTTGGCATAATTGTTTTGTTCCCATTACAAATATATTCTTATTATTATAATCAGGTTAAATGTATTGTTATGGTTCCTAAAGTTCCTGTGTTTGTTTTGCTACAGTTAAATATTTATATATGTTTTGTAAAGTAACATACTAGTTTTCTTGAACGTGGGTCTTTGGTGATTGTAGGCATCAGTTTAATTTTAATAGGAGCTAATGTTATGTCTCTCTCTCCACTTTGCAACACCGTCCATACCCTAATGTTTGCCTGCGTGGCGAAATGTTTGGTCGCGTCATTGCACGGCAGAACATTTTGTCTGCGTACCCAAAAGTTTTCCTCTGTACCCATAAGTTTTCTCATGCCTCCAAAAGTGTGCCCCCCCCCAACCAAAAAAAATAAAAAATGCCAGCGTGGCCAATAGCTTAGTTGCATGGCTGTGTACCCCAAAAGTACGTGTTCATGACTAAAGTTTGCCGGCAACACCAAAATTCATCCACAAAGCCGAAAAGTTCACCTGCGCACCCAAAAAAAATCCACAATCCACACACCCAAAAGTTTGCCTGCGCGGCCAAATTTCAGTTGCATAACTGCGCGGCCAAAAATTCACCCGGATGGACCAAAGTTCACCGACTCATCCTAGTTGTGATCATGAATGCCATAACTCTGATGCACATATAAAATGTTTGCTGTCCTCTAACTCTGGTAAATAATGGTCCCTAATGGCGACTACTGGGGGAGTGTATTAAACAAAAACTAAAATTCCATTACCTAAAGGTACATTAAAACATTAGCTAAGAATAGCACGCCCAGTCATTGAATATGGCCTCAATTAGGGGTTGAGGGAGATTGAGATCCGATAAATTTGATTTGACTAAAGTCTACAAAGATTTATATACGTTCCTTTGTCAAATGCGATGTAAAATTAGTTGCAGTATATTCATATAATGTGAAACTAGTGGTGGCAAGGTAAGATCAAAGTCTTTTGAGGGAGGGATAAGGTTCAAGGTTCTAGGTACAGCCCATTCCATCCACAGATACCTTAATTAACTACTGCCACCATTAGTTTCATAAAACTTAATAATACATCACATTAAAATTTGATTATGGAAGGTTTATAGATCTTCTTAGGCTTAAGTCAAACCAAATTTTCAGGAGCTCAAGCTCCCCAACCCCCAATAGGAACCATTTTCCGTTAGATTTATAACCAGTCTATCTCAATAATCGGATGTTTTTCGTAGCACGTGTTTGCATTATGCTTTAAAGTTATGTGAAAGACGCTCCTTACTGATTATTAAGACTCTTTTAAGTCTAAATTTTTGGCCGTGCAGGCAAATTTTTGAGTGAGCGGGTAAACTTTTGGGTACATGGTCAAACGTTTGTGCACACAGACACATTATTAAGGTATGCAGGTGAACTTTGGGCCATGCAGCCATGCAACTGAAGTTGTGGGAGAGAGTTCCAGAGTTTACTAGTTGAATAGAAGAAAGACTAGATCAATCGGTTCTCATTTGGGTTAGAGAGTTAGACAAATTAGGGGTGGGAATGCGTTGAATGGCGGGTGACATTGGCTCTCCATAAGTAAGGATATATACACTGAGAGAGATCTAAAGAACACGACTGATTATTGTAATAGCGGTAGAAGAGTGAGGGAGATCCAAATTGCGGCATGTAGTTGGAGATTGTAGGGATTTACTGTAGTAAGAGGAGGTGAGTTGATGAGACGAAATGCTCTACCCTTACAAGAAGTGTGGTATGGGTGGAACCTCCCCACACATGTGAACAGTACTTGAAACATGGGCGCACTGTGCCCCTATACAGAGCAAAAAGCATTGGGGGTAAGAGAACCCACCGAGATGGTTGAGCACACCTAACTTCTGGGAAGCTGTTTTTAGCAAGAATGGTGATATGGTCTTTCCAATAAAAATCAGAAGAAAAAGAGACAAAGAATATTGAGAGAAGATAAAAGTTTTTGTTTGTTGTTGAAGAGTAAGGGATAATCGTGTGGAAGATTGAGGCGGGTAGAGGGTTGGAGATATTGTATTTTAAAAGCATTGAAAGCAAGAAGGTTATCTCTGCCCCAATTGGAAATACAGTAGTTAATACATCAGAAGATAGGCGAGCTATGGCCTCCTCATGTGAGTTTTGGAGTGATTGCATGGTGGGACGTTGTTGAAAACTAGTTGAATAGTGTAAGGTAGCAGCATATGAGTGGATAGGACTATAAATACAGTTGTGTAGATCATTAATGAATATTATATATAGAGGTGGAGATATGACAGAACCCTGAGGAACACCGGAGTTGATGGGCTGAGGAAGTGAGTGATGACCATCCACAACCGTAGCTATGGAAAGTTCAGAAAGGAAATTACAGATAAAGGCACAGATAGAGGGATAGAAGCTGAAAGATGATAGTTTGGAAATAGGTGATATATGTCAGATTGTCTAGCGCTTTAGAAAAGGTCTCACCGAAGTCCCGAAAGGGGGATGACCAAGGTGGTAAAGGTAGCCAGCATGTATCGTTCATGTTACTATACGCCTATGCTCTATTGTTTTTATTAATGTTTAGGCAGAATATATAGTAATCTAAGGGGGTGGGGGGAACACATGGTCACAATTTATTCAGTTTATAAAAGATTTTTGTTACTTAAAGTTGCATATGGTGTCAACAATTTTTTTACAGTGGGGGACTTCTACTGGGCCGCACCATGTAGCGACTTTGCCTCTCTTAGTCTGGGGATATACTACAGTAAAATGCCCTTGTGATTGTGTTACATGTTCTCAAGCATAAAATAAATACTCATCTCATAAAACAATCATGAGCCAAGTATCGATAACTATCATTATAAATGGGGTCAAGGAACAGGTTGAGACAGTGGATCATAAATTCCTCACCTTATCATATAAGGCTATTTTCTCTCAAATATTGTCATCCTGTTTGAGAGTGTGCTGTCAGAAAAACAAATACTTCTTCAAATGAGAATAGACAAAGTTCGAAACAAAAAGATTTACACCAAAAAGATGCAGCAATACATATTTTAGTATATCGTCACACTAGGACAACCGGTTCCGTATGATTGAACCTCTTTCTTTTCATTCGTATGAGGACAAGTATTTGTCTTTTAGTTGAGTGGTATTTTTTGGAATAGACTACCTATTAATGCTATTAAGTGTTTACTGTTAATATTTTCAACAGTTGCCTAGATAAATATCTCGCTCTTAACCC
Source organism: Paralithodes platypus (assembly GCA_032716605.1). Taxonomy (NCBI): domain Eukaryota; kingdom Metazoa; phylum Arthropoda; class Malacostraca; order Decapoda; family Lithodidae; genus Paralithodes; species Paralithodes platypus. The sequence goes on from CM064495.1 coordinate 22,033,070, forward strand.
GCTTAGCAGTTTTTTACAAATTAATTGTTTTCCTTCATTCCATATTGTCCTTTCTTCCTTTCACCTAGGCTAGATTGATTAGTTACAAGCAACTTCGTAAGGTAAAATTAAATATTGTTAGGTTAGAGTAGGATTAGCTAGGTTAATCCTTTCAGCATCTTATGACGCCTAACTCATCATATTTATGGCTATTATCAGACAAGTTTTATTCAGATTAAGAGAGGTACATGGCAGTCAGAGGGTTAATTGAGATAGTCTTTGCCCTTTTAACTCCCACATATCCTTCTTATGCTGTATAAAATCGTCTTATGATAGCCAAAATAAACTGCCAAAACGCGTCAGAGGGTTAATTGAGATAATATTTGCCCTTTTAACTCCCACAGATCCTTCTTATGTTGTATAAAATCGTCAAATGATAGCCAGAATTAATTGCCAAAACGCATCATAATTCTCAAGTAGTTAAAATAAGTAAGGTTTGGTTAGGAGACAGTGGCCGTTCTGTGTGTGTCTGTTTCGGAGTGTGGCCGTCTTGACTTGAAACCGGTAGCCAAGATAGGGTAAATTCCATGAGCTGCATAAACCAAACTTAACCCCTTCTTTTCTCGATATAATATATATTTTTTTTTTTCATGGAAATATGGTTAATGTAAGACAATTATTTTAGTAAAGGAAGGACCTCAAGAAATTAAAGAGCAATAAATCATGTCCATTAACCCTTTGTCCCCGTTCTATCTTTCTTAAGGGGACAGTGACTGCTTTTTTGGACTATAAATTAATTCATTCATAAATTCTTAGTTTCATCGCTAGACATCCCTCAAGATAAATTTGTACATTTTTCGGTAGAAAAATTTCCCCACCGAAGGCCGGTTCCTCTGACAATTACAGGCTAGCTATCGCTCGCCAGGAAAAAATCGACACCTAAATGGCACGATAGGTCTTAACATTTATAACGAAATGGGACGAAAGGTCTTAAAATCGCCAAACTAATGGGCCGAACGTATTATAATCTCAAAACAATTGGGACTTAACACGAGGGAGAAAGGGGACCAGAAAAACGACCCATCTCCCCTTAATATGAAAAAATCCATTCAACTCCTTTAAAATTAAGCGCATGATAAATAAAGGTCACATATACAAGTTGATAAATAAAGGTCACATATACAAGTTGATAAATAAAGGTCACATATACAAGTTGATAAATAAAGGTCACATATACAAGTTGATAAATAAAGGTCGATAAATAAGGTCACATATACAAGTTGGACATATTATTGGCTAAAGGTAGACGAAGAAGGTGAGGAATCTTTCATAAGTTAGGTAATATTATCTTTAACATCGTTCTTAACACCAATAATATACAATTACTGGTTATATTTACATAATGCTGGCCAAAGAGGTTTCTCATAAGCTGTATATATCGTCAAAAGTGGGTAAATATATCTTAACTGAATAATGCTGCTTAAGGGGCGTATTTATTGCATTCAATTTGTAAATTTGTTGATAGACAAATGTCCCGGCCGAAGGCCGGCTCCTAATAAATAACAAGCTCGCTATCGCCCGCCAGGAAAAAAATCGACACCTAAATGACACGAAAAGTCTAAATATTGTAAAAATAAATTGGACGAAAGGTAAATAAATAGCCAAACTAATGGGCCGAACGTCTTATAATCTGAAAATTAATGGGGCTAAACAAGAACAAGAGGGGGGCCAGAAAAGCGACCCATCTCCCCTTAAGTGTTGCCAAAAGAGATAATATGTGGATGAAATATTAAAACCTAATTGTGATCTGATTACCAAGAGCTAATTAGGATCAGGTGTTTCTCCAGGTGTTGTTTTCTTACTGAGCACCTGCTGGCGGAAATTGGACGTTTCCTTGAGTCGCTAGCAAATTCTTGTTTTCCTGGAATTATTTGAAAGGGATGCTGATGAGGTCATAAATGTATTGTGGTAGAGTCTGGATCAATAGTATATCATTCGGTTTCTATCTTTCCATTTGTTTGTATCTCTCTCTCTCTCTCTCTCTCTCTCTCTCTCTCTCTCTCTCTCTCTCTCTCTCTCTCTCTCTCTCTCTCTCTCTCGTACATGTTATGCAGGGATTCTTGAATACAATTTTTTTTTTTTTTTTTTTTTTTTCTATATTCCAACTTACTTCCTCTTGGGCATAGGCTGAGAGCCTTAACATTCACCGCTTTACAATGAACAGTGAAGCCCGTGAGGTCTTGTTCCAGTCTAGGGAGTGAGACATGTGAAGCACGTAGAGTACAACGAGCACCTGCCATCTTGCCTTCACATGATGCACGGTGCTCACTCATGGCCCGAAACGACCCCATCTCTGAAGCCACCTTGTTCCCGTGCTTCACTTTCTCACCCCCTACACTCGGACTCTCACACTTACACACACACAACGCCACCTGTTGAGCAGATAACTCACCAGGCATTGCACCCCTATAGCATATTTTGAATATGGGAATATTCATACAGTGCTATTTAATCAGGGAACAATGAGGGTATTTTATTGACGTTTCGGTGGGCTTGTGGTTATGCACTGATACTAGGTACAGCACAAATTCCATCCCAATAATATCTTCCCATTGATACATCAGGATTTGAACCCGGGACCTTTGGATTACCAGGCCAGTGGCAAGACCACTCCACCTCACCTCCCCTTAATAGTCTAGTGGCTTAGGAGTTGATTTGTGCACTTTTGGAAACAAATGTCAATTTTGGCACACATGTACATTAGACCATTGCGAGTAAAACTGGATATAGAAACACTCTTGTGGACCCCCCCGGGGGCCGGGGGCGCCGCCCCAAAGTCCGCCCTGCAGAATCTCAAGTTGCCTCCATATAACTCCCCATATCTCCACTCTTAATCAATATATTTTAATTGTGTTTGCAGCTTTTACTTTCTAATAACATTGCCAAAAAATGTAATTAAATAACAAAATATGATTAAATCAGTCGTTTCTATGGTATTTTTGATTTTGTAAAATATTTTATGTTGCCGTTTTGTAAAGTCTTTTACAAAATCATTAATATCACGAAAATTACGCATCAAATCGTACCTTATGTTGTATTACCTTTTGTTAAGAAAATTATGAGTAATATAATGCCACAAAGAGATTGAAAATATATTAATTAGGGCCGGAGATATAGAGAGTTACGTGGAGACAACTTTAGCGTTGTCTGGGCGCACTGTGGGGTAGCATTCCCGGCCACCCTTGATTTTGTAGCTATTTATTCTTCTTGAAATGGCACTTATAATAAGCTTGCAACCAACTTAATGTTCATAGTTCCTCACATTGAACATTCTGTTGTTTCAGGTCATGTGTGAGAATAAGACGATAGCCATAACCTACATCAAACATTCAGAATGGCGACTGAAATAGACTGGAAGGAATGTGTGTTTTGCCAAGAAAAATCATCTGAAGATCTTGAATGTCCTGCCAATACAAAAAGAAACGACAGAGGTCAAGGGTATGTTACTTTAGAAACAATTATTAAGCAATTCCAAGAGGCCGATGCTCTTCCAAAAGACATAATCTTGATTTTTTTTAGTGCGGGTGTCCTGTCTGAACACTGTGCTTCATGGCACAAACGTTGCAGAGTAAAATACAGTAGTCAAATTCTGAAACGAGTACAGAACAAGAAAAGGAAACTCTTCGAATCACTTGAGAATGATAAAGAAGGCCCCTCTGAAAAAGTTACAAGGTCATCATCAAAATCTGAAGGAAACACCATGATGAGCTTTGTTTGGTATGTGATAACATTTTTGAACACTGTGATGTATATAGGCGTGTAGCTGCAACACATAGTTTAGATGAGAAAGTGCGCAAGTGTGCAATAGATCTTGTTGATTCAAAATTGCTGGCTAAACTATCTGAAGGTGATGTAATAGCGATTGATGCAGTTTATCATGCAAACTGTTTAACTGCATTGTACAAGAAACATGACAAATATTTACAATCCACTGATGAAACTGTTGCCACCAACAATGTTCATGGTATTGTGTTAGCTGAACTGATATCATACATAAATGAATCTCGAAATTACTCAAACATCAACACATTCAAACTGACAGATCTAGCCCATTTGTACAAAGAACGATTGCTGTCCCTTGGTGTGGAGGATGAACACATACACGTGACAAGATTAAAAAACAGAATTTTGGCACAAATACCAGACTTGGTGTGTCATACAGATAAACACAGTAAGGGCCAGAGCACTTTGTTAATTTTCAAGGACGATGTTGACAATATGATAGATGAATGTGTAACAGGTAGAGATTATGACGATGAAGCACTGCAGTTAGTAAAGGCTGCTGAGATTGTTAGGCATGAGATGTTTCAGATAAAACAACAGTTCAATGGCTCATTTACCCCTGACTGCCAAGGCAGTTCTGTTCCATCTTCATTGTTAGCTCTGGTGGAAATGGTGTTGCATGGCCCAAACATAAGAAACCGTGAGAATTCATCAACCCAAAATCATACTGTGTCTATTGCTCAACTCATGCTCTTCAACAGTGTAAAGCGTGCCAAAAAAGAACCAAAAACTGGGTGTGGTAGACACACAACAGACCGGGAAACCCCATTGCCTCTGTATGTGGGTTTAAAGATACACACACTAACATGCAGCAAAGAATTGGTTGATATTATGTACAAGCTTGGGATGAGTGTTTCCTATGAACGTATTCTTCAAGTGTTAACAGACATTGCTAATAAAGTATGTGAGCGGTTTGAAGCAGAGAAGACTGTTTGTCCCATGAATTTGAAACATAAGCTGTTCACTGTTGCTGCCCTAGATAACATAGACCATAACCCAAGTGCAACAACAGCTCATGATTCATTTCATGGAACAAGCATCTCAGTTTTTCAGTGTCCAACTTCATTAAATCGAGGTACAGAGAGAAATCCTATATCTTTGGAGAAACAACAATATGCAAGAAAAGTATGTGACCTGCCACAAGAATACACTGACGTTGTTCCTGCAAGACTGCACACTAGTAGACCATTCATTCCACAGGTGACTGGCCCAATTAAACCCTCGGAGAATGTTTATCCGGATGCCTTGGATGAAGAATATGAATGGTTGCACAATGTTAGAGACCTATACAAGAAGGACCAACTCGCCACTGAAGATTTCATATCCTGGGCTGCATTTCATGCCGCTAGACAACCACAAGTACCACAACAAGTTTCTATAGGTGCAATGCTACCCATGTTCTATGAGAATGCTCACACTGTAGCAATGGTTAAGCATGGAATGAAGGTTGTGAGTGAAGCTTCGCAGTTCCTCAATCCTGGACAAATTCCAGTGATGACAGTAGATCAACCTTTATTTGCATTGGCCAAACAAGTACAGTGGTGTTGGCCAGAGAGCTATGGGGAGGATAAGTTTGTCATCATGCTTGGTGGCCTCCATATAGAAATGGCGGCGCTCAGAACATTAGGGACATGGCTTAAGGGAAGTGGATGGGTGGAGGTCATCGTGCGATCAGACATTGGAACACCTGGTACTGCAGAATCATTTGAGAAAGCATCACATGTGACCAAGACTCGCTGCTCTCATCAGATTACTGCAGCTTCTCTGTCAATCCTACAACAACGTGCTTTCCATACTTACACAGAGGTGATCGATGAGTAAGAAGAGGAGGCAATGGGTTTCAAGGCTTGGACAGAGATGAGAAAAAATCAAAGTCCACAGTTTCTGTTCTGGCACCTCACTATGGAGTTTCAGCTGTTGATCTTGTCTTTTGTGAGAGCACAGAGAGAAGGAAACTTTTCTCTTTACTTAGAGACACTCACTATGTTGATGCCATGGTTTTTCGCTTTAGACAGCACCCACTATGGTCGCTGGCTACCAGTGCACATTAGGGATATGACTATGCTGTCTGGAGTCCACCCTGAAATCTGTGAGCAGTTCCAGAATGGACATTTTGTCCTTCACAAAACATCAATTGTGTTCTCTGGAATGGCAATTGATCAATGCCATGAACAAAATAATGCTATAATAAAAGGGACTGGAGGTGCTGTAGGGCTTACTGAAAACCCAAGTGCTCTCCGAAGGTGGACAGTAGCAGGACCAGAGTTAGCAAGATTGTTGACAGAGTTTGAACAGTCAATGAAAACTAACATTTCAAAAAAACACAATCATCATGAACAAGTACCAAGCATCCAGAAACAATTCAGAGATAAAGTTAATGCGATGGTGAACACATTTGAGGAAATGGGAAACCCATTCAATGAGACATCAGATGATTTGGTGACTCTGGACACAAAAGATAGTATGGATACAGCTGTTGTGCAAAGCATCAAAAATGTCATTGACGTAGGTCAAACCAAATATGAAATGTATATCAGTGAGAGGCTGGAATCATCATTGGGACATGTTACACACCCCATCCCAAGAAGTAACTTGCCTCTCTTCAGCAAACAGAAAACCATCAATAAATCTAAAGCACAGTTGAAAGTCAACACACTTCAAGATAATGTAGCTTTGTTTTCAGAGTTGTATATATCATGCCAGACACGATCAATAAATATGGATGACTTCTTTATGTATGAAAATCAACCCTATCCACCATCATTATCCGAACATGGCAAGGTACGTTTGGGCAAGAAGTCAGATTTAGTGGACTGCCTTTTGGAGCCAGATCTACTGAAATGTACTGAAGCACCTGCTGAAGAGGCCAAGATATTTGATGGTGCTGCAGTAGTGCATTTTCTGGAACCCAAGACTGCATGTACGTTTGGGGAATATGCAGAACAAGTATTTCTCCCATATATGACCGACAGAGTGCACACAGGGTGGATATTGTGTGGGACAGATATTTTCCTGAAAGTCTTAAAGAGTCTGCCAGAGTTAAGAGAGGAAAAGGTGACAGAAAAAGAGTTTTGAAAACAACAAAGATTCCAAAAAAATGGAACAAGTTTTGCTAAATCAAGACAACAAGACAGAAACTGTTTGGCTTCCTCACATCCTACATTAGAGACAACTTTCAAACAAAGAAGGAAGTGTATGCCACCTGCGGAGAGAATGTTATATGCACACGGGAGAATGCTGACTGCACAAATGTCCAGCCTTGTAATCATGAAGAGGCAGATTCAAGAATATTTGTTCATGTGCGTGATGCTGCACGAAAGGGCTGTAAACGATTGCTCATACGAACGGTGGACACAGATGTAGTGGTGCTTGCCATTGCAAATTTTGTGAAACTTGAAGTTGATGAACTGTGGGTAGAATATGGCCTTGGAAAGCATCTGAGATATATCCCTGCACACATCATTGCATCAAATCTTGGTGTCCAAAAATCACAAGCACTCTCAGGATTTCACTCTTTCACTGGTTGTGACACAGTTTCATGTTTTGCAGGAAAAGGTAAAAAGTCTGCATGGTATGTGTGGAGGGTATTCACAGATGTGACCCAAGCTTTCTGTGATTTGTCAGCACCTCTTAGCAGTGTCAGTGATGACGTGTATCAGCTACTTGAAAGATTTGTTATTATTTTATATGATCGAACGAGTTCTTCTATCAATCTTGATGAGAGTAGAAAAGAGCTTTTCACTAAAAGGTACCGACGGAAGATTGAGAGCCTACCACCCACAACAGCAGCATTCAAACAACATGTGAAACGAGCAGCCTACCAAAGTGGACATGTGGGGTCAAATACTTGTTCCTGAAATGCAACTGCCATGCCCCTCTGAGTGGGGATGGTCAAGAACCACACATGGCTGGGAACCATATTGGACCACTCTGCCAGCTGCAGCCAAAGGATGTAGAGAATTGAAAAAATGTTCATGTAAAAGCTCATGTAGTAATCGATGCGGTTGTGCTAAGGCATTATTAGTGTGCACACCAATGTGCAACTGTGTCTGTGAAGAAAACATTATTGATGTAACAATTGTATAATCTGTATCAAAGTTCCCTCTAACAAAACACCTTTTTTATAATTTTGATATGATTGTGTGAAATATTAGAGATTAAGAACTTACTTTCACTATCGTGTGGAACCTTGTTAGGTAAGCCTTTTGTAGTCTACTACTTATTTTGCAGCAAATTTAATTGTTTAGTTATGCAAGTATAATCTTGTTTAGTTGTGCAAGTATAATGTTATCCATTTTAACCCTTTCAGAATCCGAGGACGCCCTTTTCTTCTCTTTTCTGGCTATTATTAGACTATTTATTTAGATTAGGAAGGTGATATAGAAGTCAAGAGAAGAAGGAACATTTAATGTTATTGTGTTATTTGATCGCATAAGCATAAAATACATTGTGATGGATATTTAGAAAAAAAATTAAGTTTATTATTTATCATCATCAAATACGTTATAAGTTACACACTTCTATATTTAGTGTACAGTCGAAATATGGGTTTTGGTATAATAACTGTATCACGACAATATTAGATAGGTGGTGCGGGAATGCTACCCCACAGTGCGCCCAGACAACGCTAAAGTTGTTTCCACGTAACTCTCTATATCTCCGGCCCTAATTAATATATTTTCGATCTCTTTGTGGCATTATCTTACTCATAATTTTCGTAACAAAAAGTAATACAACATAAGGTACGATTTGATGCGTAATTTTCGTGATATTAATGATTTTGTAAAAGACTTTACAAAACGGTAACATAAAATATTTTACAAAATCAAAAATACCATAGAAACGATTGATTTAATCATATTTTGTTATTTAATTACATTTTTTGGCAATGTTATTAGGAAGTAAAAGCTGCAAACAAAATTAAAATATATTGATTAGGAGTGGATATATGGGGAGTTATATAGAGGCAAGTTGAGATTCTGAGGGGCGGACTTTGGGGCGGCGCCCCCGGCCCCCGAGGAGGTCCACAAGAGTGTTGCTATATCCAGTTTTACTCGCAATGTTCTAATGTACATGTGTGCCAAAATTAACATTTGTTTCCAAAAGTGCACAAATAGGGGTATTTTTTGCACTAAGCCACTTAGACTATAACCAACATAATGTAAGTGTTTACACCGAACACACTTAATTAACACACACTTATATAATCTGACTGACAGTCACAATCCCATTATAATACTTCACCCCGTCTTCCTCCAGCTGCAAGTTCACCTTCCCAACTCCAAATGAGACTGATTTGAATGCCCACTACTCGGGTCTTATATACTAAACAATGATGGTGTAGGAACGAATCAGGAGGCGAGGGATGGTGCGCGCCCCAATTACAGCTCCTCGAGTTGCGTAGCAGGTGCGTGGTCCAATGGAGTCTCCTGGCGTCGATCATCGTCATAGTGTCGGGTCATCGAAGTAGTTTGCAGGGTCCCCTATGACGCACACAGGTGTGAAGGCTTGTTTGCTGGTATGCGGACGAGCTGGTTTCCCACTCGCTGGTTCGCTCGCTAGTCTGCTTCGCCGCCTGGGTAATTTGGCACTCCTTCAACTCTGAATTCTAACTCTTAAATAAACATACAGGGCTCCGTATGTCAGACCTCCCCCCTAGAAAAGAGTTTAAGGAGTATAGTACATAATATTAAAACATAATACATAAATAGATTCACCACCAGATTGGCAACAGCAAGATTATAATGGGGATATAATAAGGATATCACCCAAAGTAGGCAACGTCTCCAGGTACCACATCAGAACATAGCCGGAACGTAGCTGGAGCGTTATTCGAACTGCAAGGCATCTCACAGCTGAAGGCTTGAAAGCGCACTACTAAAGCATGATATTTACCTCGCTACAAGAGAGAACTAATTGCCAAAATCCTCTCATTAAGGTAATCTTACTGCTGTATGAGGCCAACCCGGTAAATGTAATCTTTGATCCCTGGCAGTGGGTAAAGTATCGTTCTTTGTGGCAGCATTAACTTGCCTATAGTCCATACATAACCCATGGCTCCCGTCTGGCTTTGGCACAAGTATGACCGGACTACTCCATTGGCTTAGGGCCCTTGTGATCAGCTCATTATTTTGATAACATAAAGTCAAGCTCGACCTGCAGTATACTCCTGCGTTGTGGTGAGACACGGTAGGGGGATAGTTTAATGGGAGTTGCATCCCCTACGTCGATGTCGTGCACGGCCAAAAGAAGTGAGCCCTGGAGTATCACGGAACACACTGGGAGACTGAGATAAAACAGAGATTAGTTGGTTCGCTTGATCAGAGGGAAGATGACATAGTTTAGATGGTAATTCCCCCAAAGCTACTGAGCTATACTGAAAGTTGGATAGGCGACATGACAAGTCAAAGTCTGCATGGATACCTTCAGGCTCTGGAACAGTCTGTTGCGGGTCAGTATGAGAACTGAAGACTTCGTCCGCACCAGGCTGTCCACAGGTCCTGACATTCACTGCCCAGTGGGAGAATCTGGAAGAGAGGAATCAGGGGACCTATGGTAGGGTTTAAACATATTTATATGGAATACTTGCGTGGGCTTTCTCCTGTCTGGGGTAGTTACTAGATAATCGGTAATGCTCACCCTCTGAATGATCTTATATGTGCCCCTGAACTTGGCAGATAAAGGTTGGCCAAAAAGGTGGGAGCAGGACCAAAACTTCATCACTGGGCTGAAACTCCCTCTCACAGGCTTTTCTGTCATACCAGTTCTTTCATGGAGCTTTTAGCCACTGTCAAGTTTTTTGAGCTGCAAACTTACATGAGGATCTCAGCCGGGTTTTGAAATCTGAAACATACTTGAGGAGGTTTTGGTTCCCCTCCTGGCCAACTAGGCTATCCTGCATAGTTGCAAAGGACCTCTTTCCTGGTGACCGATAACTAGCTCATTAGGGGAAAAACCCAGGTATTCAGTTGGAACCTCACGAGTAGCAAATAAAAGAAAAGGTACCCCCTTATCCCACTCAACTCCGGTCTCTGTACAATATTTACGCAACATTCCTTTTAATGTCTGTTGATATCGTTCGAGAACCCCTTGACTCTCTTGGTGGTAGGTGCTAGACTTAACATGCTCGATACCCAACTCCTTCAGGGACTGCTTGAATATGTTAGAGGTAAAATTAGTACCTTGATCACTTTGCACCTCATGGGGGAAACCCATTCTGGTGAAGAATTTGAGCAGTTCCTTGATGACAGTTGGAGCAGAGGTAGTCCTTAAGGGTATAGCCTCTGGGTAGCGAGTTGCCATGTCCATAATAGTTAATAAATAATTGTTACCTTGGGAGTCTTAGGCAATGGGCCTACAATGTCCACCACCACCCGAGTAAAAGGAGTCTCGAAGACGGGCAAAGGCACCAGAGGATGTACAGTTACCCTAGAGGACATATTGCGAATCAAAGTAAAACAAACCCGAAGGAATTCTATAGTTATATCAGAAAGAAAAAAGTAGTTACTTCAACTGTTGGACCGTTAGTCGATGAAAATGGAGAATACAGAAAGACGAAGTACAAATGAGTAATGCCCTCAATACCTTCTTTGCATCAGTTTTTACAACAGAAGACCTCAGTGATATCCCTACACCATCGCCGATTCAGATTCATAATTCAAATGTTCTAAGCAATATCACCGATACAGAGAGAGAAGTATTGAATTGTTTAGATAAACTCAAGGTAAATAAAATGCCTGGACCTGATACAATCTCGCCTAGAGTTCTAAAGGAAGCTAAGGATGAGCTCTCCAAACCACTGACATTACTATTCAATAAATCCTTGCAGTCTGGAACTATGCCTAATCAGTGGAAGATAGCCAACGTAACACCGATATTCAAAAAAGGCAGCAAATCCCTACCAAGTAACTATCGTCCAGTTAGCTTAACCTCAGTTGTATGTAAAATGCTAGAAACGGTCATAAGAGACAGACTCGTAAATCACTTAGAGGAAAATAACATACTTAAAGATACTCAACATGGCTTTAGTAAAAAACGTTCCTGTTTAACAAACCTCTTAGACTTCTTCCACGATATCCTCAACCTCTACGATGAGAGTAAAGCTGTAGATATTAGATACCTTGATTTTCAAAAGGCCTTTGACAAAGTTCCCCACAAACGTTTACTGCTAAAACTAAAAGCGCATGGAATACAAGACGGTGTGTTGAAATGGATAGAAAATTGGTTCAGCGACAGAAAGCAAAGAGTAGTCATAAACGGTAAGGCATCTAAATGGACCAATGTAAGTAGCGGGTACCCCAGGGATCGGTACTAAGACAAATTCTCTTTCTAATTTACATCAACGACATAGATGAGGGTCTCACCTGTACAATCTCAAAATTTGCTGACGATACAAAAATTGCAAATAGCGTACTCTCAAAAGAACAAGTTGACGATATGCAACACAATCTAGATAAATTGTCACATTGGGCCCAAATTTTGGCAAATGAGTTTCAATGCGGATAAATGTAAAGTACTACATATCGGATACCTAAATGAGAAAGCAAACTATTCGATGAATGGCACTCAGCTTAAGAATGTAAACAGAAACCGATCTGGGAGTAACAATATCGAGTAACCTAAAACCGAGTCAACAATGTTCAGAAGTTGTTAAGAAGGCAAACAAAATAATTGGCTTTATAGGCAGGTCATTTGAGCATAAATCCAAAGACGTTATCCTATCACTTTACAATTCCTTAGTCCGCCCTCTTCTGGAATACTGCGTTCAATGCTAGTGCCCTTATTACCAAAAAGACATAAACAAGCTAGAACGAGTTCAATGTAGAGTTACCAAAATGCTACCTAGCCTAAAGAACAAACCATACGAAGAGCGTCTTAGAGAATTAAATCTATTTCCTTTAACCCAGCACAGATTAAGAGGTGACTTAATTCAAGTGTTCAAAATCATCAAAGGCATCGACAATATGAATTGTAGTAAGTACTTCACTATCGACCAATCTAATTACACGCAGGGAAACGGTTGCAAAATGATTGGTAAATCTTTTAACTCACACGAATCTAAGAATTTCTTCTTCAATCGAGTTGTCAACTTGTGGAATGGGCTTCCCCGAGACGTTATAGACTGCAGCACCGTTGATTCATTTAAACTCCGCGTAGACAAATATCTCGCATCAAACCCGCGACTGACTGCGTTTGTAAATGAATAACTTAATTTTATCCTCCCCTCAGTTACTAACCCATATGTCCCCTACTAACTTCCTAGTCCTGCCACGGACATTAGTTCCAGGGCAGTAGTTACCTTTCCAATGGTCCCTTACCCACTCTAAATCACTGTTTGGACACTTGATCCTCAGTGTTTTGGAGGACAAGCAGCATAGAAGGGTCACTATACCTGGTGTTGCTTGATTTCCTTTGTACTTTGTACAGGCACCTTCTGATTGGGTTTTCCTGTCATCTGGCAAGTGTGACAACTCTACAAAACTCCACTACATCTGCACGCATTCCTGGCCAGTGAAAGTGGGCTCTGATTCTGTCTAGAGTTTTTCTCACACCTATGTGTCCTGCCAATGGTATACAATGTGCCATTTCCAAGATATCTCTACGACAAGGTTTGGGGACTACTACTTGATGGACGTCCCAGGCCCCGTCATCGATTGGTCTGTATGGCTGTCTCCATCTACGCCACATATACGCCTCCTTTGAGGTAGAAACATTCACCACCCTCCTTCTCACATTCCTCTTCACTCACGGCCCTGGCAGCTAACTCCTTGCATTCACTATCATCTCTCTGTAGCTCTACCAGGCCACTAGGACAATTTGGAGTGGTTTCATGGTCATCGTTAGGGTCAAGATGAGCCATAAAGGTGTCAGATAAATCCACCTCAGTCACATCATCAGGCACAGTTGGAGCATCATTCACACTCTCATCATCCCTTTCATCAACTCTTACATTCGGTACATTTCTGTCTGAGGGAACTGCTACTCGAGACATTGAACGTGTGACAGCACACACAGGGAAAACTGTTGGCATCTCTTTTCGAGCTCACCGGTTAGTGGCTCGTTAACAGGGGAAAGTGACAAAATGGGGTCTGGTCGGACCTTCTCACCTGCTACATCATTCCCCAAAAGGAGTGTTACCCCGGGCACAGGGATATCTTGGGACCTACACAAAGCTATGGTGGCCTCACCCTGTAGTAACTCACATTCAATTTCGCCTTTTACCAAGTATGCATAAAATTGGCCTCCAGCACCTCTCATTACAACTGGTTCGCCAGGTGGGCACTCAGTGTAAGGATTCACCATGAGGGTGCTAGTAGAACCTGTGTCTCTCAGAATTTTTACCTCATGCATACAACCATTTAATCTCACGTTGCCAGATGAAATCAAGGGACGGTAACTGTCCTGCACTGATGGTGAAATTATTATTGGCTTAACCCTAGTGGGTTGCACCACACATGCTACTACACCCTGTCTAGATGATTTACATTAGCTGTAGGTACTCCTTCTGTCGGGAGTCCTGTATTAAAGGAACTTTTGGTGCTAGATACTCCTTCTGTCGGGAGTCCTGCATTAAAGGCACATATGGAGTTTGAGATACGGCGGCAACTGTCTGCCCCGATCTCTCTGTTCTCTCCTTGGCCCAGCACTGATAAGCTAGGTGGCCTCTCTTACCACAAAAAGTACATACTTTAGGGGATACGAGAACGTTCCCTCTTTGAGCATTACTATTACTTTGGGCCCCACCTCTGTTACCATTGCCCTGAGTCGCATTTTTAGTTGGGGGAACAATTCTATTTTGGCTAGCTGGGGAAGACATTACAGGGTTGTGACTGGGTCTGTCAGATTTGTGATTGGGATACTTAAAATTAGAACTAGAATTATCGTAGGGCTTCTTTCCACGAAATTTGTTGTTGAGCACGTATGTGTCAGCCATGTCAGCGGCGTCGGCAAGACAATCTACCTTTTTCCCCTTAAATGATAGGCTACAGAAGAATCAATTTTCCATAGGAAATTTTCTAACAGGACCAACTCCTTCAGATCGTTGTAGCTTGTGACTTTCTTACTCTTGACCCAATGATTGAAAGTTTTAGTCATGGTCCTGGCCATGAAAACCTTATGGGTTTCTTCTACTTTCTTCTGGTTTTTACGGAAAGATTGCCTGTAAGCCTCAGGCTGTAATTGATAGGTTTTTAGGATAGCTTCTTTGAGATTGTCATAATCCTGCCTAACCTCTGCTACTTCTGACAAATACGTGGCTCGAGCCTGCCCTGTCAAAACGGTTTGTAACATAAAAGGCCATTGATCTCTTGTCCACTTCATACCTCCAGCAACTTCCTCAAACAAAACAAAGAAATCCTGCACATTATCCTCAGTGAAAGGTGGAATGACACTAGTCATAGTCAATCCCAGAGGGGGAGCAATTAAGGGAGCATTTGTATCGACATTTAGTTGAGCTATACGATATTGATATTCACATTGTTCGGTCGTTGCTCTGGCTTTTATTCTGGCTTCTTCGGTAATTGCACTGGTTTTTATTCTTGCTTCTTCGGTATTTGCTCTGGTTTTTATTCTGGCTAGTTCTAGTTCGAATAATTGATCAACGGTAAAAACCAGGTGGCAATGTTCCTCAAGTTGGCTAGGTTTACTCGGGATCCCACCAACTGCTCCGTCACCCTCTTCGCCTTCTACAGGGAACAGGTGGGTTTTTATGGTCTGAGCCACCTCTACTTTGGACATGTTTGAGATAGTTAACCTGACAAGTGCGATATGACAGTAGGTGCTAGGGTAGTTATTTGTGCATTTCTAGCCCTGGATTCTGACAGAATTCGTTATATTTACAATATAAACCATTATTTGTTTTCGGTATGCTTTTATTTTACATATATGATGTATATATGAACCTTCAAGAGTGCTAAAATAAGTGGGAAAAGCATTTGGGTGGTGAAAAACGAAGATATTGGCCACCCGGTCATAATCTCAGGCGAGAGAGAGAGACAGGCAGCCCTCCCCTCTCGCTGTCTGGGAGTCAACTGAGAAGAGCGGGGCGGTGTGTGCCGGTGTCTGGGTGTTGCATAACGATCTTTTATGCAACCCACTTGTGCTACATTATCGCGGGAGAAAAAAATAACCGATAAATGATGATAATAAGAGGAAAAATAGGTGATAATTGAGGTGGGGAGGGAGGGGGGAATAAGGTGGGGAAGGAGGGGAGGGGGGTGGGTGAGATTTACATGGATGAGTACTGGAGGGGAATTATCTCACCTAGAGACAAATTTCTTTGTTTTGATAGGCCCTTTATTTTTATGGAAGGCTTTTTTTATGGTCCTGCTTCCGTGAGGCCTATCGCGTTCCCTATAGGAAGCCTTCCGTGAGGCCTATCGCGCTTGCCGGGTTAACTGGAGATGTGAGGCAAGCACTTTCAGTTCGGATTTTGACAGATGGTCAATATCAGGGGCTGTGGGTTCTGATTCTATGAAAACTTTAGCATCTTTGTCATTAATTAGATCAGGCATGATTAATATTTGATTTTTAAGTAGTGAAACGGTAATGAAACTGAGTGAAACTGTATGAAACGAATCCTGGCAAGGTCGCCACTCTTCTGTTACGTATCTTGATCCTCAAGTGGTTAACTTGATGAATCTAGACAGCACAGAGATATATATATTAAGGTATCAGTCAGCTGAAGGCAAAACAAAATTAAAATCTAATAAAATTAATTCCTGTTGTTGCTTCCTTTCCTTTTGGATCTTAGGACTTGGTATCCTTTATTGACTGATACTCTTTAATTATCGAAAAATACTGAAACTAATTAAAGTCATGTAGTATTTATAAAGAATTATTATTTAACCGAAGCTTAGTAGGCTATGGTTATGAACCGAATAAGTTATATCTAAAGAAGGACTATTAATTCTATAAAAAAGTCTTGAAAGATAAATATTAAAGTAAGAATATTTCTGTCTCTTACCCTTTTTGAAATTAATAGATCGTTTTCTTATATCATGTCCTTTTAATTTAATGTAGTTATTATTCTTGGTTCTTGTTTTACGTTAATAGTATTATATTATTATTATCAGGATTAATATCAAAGTCACATAAAAAGTTAGATATAATTATATTTAATAATTAGATAAATGTATTTCTTAACCACGTAACATTGAGGTTTGATTATGAGTAAATTAAGTTACAGGATCGCTTCATAGATTCGATTCAGGTCTCACTCAAATAATATGAAAAGCAAAAATAATATTTTGAAGCTAAAAGAATTTTCTTCAGCTTAGGAAATCACTAGAAGTAACATTAAAACAGCCATGTTAGTCTTAAGCATGCGTCACACCTAGCCGATTTGAGGCCAAGATTGTCCGCGACCTAAGGGTCCTGGACAGTCTTGGTCTACGTCGCCGCGCATCATGGGCCGTCGCCAACTTAACAAAGAGGTCGGGATGGGTCTTTACATACCCCCTCAAAAGGTCAACATGTCGAACTTTCAAAATCCAGTCGGCGTGGAGTGAGGTCAAAAAATGGGGACGTGAAGGGGACGGGAGGCTGATGGCGTGTCACGGCGCTGGACGGCGCTTGATGGCGCTTGACGGGAATAGGTAGGCGTCAGTGCGGCGTCACACGGTGGCACACGGCACCAGAAATGAGGTCTGCGTCAGGCGGCATCACCATAACTACCTGCGGGGATCAGCGGCGGCTTGCGGCGACCCAACGATACCCTAACGGTCCTGGATTTTTTAATCCGGAGTGGGGTCGTCGTCAAACGGCGACGATGGTTGGCGGCCATCGCCTCCAAGCGGCGTAAAAAACATACCGGGGTCCCCGGTATGCACAGCCATGCGGGGACCCCCTCCTGTAACGCGGCGATGTGGCAACGTCGCACGTGGCACCACCGCAGACCGTGTGACGTGGCCGCCAACCCCTATAAAAACAACGTGCCGCCATGCACCGCCCTATGTTTCCCACTCACCACCAACACGACCGCGCGCGCCAACCCAGTCTCCTGATTTACATCGCTCCGACCACCAACTTGTTCCTCGCCACCATGCCTCGTCCGAAAAATAAGAAGACGATCAACAAGCCCATGCACCAGTCTAGGTCATCCAGCAGCGAGGATGAGAGCAACCAGGGAAACACGATTGAGGAAGAAACGGCGGTTGAACCTGGTGTACGTGGTGAACACGAGTTCACAACCTGCCGCCCCTTCCCTGCCTGCCACCTACTCACCCTCCAATGATGCCGCTGACGATGAGATTGACGTGGAACAGGAATCCTCAGAAGCCCGGCCGCCGTCGACACATCATGAAAGTGGTGTATAGTGACGAGCAGGAGCTTGACTTCGCCGACTGGTACAAGCGTCACCCCGTTTTATACGCCAAAAGGCGTAAGGATTTCAAGGACACCGCCCTCAAAGCTGCACTCTTCGAGACCAAGGGCAAGTCCATGGAACCCCCTGTTACAGGTGAGTTTACTGCCCATAATGTGTTAATTAATAATGGTTGAGGAGAGCGATGATGATTCTAGTATTACAAGCAAATAAATGAAATGCACGCGAGTGCATTTTTGGAGAACATGTGCACATAAATGTAACACCAATGATGCTGAAAGTGAAAGTGAATGATTCATCATTTATCTCTTACACCATATACCTATGAATGCCACGTGGATATGTGTGTTAAGTTGAAATATGATAATTTGTATTATGATATTATTATATTATATCATTATTATAGTATTAGAACAATAATCATAATAAGCATAATATTATAATATTGTTGTTATTTGGTACAAATGTTCGTGGTGCAATGAATAGTGTGTTCACCGAGACATAACATATCACTATATAATGTCGTTCATATGTGATGTACGGTACCCTATCATGGTATATATATGTGTATATATTATTAATGTATATATCTCTCCACCTCACAGGGATGCAAGTGAAGGGCTTCCTAGAGGGAATGCGGACTCGTTATGGCCGCATTACAGAGACCAAGAGTGGACAGGCCCCATTCCGACACACGGAGCGGGATAAGTGGATTATCGCCACGTTTGCCTTTCTGAAGGACCACATCGTGCGCCAGAGTGGTCGTCAGAATACCCAGGTAAATGTTTGTTTAATTACTGTTTTGAATGTCTCGATTATTTAAAAGTGTTTGACACTGACCAGCCACGTGTGGACAAATTATGTTTGTGCAGACTCGTTGTGCATACCACAGGTTTCTGACCTGACCTGGTTTTGGTATCTGCCATTTGTTATACCTTTCGTTATATTATTATTGTATTGATTTAGTTATTTATGAAATATATTGTTTATATATATTGTAATTAATGTATTCATGTATTAAGATTAATATTGCTTTATTGAGTTATATAAGCTATTTAGTCATTATTTATACATTATGTATTATGTATGTAGGTATTTTTTGAATGATTCCCTTCTTCATTTCATTATTTTATTAGTTTATTTATTTATTGAATATGTTATACATATATATATATATACCGGGTAACGTAAATAATTTATTTATGGATACCTTATTCAGGTAGTGGATGAATGAAACAAGCCATATAATATATATATATATATATATATATATATATATATATATATATAATTATATACAATGTCATATATGTTGATAATATTACATATCAATACTAATAATTGACTATTTCAGTGTGGTATCGCCCCTCGTCCTCCCAGCGTTGCCAGCGTGGAGGAGGAACAGGAGGAGGAAGAGGAGGATGAGGTGGTAGTGGTCGACAGGAGTGCCAAACCTCCCCAGAAGCATGCAGCAGCCGCCAAACGCAAACCTCGCACGAGCCCTGAAGTCGACGAGGTTGACTCACTACTGCGAAAGGTTACGAATCATTCATATTATGTATTATTAATATTATTATTATATAGTCATGCCCAATCCAAATGTTTGTAGTGTGTGGTTTATAATCTTGTTAATGTCATTTCTTGTCATGATGTGTTGTTAATAACATGTTTATTAGGTAGTGTTGTTAGTTATTTTTTACATATTTAAGATTGTAGAAAATCATTCAATATTATTACATAACTGTATTCGTGATGCACCATCGTGGGTATATGAATCATACAATACATTACCGAGTGCCTGTCAAACAACATAAATAATATACAACATGTCATGTAACATAATAATTATTCTTAACCACTTTTCAGCTTCAGGACAGGTCCAGAGGCAATGAGGAACTGCAGGCCTTGATCAAGACCCGGCTGCGTATTCAGACAAAGCGTGAGGCCCAGGTCCAACCATTGTTTGATTATCTCACCAGTCTCAGATCTGATGTGCACCCCTCCCTCCATGAAGAGTTGGATAGCGCCCTCATCAAGGTCACACGGCACTTCAAAGCTGAGACCCGCAAGATCCAGCGCCAGGAGGAGCAGGCTTTGTTGTGCCTTCCTCCCCCCCAACCACACCAACTGGTACACCACCAGGCCCGGGAGTGCACCCCCAGAAAGCCCACTCCAGCCAGCATGACCAGGGGTATCAGCTGGGTAGGACTAACTACGGCCACCAGCAAGAGTCCATGTGGACCACACCTGGCCCCAGCTTGGGCTGCAACCAACCCATCCCAGGCACACCCAGGCATGCTCCACCAGGTGGCCACCTCCTCAACCTCCCCAGCCCCTCAGCACCGCTACCATTCTCAGGCACCTCACCTGGCACCACCCAATTCCTGGAGAGCATCCTCAACCCAACTAACATGTAACTTGTGATTAATAAAATATGTTTTGTAGAACTGTGTATATAATATGTTACCTTCTATACCATGTCGTTTTGCCATGATACCATACCAGCTGGTGAAGTATAGTACCCCCTGAGGAAGTCCCTCTGTTCCTTGGCGAGCCTTGTGGCTTGGTTTCCAGCGAGACACTGGATATCTCCCATCTGCTCACCGTCCCTCCACGAACCACCTGTGACCAGGTATGTCATTAGGTCCTCAGTATCAATGAGGCTGGAGGAAATTGCAGGTGTACGTTGGCGAAGAAGGTTGTGCAGGCAACAGCAGGCCAACACAACACTCTCCACCCTCTTGGGTTTTATGGCCATTGTGGTCAATAGACACCTGAATCTGTCAAAATATAAATAAACGACATAAATGAAAAGTTAAATAATAAATATAGTATCAATAACCATTAAAATATAAGATTAGGTATATTAGCCCGGGAGCTGCGGGGAGACTCTTAAGAGTTCCCCCGGTGCACTGCGGGGAGACTCTTAAGAGTCAGAGAAAACAAAAATCAACTTTTGACATCGAAAAAAAAAATTTTTTTTATATTTTTTTTTTTTTATTTTTATTTTTTTTTTGGCCCCTGGGCCATGCAAAATCTCAGTCCTCTACCTCCCCTCCTTCCCCACTTTCCTCCTCTCCTTCAGTTATCACCTATTTTCCCTGTTATTCCCTTATTCTGAGGTATATTTTCGTGCTAACATTAGAAATCCGATTGGAGGGTGTGGTCATCACTGATAGCAAGCGAGTGCAAGAGAGAGAGAGAGAGTATCGATCGACTGTGTCTCAGTGGCCTTGGGGGAAATTGGCGGGAAAGCAGATTGCCTCACCCATACATTATACAACTCGCGGGCTATATCTCCGATTTTGACCATCCAAATGCTGTTTTCACTCGTTTTATTGTTGTTTCAGGTTAATACCTTTATAATCAACCCATAATAGGCGCATATGGATAAGTATTAATGCTATTAATGGCACAATGAATATTTTAGTGACGGAAACACCTCAAATACGTCAGCACAGGGGGACGTTTCCAATTACCCCCATGCGCACTTCAGAGGTTAATGACAGAAAAATTCAGAATAATAACTACATTCAATACATAATTAAATTAATAATAATAATAAAATAACAAAATTCACTGAAATAAAGAGATACAAATTATATAATGAATTAGAGAAATAAATAATAATTATATTATCAATACATATACAAATATAATATGAGTTATATTAATAAAACAAACAAATACCAAATAAATAAATAAAATACATAAATAAAATTATTAATGAAATAAATGAATACAAAATAACTGAAATAAAGAGATAACAAATAACTACATAAATAAATAAATAAATAATAAATGTTTAAGTCATTGATATACATTGATATCAATCAATACAGCAATAAATATATAAATACATAAAGAAATTAATTACATTATATAGCCTATACCAAAGATAATCACTAATAACAGAAATTCAATAATAAAATAATTAACTAACGAAATGAATACATATATACAAAACAAATTAATCAAACGATATATTATTACACAATTAATATTTGTTTAACAAATTAATCTTAACTCATTTAAATAAATAAATCAATAATTAGATACATAAATTTGAACCACTCTTACCTGGTTGCTAGGATCCCAAAGGCGTTCTCCACAATCCGACGAGCCCTTGATAGACGGTAGTTGAAGAGGCGGTTGTCCCGGGAGAGGTTCCTTTGTGGATAGGGCTTCATCATCCAGCTCCGAAGGGGGAATGCATCATCCCCGACGATGAAGTAGGGCAGTGGCACGCCAGTGCCGGGGATGGCTTCAGGGTCTGGTAGGCCAAGAGTTTTCTGTTCAAGGGCAGCACGAAGCGGTGTCCTGCCAAATATCCCTGCATCTGAGCCACCCCCTGATGCCCCAACATCGACATACAAGAAGCAGTAGTCAGCATCGACGAGTGCCAGCAACACAACGGAGTGGAACCCCTTATAGTTGTACAACATGGAACCACCATTGGCGGGACACCGCATTGCAATGTGCTTGCCATCAAGTGCACCAATGGTGTGGTGGAAGTTCCATCGTTGGAAGAACTTGTTTGCCACTGCACTCCATTCCTCCGGTGTCTTGGGGCAGGGCATCATCTCGTCCATATACTCAGCTATGAGTGCCTCACATGTCACATACACAACGTTTGATATGGTGTTGTGTGCCACTCTGAAGCTGTACATGAGGCTCATATAGCTGTCACCGGTTGCCAGGAACCGCAGTGTTATGGCTAGTCGGAGGCCAGGTTCGAGTGCCTTCCGGTAAAACGTATCGTTCTTTTCAATGCGGTGCGCCACACGTCCTAGTACCTCCCGGAAGACTGCAACATCCATCCGCAGGTAGTTTCTGTAGGCTGGCCCATCCTCCTCGGCGAGTTCCTTCAGTAGCTGCTCATAAATACCAAAGGTTTTCCTACGGAGAAGCCAGTTCCGGACCCACACGCGAGGGGTTCTATTCTGCCTCCTTCTTTTCCTCAACAGCAGCTTGCAGATTGCTATATTTGTCAGTAGGTGGTCATTTTCCAGATTTAACTGAACCTGGAGTAAGCGTAGATGCCGTGTCTGCTTCCTAGGGACTGTGGTGGACATGGTTGCGTGCAACCGTGACGGTGGCTGAAGGTTTACTGATGAGCCACACCCTTTGGTGTAGCTTTTATATACCCCACCTCGAGTTCGCTCGCCGTCGTTCGGGGTCATGCGGGCCGGGGTCGCCGTCATTACTGAAGGGGTCGCGTCCATCGGCACAGTAATGCATATTGACGCCGCCCTACCTCCTATCGACGCCGTTCGTCGGGTCGTTGTCACCGCGCTAAGCCGCAGATCGGCACCCAGCGGCGACCTAGGTCTCACCTTCAGTCCTGCATGGGCGCCGCTATACCCCGTCAGGTGGGCGTCACGCGCCGTCAGGCGGCGTGGCCATCCATACTGTGTCCCGTTCAAAACTCACCCCCCCAAATCCTTAAGCTCTCCGCCGAAGGTCGGCACTCCTGGCCACGACTAAAGGTCGTGGTCAGTCGTGGCTCAAATCGGCATGGTGTGACGCATGCTTAAGGCGATATTACTAATATGAGACAATAGTATCACCGTTCTTGTTCTTACCAGCAATGTAAGCAAATGAAAGAACTCGTAAGTATTAATATAAAACAATAGTATTACTTTTATCATAACCCAATTACTTAAAGAGTTGCTTTAGTCCACAAGTCAGTCAACTAAAATAGTTAAGTACATAATAGTAGCGTTAACGTTAATTCCCAATCACATATCTCACTAACCAACATAACGTAAGTGTTTACACCGAACACACTTAACACACACTTATATAATCTGACTGACAGTCACAATCCCATTATAATACTTCACCCGTCTTCCTCCAGCTGCAAGTTCACCTTCCCAACTCCAAATGAGACTGACTTGAATGCCCACTACTCGGGTCTTATATACTAAACAATGATGGTGTAGGAACGAATCAGGAGGCGAGGGATGGTGCGCGCCCCAATCACAGCTCCTCGAGTTGCGTAGCAGGTGCGTGGTCCAATGGAGTCTCCTGGCGTCGATCATCGTCATAGAGTCGGGTCATCGAAGTAGTTTGCAGGGTCCCCTATGACGCACGCAGGTGTGAAGGCTTGTTTGCTGGTATGCGGACGAGCTGGTTTCCCACTCGCTGGTTCGCTCGCTAGTCTGCTTCGCCGCCTGGGTAATTTGGCACTCCTTCAACTCTGAATTCTAACTCTTAAATAAACATACAGGGCTCCGTATGTCAGAATATACATATATATATATATATATATATATATATATATATATATATATATATAAATATATATATATATATATAGTATACTGTATATATATATATATAACCACGACTGTTTACATTGTAACTTAACTATTATTATTATTATTATATATACAGCTAATATAATATATATATATGCTGTATATATATGGATTTTTCCATCTCTCTTTAACCCTTTCCCTGCGGGAGACGTTCCCGAACGTCATGACAATTTACAACAATTTATAGGCTTTTAAAGCCTCTAAAAGCCTGTAATATCAAGTGCAAGGGAGCAGAAGCACGACAGGCCACATATCTGTCTCCCAGCCAGGCGGCCATGGGACTGAAGGTTCTGAGTCAGAGTCACGCGAGATATACAGTGCTGCCAAAGGCAAATGTAGCGATACATTAGTGAGAATTGCTCAGTTTAGCGAATGTCTATGGTAGCGCTGCGGGTGAACCCCGCGAGCTACGAAGCTCGTTTAGGTGGTCATTTTGAAGCAATTTTCTTCTAGTTTTTGGCTGAATACATTTAATTTCATTCAGACACTTGCCTAATTAATCAGGAGTGCCTGAAGGAGCCCTAATATGGCAGAAATATGCGGCCCGCAGAGAAAGTGTTAAGAACATTGCTGTGGTCATATTGTTACGACTGAGATTTAAATATATCAGGGTTCTTATTCATTGGACTAGTAATGGCATAAATGCTACAACGGAAAGCGCTAGATCCAACCTCTGATGTATATTCCCAGTGAACAAAGAACACAAATACTCTCCAGAGTTCTATATGCAATAATAGGTTATTAAACTCTCAATAAATGTGCGTCTACTCTAGGGTTAATGTTATGTGAAAACAGCCTATTACTACCTATAACCGAAGGTGCTTGGTTATGGTATGCAAAGTAAGGTGGTAAGAGAAGTTACAGCTTACGTTACTTTAATCAATAAATGTCAGGCACTCCTGCATGAAAGAAAGTGCACTAAAGTCCTTCAACACCAACAAGGAATCTTCTTTAAATGTTAGATGCTATCAAGATGCTCAAATCGGAAATGGAACCCAAAAAGCCAGGCAGCGGAACAATGCTCGTGCAGGCTAAGCACACAAAAAGGCAGGATATATAATGCAGTCGGAGCCAAGAATATCCTAAAACGCTACCAACAAATAATAATATTCACCACAACAATGCAGTATTCCTATCAACAAAAAGAGCCTAAGTCGTTTGTGTCTCAATACATCAAACTAGGCTGCGAAATGCTTGTGTAATCATAAACAGGTTTGCATAAAAAGAGTAATTGGTTTAATGTACTCAATGTCTACTGTGAATGATAAAGTCTAGCTAGAGTCAATGATACGAGATACTGGTGCGCATGGCATGCCGCATAGCCTAGTGCAAATCTCAAGTCTGTGCGTCAAATATTACGTTATAATGAAGGGTTAGGTCTTTTGAGAAACCTTAATACCGAAGTATTAAGCGTTCTCCTGGCGTACCTCAAAGACAAACAACGAGCTTATAACAGTGCAGAATGGTATAGGCAAAAAGCCCTCATTCGTGCATGCTCTACTCTCAATGGCACACAGGATAGAATTTACCCAATCAACTCCAGTTCTCAGGTATGTCGTGCAGCTTTTAACTAAAGCCGGCACACATCGGAAACAATACCTTATAGTATCAGACTCCTAGTCTAGCATTATCTAATCCAGCAGAACACTAATAATTATAGGAAGCAGTACTGAACAATATGAATGCCAACCAATGCTTCGTGATCAATTTATCTTAACAACTAACATACATGGGTTATATAAGACCTTAACGCACAATACAACTGGCCAGCATGAAGCTGATTATGCAGAGTTAACCAGAGGGGGTATAATATTAATAAAAGGTGGTGAAAGATATGGAAAATGAGAGAGATAGGCAGAGGAAAAGGTTCTCAGGTGCGGAAGGGGGCGACAGATATCAAAGGGATAAGAGGGATGCATTCTAGAAACCAGATCTGAGGGAGAGAGTGGCGAGAGGGCTGTATATATACTAGCACTAGCTCGAGCCGCGTGGGAAAAAAGCGGTAACAAGTCCTCCAGCCAATACTAAAGAAGCCAGCCAAACATGACGTCACAAAGCATGGTAAAAAACTCCCTCAACGAATCCCCACGAGGCCAGCCAGCTATGACGTCATCGAGTATACCAAAACACTACGCGCCTCCTCTCACTCTGTTCTACTCTCTCTCTCTCTCTCTCAAATCCTATCATTACTACTTAACCCTTATTTAGCGGCGAGCAACATAAGTCGAGTTAAATAAAGCTGGACTATGTGGCGGCGCTCGACATAACTCGAGTGGCAATTTCAGCACGTAATGTGGCTGAGAGAGAGAGACAAGTGGTGGCAGGAGACTAGCGAGCGTATGACTGCTCCAGACCACCGCGGCGAACCTACTGACACAAATCTCAGCTCCCTCCTCCCTCTATCACTCGCTACATACTCAATTATGTACTGAAAGTACCGAATTACCTGCTTTTTGCACTCGCGTTGCACGGTTATTGCAAGAAAACTATCCATCATACAAGGATCGTTATGGTGTCATTCGAAAGCTCTGTTTATGCCCTTTCAGGGATAGGTACTTGTTTTACGCTCTGCCTCTTATTTAGGCATGAAAATGATCACGTAAACAGCCCTATTTTGGCTAAAAACACCCCGCTGTGCGGTACACATAAATAAACCGCATAGGCCGCACGTAAGGTGTTAATGATAATACATATACTTTGCAATTAAATATATAAAGCATTGACATGGGCGAAAACAAAGAGCCATTCTGGACTGCCCATGACACGAGCTTTCATCTGA
>CM064495.1:22060416-22195784 GCA_032716605.1 Paralithodes platypus
TGCCTTGTGTGGGGCCCCAATTGGCTTTCTGCTGACTCCCATTATCTTAGTGTTGTTCTTATGTTATGCTCTCTCTCTCTCTCTCATCTCTCTCTCTCTCTCCTGGTACTCCTTTGTACTCCTTTGTACTCCTCTTCTAAGCAACATGTGCATAGTACATATATTAAATTCAATAATGTCCAAACTCCAATATCACTACAGTTATAGTTTAGTAACTACTTTTAATTACTGTAATTACCTCCTCCTCTACCTATACTTTATATATAGATATATATATATATATATATATATAGAGATATATATATATATCATATATATAATTTGTACATATTTTTAATAGCGACGTTAGCATCCACTCATTAAATATTCAGTTTAAATATAGAAATTGTATCAACTATGGAAAAGAGGTAGTGGGGAATGGGAGGAGTATAAATTGTAATTAAAGGAAAAGGCAGTCAATGGTACCAATTAAATGTGATTAGAGGATCCACCTGGTCTCTCTAATCACAGGATTTATACTCCTCACCCACTCACCAATAATCTATTTGTATTATTAATGCTTCACCCATTGTATATTCTAAATACACACACACCACACACACATAATATATAGTATATATATACTATATATATAATATATATATATATATATATATATATTATATATATATATATAATGTGTTGTGTTTGTGTCGTGTGTTATAAATATTTATAATTAAAAATATTAGTTGTGACTGACTGACTTATTAGTTGAATATTGCTATCATCTTTGCTAGAAAGACGATTATGTAGAGGAACATAATGATCAGAGGTTGTTTTAAGTGGAGGAAAGGTGATAGAGGTGTTTGTTTTAAAGTGGATGAAAGTGTATTCCAAGAAGGAGATATATGTATATATATATGGTTTATTATAGT
The DNA here is from genome assembly GCA_032716605.1 of Paralithodes platypus. Taxonomy (NCBI): domain Eukaryota; kingdom Metazoa; phylum Arthropoda; class Malacostraca; order Decapoda; family Lithodidae; genus Paralithodes; species Paralithodes platypus. The sequence goes on from CM064495.1 coordinate 22,061,331, forward strand.
TTAGTAAACTGCCTTTTGTCTCCTTCATACGCAGACAACAGAGAAAACAATAAGAAAATGGGAGCCCGCATAAAGCCGATTGGCCCACACACAGGCAGATCCCTCTTACGCCCAAACCCATCTTGTCCATATGTCTAGTCTAATTGTATTTGAAGCTCTCTATCGTTCTTGATCGCACTATGGCGCTAGGTAGCACTGTTTCCACAGGGTATATACAACTCTTAACCAAACCAGTATTTGCCTTATTAGTTTTTTGACAACGAAAATCGTATCTCATTTCGAAACCATTTGGGGGTTTGAGTTTCTCGCTATCGCTGAGCTTCAGTACATCTTTCATATCACCTGTAGTTAGACTATCCCACTTGAACACCTCTATTCATATATATCATATCGTATCATATCATATTCTAACTCTGCGTCTTTCTAACGAATGTAAGCCTTAGCTTCTTCAACCTGTGCCTGTCTTCATATGGAAGATATTCTAATATTAACAGATTATTATGCCATTCTCAGCTTGTACTCTCTCCAAGGAAATCTATGTTCCTTCTCTAATAGGGACTCCAATTTTGAACAGCATAATCCATGTGTAGCCTCACTAGGCGCTAGATAAAAGTTCAAGATTACTACTTATTACGTCTGCTGTTCTGTTACTCACACTTCTAGATATACATCCCAGAACTCTATTTGCCTTATTTCGAACACTGATGCATTGATTTCGTGGTTTCAAATCACAGTTGACGATGATTCTCAAGTCTTTTTCATTAGTCGAGTTAGTTATATCCACGTTATCGAAATTGTATACTGCATTTCCTATCGATTTACTCAATTTTACTACACTGCATTTACTTACATTGAACTTCATCTGCCAGTTTACTACCCATTTGTGTAATATGTCTAAATCTATTTGGAGTGTTTCCATTTTAGTGTCATCTGTAAATTTACTGATTTTGCTAGTTATTCCTACATCAAGGTTGTCTCTCTCTCTCTCGCTCTCTCTCTCTCTCTCTCTCGAGAGAGAGAGAGAGAGAGAGAGAGAGAGAGAGAGAGAGAGAGAGGTACAATTTACAAGTAGGTGTTAATTTCCTGGATTACCTGGATTAGCTTGAGATCTTAAGGTAAAGGGTCCAGGTACGCTGGTATCCAGAGATTGGTCAGCGGTTTTTTTTTCGCAACCTTCTTCGCCCGCACTCACATGGTAGCAATATAAATGTTTTATAATGCTATAGATTTACCAATTACCATCCCTATCCTAAATTAACCAAACATCACATTTGGATGCCAATAATCACCAGACAATATATGCATCATCAATTGAGAAATGTTACCTATTATCTTCTATGTTGATTCACTATATAAACACACACAAACTCATGCACATTCACATTTTCACGCACACAATCATTCAGGAACACATATTCGTATTCCTACCCACAATGTCATTAACTCGCATTGCGTGTATTCACCTTGACGAACAAGTTCGCTGATTTATATTCATATATCTACACACACACACACACACTTTTAGATTACCACTCGACAACGCACATATATTCGAACATACATTCACAATTACACACTCGCCTTCACATTTCCAATCAGAATACACACGCACACACATTGATATTCCCTCCCACAATCGCACCCACACTCTAATGTTCTTTCAGAACCACACGCACAAATACATATTCGCATTCCTAATCACAAACACAAACACACATTCACAAAGACAAGTCATGTGAATGACTCTCATTCTCTCTCTATCACACACACACACAAACACATACACACACACTCACACACACAAACATATTGTACATTCATTATTAATTTTGTACATCAATTATACAAATACATATTTCCACTCACAAACGTACAGGCTTTATGCTCGTACATGCACATTCCTACTCGTGCATATATACAAGCTTGCACTGCGCCCCCCCCCCCCCCCCCCAACTGGCATACGCAAGGCAGATCCAGCTCACACCCAATTAATTCATTAAGCTATTCAGTTTATTCTTGAAAGCCTACTGCTACTGAGCTGATAACTTTACAGTGTACTTTGCAATTTCTTTCACAAATATATAATTGTGTTCCTTCCAAATTATGACCCAAACGTACATGCCATTACACACGCACATACATACTCATGTAGACATGCATTTGAACATCCATATAACATTCGTAAACAAACATTTATTTACGCACATATATATACTGTATTTGCATTACTTTACATTACACTCAAAACATATTCATTTACACAAACACATGTAACTATCCACACATTGACGCACTTGTGCTTGTGAACGTCGTCAAGCTGTCTTATAGCACGTTATGCAAGTATGAATGACTACTTCTGTTTGCTCATTATATCATAATGGTAATAGATATGTAGACAATAGACATGTGGAATAGGATACCTAGCGCCATTGTGGGATCAAGAACGACAGAGAGTTTCAAAATAAAATTAGATAAACGTATAAACGAGATGGGTTGGGTGTGAGAGGGATCTGCCTTGTTTTGGCCAATCGACTGTCTGCAGACTCCCATATGTTCTTATAAGATGGATATGTAAGACGAAGAATATACACACATATATAACGGCTATATATAAGCCTAGTTAGATGTATAAATAGGTATGTGTGAGTGTGTGTGGCGTAGGGAGTTGAGTGTGGAATAGGTCTGTATATACAACATGTAGGATTATAATTTAATAAAGTCCAACGTTTTTAATGATAATATAAATAATAATCCAAAGAATTTCGATTCAACAGTCTAATTGGCTGAATTATATGGCGATAAATACGAAAACACTTGTGGTGGTGTCCCGTAGCCTACCCAGTGTGGCTGGGCTGCGAGACACCACTGGTGGTGTCACGCAGCCCAGCCAGTGAGGCTGGGCTACGGGACACCACCAGTGGTGTCCCGTAGCCCAGCCTCACTGGCTGGGCTGCGAGACACCACTGGTGGTGTCCCGTAGCCACTTCGAATATATATTGGTTATGGTGAATTATAAGGGTGTGGGGGGCACCACACCACCGAGGGGAGTGACTCGTTTATCGGGGAATAGGGACTTTCTCACCATTAATTACAGAGAGCGAGAGAGAGAGAGCGAGAGAGAGAGAGCGAAAGAGAGAGAGAGAGAGCGCAAGAGAGCGAGAGAGAGAGCGAGAGAAAAATAAGTTACACACAGTTACATAGATGCTCACACCACACAGACCTTGCGTTGACTACTAGGTGGTCTGACGTCCATACTACTAGACAGGGATAGTTTATATTAAAACAAAAATAGGACAGCAAAGTAGAAGGCTCTCTCCCCACCCTCAGCATCATCTGGCTAAACAACCGTACTGGTAAATATGATGAAGTATAACATTATGGGTAAGGAAATGGCCACAAGGAAAGTTTGTATATATGATCGAAGTAAATTAGTCTGAAAGTGAACTTATACTAACATACCTACTTATTCATTCATAAGATAGAGTGAGAGAATGAGAGTAAGTGTGTGGGAGTGAGTGGGGGCGTTTGTGTTTGTATGTGTGCATTCAAGGAGTTAGCAGTAATTTGTTGTATCTCAAAGATTGTGTATTTTTTTTCTAGGAGATATTCTTGTTAATAAAAGAAGGGATTGGTTGCTTTACTACAATCACTGCAGACTGCGCAAAAAACATGTGATTTCTACATTATCAGTAGGTTCAGGGATATTTTGTAGCGAGGCCGTTCTATATGATCTGTGGCCCATGAATATATTTCCTCTCACTTAAACATTAGACTACCATAGTGGGGTGGGAATATGAACATGATTAGATTAATATCCAGTATTCGAGAAAGGATAATAAGTCGTAGGCGTGTGCATAAACCTTTAACCGTCTTGGTGGTTTAATGGTTAAGGTGTCTAAATATCTGTGTGTGATAACCCGAGTTCGAATCCTGGTGGATCACATATATACTTTCATTAATTTCATTGGAGGTGTTTGGTGTTGTGGTGAAATTAATACAAAATAGATTATATAATGTATAGTGGATAAAAGATAGCCGATCGTAAACAAAGCAATTGTTTATTCACAATCCGTTCCCGCCAAAATGTACACATACACATATATATATACAGTATATATATATACTGTATATATACATATATACATATATATATATATATATATATATATATATACAGTATATATATATTCCCAGTGTATACCACCTCTACGTAGGGCACGTGGTACCCGTCTTGCAACACAATCCCACCCGTACTTTGTGCAACTCTCAAACCCAAAAGTGAAACGTTACTCCCAGACTTTCTTCTATTCAACAACTAGCTGAACTCTGGAACTCTCTCCCAGAATCAGTCTTTCCCTCTTCCTATGAATTAAATTGCTTCAAACACAGTGTGTCCAGGCAGTTTGGCTCGAACGTCCCTTGATTTTGGCCCTGTCTCTCTTTCAACTCTGGGGGAGGCAATCGCTACATGCAGTTCTGCCTTTTGCCTCCCTCACTCACATAGACAAAACAAATATATATATATTAATATATATATATATATATATATATATATATATATATATATATATATATATGGCATATATATACAGCATATATGCTGTATAAATATACATATATATATATATATATATATATATATATATATATACTGTATATGTATGTATGTATATATATATTTTTTTTTTTATATTCAAACTACTCCCTCTCGGGCATAGGCTGAGAGCCTGTATATTCAACGGTGAAGCCTGTGAGGTCTAGTTCCAGTCTAGGGAGTGATACATGTGAAGCACTTTGAGATGCAACCAGTCCCCGCTATCTTGCCTTCGTAAAATGCACGGGGCCGGGTCACCCACCCTTGGCTCGAAGCAGCCCCATCTCTGGAGCTACCTCGCCCCAGTGTCTCACAGTATAACCCCCTAGACTCTGACTCTCACTCTCAGAACGCCACCTATTGAACCATGAACTCACTAGGCAGCCCCCCTGTAGCATATTTTTAATATGCTAATATTCATACAGTGCTATTTAATCAGGAAACAATTAGGGCATTTCTTTGGCGTTTCGGTGGGGTTTGTGGTAATGCAATGAAATTAAGTAGTGCACAAATTCCATCCCAATATCTTCCTATTACTGCATCGGGACTCGAACCGGGACCATTGGATTACCAGTCCAGTGGCATGACCACTCCACCACACCTCCCATATATATATATATTACATACATATATATAAATATATATATATAATATATATATATATATATATATATATATATATATATATATATATATACTGTATATATATATATATACATATACTGTATATATATATATATTTTTTTTTTTTCTATATTCCAACTATTCCCTCTTGGGCATAGGCTGATAGCCTTTACACTCTACCGCTGAACACGGTGAGGCCCGTGAGGTCTTGCTCCAGTCTAGGGAGTGAGACATGCGAAGCTTCACGGCTCGAAGCAACTCCATCTCTCAAGCCACCTCGCCTCTGTGCTTCACAGTCTCATCCCCCACACTTGGACCCTCACTCTCAGAACGCCACCTATTGAGCAATTAACTCACTAGGCATTGCCCCCCTGTATCATATTTTTGAATATGTGAATATTAAAACAATGCTATTTTAGCACTGTGGAGTACATTCACTGTGCCGCCCAGCGGGGGTTTTTACCATAAATGGGGTTGTTTCCGTGCTGTTTTTCATGCATAAACAAGAGCCACAGCGTAATACAATTATGTATCCCTGAAAGGGCGTTAATTGGGCTTTCCAATGACACCTGAACCATCCTTCTACGATCACTGGTTGTCTTGCAACGATCGTGCAACCGAAGGGCAAAATTGATAAAATACGGTCATTTCGTTACATAATTACGTGTGTAGCCGGTGATGTAGGGTGGAGTACATCTCAGTAGCTCCACGGCCACCGTGGCGAGCGGTCATGAGGCAACCTACGCTCCTCCCACCGCTCCGCTCTCTCTCAGAGCACATTACGTGCTCAAAATTGCATGCGACTATAGCCGGGCCCCGCCACATAGGCCACATTTATTTCACTCGACTATAGCCGGGCGCCGCCAGTTAAGAGTTAATCAGGGAACAATGAGGGTATTTTTTTGGCATTTCGGCGTGCTGTGGTAATGCACAAATTCCATCCCAATAATATCTTCCCATTGACATATTGGGATTCGAACCCGGGTCCATTGGATTACCAGTCCAGTGGCAAGACCACTCCGCCACACCTATATATATATATATACTGTACAAGCGAAGTATGAATTTTTCCTATGGGCAGCGCAGAACGCTACTTTGAATATTACTCCTGTTAGACGATGACTGTCAGTAGATTATTCAATTTGGGTTTATAGAGAATGCCGTCCAATCCAAATAACCTCTCGTCAGACTCACCAAAGTAAGCATTAAGGGGAGATGGGCCGTATTTTTGGCCAATTAATTCATGTGTTCCTTTAATTATTAGTTTCCTCGTTAGACCTCCATCAAGCTTAAAAAAAACACTCCCTAGACCCCATTCAAGATAAATTTGTACATTTTTCGATAGAAAAATGTCCCGCCCAAGGCCGGTTTCTCTTAAATTACAGGCTCGCTATCGCTCGCCAGGAAAAAATCGACACCTAAATGGCACGAATGGTCTTGATATTGATATAGAAATCGGACGAAAGGTCTTAAAATCGTCAAACTGGGTCGAACGTCTTAAAATCTGAAAACTAATGGGGCTAAACATGAGGAAGAAGGGGGACTCGAAAAACGACACATCTCCCCTTAAGTCGCACAATAGTTTCCTTCATATACTGTATATATATCAAGAAATCCCAGAGAACGCTTTATATCTGATCACAACAATGCTTAATACCTTACTCACTTCTCATGAACATATTGATCCTAACTAAAATACATCATTCTACGCCACGTTAATCAAAATAACTGTCTTTCATAATCTTAATTAAGGGAGCCCACCTCGCTTTTTTTTCTCTTTCTCTCCCTCTCTCTTTGGCTTGTATCCATTCGGCCCCATTAAGCCTATTTTTTTAAGACGCTTACCGAAATCCAGGTGTCAATATTTTCCTGGCGAGCGGCAGCGTTTTGACAGCAAGCTAAATTTGTACATTTTTCGATAGAAAAATGTCTCCGGCGAAGCCTGATTTCTCCATACAATGCTGGCTCGCTATCGCTCGCCAGGAATAAATCGACACCTAGATGGGGATAAACGACTTTAAAAAGTTGGCTGAATGGGTCCGAATGGATAAAATAAAGACAGTGACCCACCTTTAACCTGAACTATCTTGCACACTTTACTAGGTTATTATATTCTTGAAAAAATACTCTTAAAAATATAAGTCTATTGTATAATAATAATAATAATAATAATAATAAGAGTAGTAATAAGAGTAGCCTAATACTAAGACATCATACCAATCGTTACCAAAGTAATAAATAGTTTAGTTCACCTGCCTATATTCAGTTTTCTCTCTCACCACCACCTGCCTCCCCACTCCCCTACCTTCTCTCTCTCTCTCTCTCTCTCTCACTCCTTTTCTCTCTCTCTCTCTCTCTCTCTCTCTCTCTCTCTCTCTCTCTCTCTCTCTCTCTCTCTCTCTCTCTCGTTCAATCCATTTACTTTTCCCTTGTATTCCCCTCACTATCTGTTATTATTATCTGTATCCTCCGTTATATCTATTTCGTCTTACTCCTTTATACGTTCAAATGTGTCTTATTAACACCTTACGAGCGGGCTAGGCGGTATATTTGACCGTGCCGCCCAGCGGGAGTTTTTACCATAAATGGGGTTGTTTCCGTGCTCTTTTTCATGCATAAACAAGACTCAGAGCGTAATACAAGTATGTATCCCTGAAAGGGCATAAATTGAGCTTTCCAATGACACCCGAACCATCCTTCTACGATCACTGGTTGTCTTGCAACGATCGTGCAACCGAACGGCAAAAACGGCAAAATACGGCAATTTCTTTATATAATTACGTATGTAGCGAGGCAGTGAGGGTGGATGTAAGTGTAGTAAATCTCAGTAGGTCCACGGCGGCCGTGGCGAGCGGTCAGGAGGTAATGTACGCTCCTCCCACCGCTCCGCTCTCTCTCACAGCACATTATGTGCTCAAAATTGCACTCGACAATAGCCGTGACCCGCCACATAGGCCACATTTATTTAACTCGACAATAGCCGGGTGCCGCCAGTTAAGGGTTAAGTGCCTCTTTGTTATTTCCTCGTAATCTATTTCTGACTAGAAATTATTGCATTTAGGTTTCTAAGCCGTTTATTGTATTTTTGTTAATGTGTATGGAGGAGACAAAAGGCAGGCTGCCGGCTGCCTGTAACGAGTGTATACACTCTGTTTACATAACTGTATTTTCCACTCTGTTTAGAATATATATAACATTATTAACCACTTTAAAATGTTATTGCCAATATATACTTGTATTTCATACAATTAACCGATATAGTATTAAGCAAGTTTTTACATATACTGTATATATACTGTATATATATATATATATATATATATATATATATATATATATATATATATATATAATAATAATATATATATATCTATCTATCTATCTATCTATCTATATGCTCAGGCCCAATCCCCATTTTGGGGGTAGCCGACTCAAGACAGAGCAAGAACAGGGAAAACACAAAAACAACATAAAACAAAAAATAAACACAGATAAAAAACACAAACTCTCACACATCCAGGTCACCCAGGAGAAGACCCAGAGACCAGGGTTACCAAGGTCGCTCCAGCACTCCCCCGGCCCCTGACCACCAGGAGAGGTTCCGGTCTCGGCAGGCAGGCATGCAGCGGAGCCAAAGCGACAAGCCCTCCCACCACACTTCCAGGCACACCCTTCATATTAATCGTCTCCCCGGGCCAGGCGCCTGATGGACTATTATCTAGTCCAACTTGCGCCCGACCCCTTACTCCAAATGACCACGTGTTCACTCAACTATTCACAAGCATTCTCCATTCACTCCTGTCCACCACCACTTCCCCTGCCTGATCTATAGTCATTCCTCTATCATCCAAAGCCTTTCTTACACAGTCTCTCCATCTCAATGGGGGTCTTCCTGCCCTTCTATCTCCCCTTGTACCGGACTCACATATTCTCTTTGTAAGCCTTTCATCTCCCATTCGTTCAACATGACCATACCAGCTCAGCACCCTTCTGTCCACTCTGGCTGACAAATGTTCCTGCTGCCCCACTCTCCTACGTATCTCTTCATTTCTCAATCTGTCTCTACGAGTAACTCCACACATACTCCTCAAGCAGCTCATCTCCATCACATCCAGCCCTCTTTTCTCCTTTTTCTTCAGAGCCCATGTCTCAGCCCCATACATCACTGTTGGCACAACAATTCCTTGATAAAGTGCACTTTTTACTTTCACTCCGAGATTTCTCGTCTTCCACATACTTCCCATTGCTCCGAAAACCTTCCTTCCTTCACACACTCTCTGTTTTACCTCCACTTCCATACCTCCACTCCTGCTTATTGTTCCTCCTAGATATTTAAAACACTCTACTTGTTCCAATATTTCCCCATCCAGCCTCACATCTAGATTCACCCTATGCTCTCCCCTATTACACACCATTACTTTACTTTTATTGACGTTCACCTTCAGTTTCCTCCTTCCACAAACCACACCAAACTCTTTGACTACCCGCTGCAGTTTCTCATCAGAAATATATATATACTGTATATATAATATATATATAATCTTATTTTGAATTATTTGTATTTTTATGTGTATGAAGGAAACAAAAGGCATGCTGCCTGTGACGAGTGTCTCCCCAAAAGCTAAACGAGTGACAGACAGCCAAATTCAAGGTGCGTTTTGGGCAAAATACCTGGCACACGAAGTTTATAGCAGTTTAAGTAATAGGATGAAGGAAAGATTGACTAAGGGAGAGAGTTCCAGAGTTCACTTGTTGAGTAGAAAAAAGACTGACAATATGTATTAAGACTTGTGTTGGAGAGCAGGACTGATTAGGAGTGGGAATGTGTTGAAAGGCGGGTGCTTGCCACTCGCTGTAAGGGAGGGGGTATGTACTGAGAGAGCTCTGAAGAACACTAAGTATTTTAATAGCGATAGAAGAGTGAAAGAGAGGAAAAAGCAACATTGCGGCGTGTAGAAAGAGATTGTAAGGAATTAGTATGAGGTGGTGAGTTGATAAAACGGAATTCTTTATACTCTACCCTGTCGAGAAGTGTGACATGTGGGGAACCTTCCCAAACATGCAAAAAATATGTGATACAGAGCAATTAGCTGTGCGTGAGTAAAGAACCCACAGAGGCAGTTGAGCACACACAACCTCTGGGAAGCCGTTTTACCAAGAGTAGTGATATAGTCTTTTGAGGAAAGTTCAGAGGAAAAGGAGACACAAGGGTACTGATCGAAGATGAGGGGTGGATTTGTGTATTGTTGAAGAATACGGGATAGTCGAGTGGAAGATTGTGACGGGTAGACAGAAGGTGTAATTAATTAAAATTTGCAATATAAATGAGGATAGGACAGAACCCTGAGGAACACCAGAGTTGACAGAGTGAGGAAGTGAAGGATGTCCATCTATAGCCACTGCTATGGAATGGCCGGAAAGGAAATTTGAGATATAGGAAGATATAGAGGTTAAAAGAAGGTAGGTTGGAGATCAGATATTTTTGTTCTAGCGCAATATGAAAAGTTTGATCAAAGTTCCGAAAGGAGGATGACCGAGAGTTCATAAGGTTGGAAAGTACATCACCAGTAGAGCGAAGTCATACAAGCGATCTGAAAAAAGATGATGGGAAGTCAGATGCTTAGGAAATTTTGAATTAAGAATTTAATTGAACACTTGAGATACAAGAGGTGAGGGCAATAAGATGATAGTTAGAGGGTTGAGAGGGGTCACCTGTCTTTGGGACAGGTTGCATGAGAGCAAACTTCCTGCAATAATGAAAGGTGTTAAATTAAAGACAGAGGCGGAGGAGTTAACCTAGACAAGGAGTCATCACAAAAGCACAGTTTTTGAGTGTAACAGGAGGGACACCATCTGGCCAGTACATCTTCTTAGTATTAAGGCCAGAAAGGGCAAAAAGTGCATCTTTGGAAGAGATACAATATTAGGCTTCAGTAAGTGAGAGGCTGGTGGAGAAGGAGGAACAGCACAGTAATCGTCCAAGGTGGAATTTTTAGAGAAAGTTTGAGTAAAGAGCTCAGCTTTTGTCAGTGGAAGAAGTGACGGTAGTGCGGTCTGAGCAGAAAAGAAGAGGAAAAGACAAGGAAATAAAGTTATTGGAGAGGGGTGCCAGAAAGCTAGGGAAGAGCTAGAAATTGAAAGTTCATAACATTTATTATTGGTAAAAGAATTTTTGAGAAGTCGGTAATCAGATTTGGCACAAATCCGGGTAAAAACATAGAGGGTTTTATTTATATATATATATATACTGGTATATGTATATATATACTGTGTATATATATATATATATATATATGGTGGGGGGGGGGGGAGATTGTAGGCACCAATCGAGCAGGCCAGTACCCAGGAGAGGCCACTTAGGCATATGATAACAAGTTGCTGGAACTCCTGTTTCATTTGCCTGGCTTCCCCCACTGTTTCTATTTGTGCCTCCCCTATACAGATAGTAATCTCACAAGCACCTCTTCCTCCTATTCATTTCACTATTCATATAAAGTACATCATACTTCCTTCCAACACACCTAAATTACCTATGACGTCCCTTAATTTTGGGTTTCTGTCGGGCTTTCAACTTTGGAAGGAACACTTGTTACATGCAGCTTTCCCTTTTATCTCCTTCATACACATAGATAAAATATATAATATAAGAGAGAGAGAGAGAGAGAAAGATAGATACGTATAAACAGATAGATGCACTATGATTTATTTCTCTCTCTCGTAACCAAAAACATCTTGTTATCACCGTGATAATCGTGTAGCTTGATATTCTTTAACCTGTTTCAACCTTATTCAATTTCACCCACCCTCTCTCTCTCCCTCTCTCTTTCTCTCTCCCTCTCTCTCTTTCTCTCTCCCTCTCTCCCCGCCAGCTCTCCAAGCGAACACAGCCAAATCATCAAATGAAAATGCTTTAAAGCCGACGTGCATTCGTTTTGCCTTTAGTTTCCTGCCGTACTCGAATACGTTTGTGTTTCCCCTGTTATTTGTTGTTACACGAAAATGATTAACCAGCTACAATCTACGTGAGACCAGCTTCAATATTTTAACGTGCAATACGTTTGATAATTTCTCAACACTAGTAATATATATTACTGTATACTGTATATATATATATATATATATATATATATATATATTATATATATATATATATATATATATATATATATTATAATTTATACATTTATTTTTTATTTGGTCAATGAAGCTGCAAAATATAATTGATATATTAGTTTGCAAATGTCATAAAACAAATATATACTGTAGTTTCCTTTAAACAATTAGCATCTAAAATATTTGGTATCTAAAGTAAGCCCTGAGGTTAAAGAAAATATGCATTAAATTAACAAACTACAACAGATAGACTTAAACACTTCTTCAGAGGTGCAAGAAATGAGAGCAATTGAACGATAGTTGGAGACGATAGTTGTGACATAATAATGTGATAATGGCACGATAGCCTCTCGGCTTCAATGTTATTAATATTCACTTTGTTATCTATTATCTAAAATATATAAGCATTTGTATCCTGCTCGTTTTATCCTGCAATTATTGTATACATAATTATATATCAGCGATTTTAGGTCAATACTTTCATATGTCCTCGCTTTGAATCCCTGAGTTAAATTTGTTGTACTGTACCTATCACTCACAGACTTATTACACACAGTTGCAATGTTTTTCGACTACAATTGCACCAACACTCATTGTGAATATTCCATTATTTTGTACTCTAATTCAAAATTTAGTACGTATTTGTCTTCTCATAATCTACTTTCAGACCGTCAGTATGGTTCCCTTAATGACCGCTCTACAGGCGATCTCCTTTCTTATTTTTACTAACTCTTGGTCATCCTCCTTTCGGGACTTTGGCGAGACTTTTTCTATTGTGCTAGACATATCAAAAGCCTGATACAAATATTTTGTTTCTAAACTACCATCCTTCGGTTTCTAACCCTCTGTGCCTTTATCTCCAATTCCCTTTCTGACCTACCCATCTGCTATTGTGGTCAGCCATCCCGCACTTCCTAAACCTATCAACTCCGGTGTTCCTCAGGGTTCTGTCATATCTCCAGTTCTATTTATAATATTTATTTATGTTGCTCTCATATGTACCTCTAGTCCTATCCAATCCAATGCTGATGACTCTAATTAACACTTGCTTTCCATAGTGAACCTCTATGCAGTCACCTTAAAACTCACATGATGAGACCACAGCACATCTATCTTCTCATCTATCAATTAATATGTTCAATTGGTTTGGAGATAACTGTGTTGCTTTCAAAACAACAATTTGTCCTATCTACCTGTCACAATCATCCTCACGACTGTCTCTTACTCTAATTTAGTCCTCTCTCAATACTCTTAGTGTCTCCTTTTCTTCTTAACTTTCTTAGAAAGATCTTGTTACCAATCTTGCTATAACAGCTTCCCAAATGTAGGCATGGTAGTACAAAGGAAATCAAGCCACAACAGGTCTAGTGACCCCTCTAGGCTGCTTGTCCTCCAAAACACTGAGGATCAAGTGTCTAAACAGTGGTATAGAGTGGGTAAGGGAAAATTTGAAAGGGAACTACTGCCCTGGAACTAATGTCCGTGGCAGGATTAGGAAGTTAGAAGGGGACAGATGGGTTAGTAACATAACACAGTTATAAGTGATCTTTCGTATATCTGGGAAAAAGAGAGTAACGTCTTAGTAATATTATAATTATATACGCAATAATCCTTGATGAATATGAGGGGGGAATAAAAAAAAATTATTAATTTACAAACGCAGTCAGTCGCAGGTTTGATGCACGGTATTTGTCTAGGCGAAGTTTAAAGGAATCAACGGTGTTGCAGTCTACAACGTCTCGGGGAAGCCCATTCCACAAGTTGACAATTCGATTGAAGAAGGAATTCTTAGATTCGTGTGAGTTAAATGATTTACCAATAATTTTGCAACCGTTTCCCCGCGTGTAATTAGTTTGGTCGATAGTGAAGTACTTCTTACTACAGTTCATATTGTCGATGCCTTTGATGATTTTCAACACTTGAATTAAGTCGCCTCCTAATCTACACCGGGTTAAAGGAAATAGATTAAATTCTCTAAGAGAATTTAGGCTAGGAATTATTTTGGTAACTCTACGTTGAACTGTTCTAGCTTGTCTATATCTTTTTGGTAATAAGGGCACCAGGATTGAACGCAGTATTCCAGAAGAGGGCGGATTAAGGAATTGTAAAGAGTTAGGATAACTTCTTTGGATTTATGCTCAAATGACCTGCCTATAAAGGCAATTATTTTGTTTGCCTTCTTAACGACGACTTCTGCACATTGTTGACTCGGTTATAGGTTACTCGATATTGTTACTCCCAGATCAGTTTTTCTGTCTACACTCTTAAGGTGAGTGCCATTCATCGAAAAGTTTGCTTTCTCATTTTGGTATCCGATATGTAGTACTTTACATTTATCCGCATTATAACTCATTTGCCAAGTTTGGGCCCAACATGACAACTTATCTAGATTGTGTTGCATATCGTCAACTTGTTATTTTGAGAGTACGCTATTTACAATTTTTGTATAGTCAACAAACTTTGAGATTGTACAGGTGAGACCCTCAGCTATGTCATTGATGTAAATTAGAAAGATAATTGGTCCTAGTACCGATCCCTGGTGTACCCCACTACTTGGTTTATTCACGCTTGTTCTACTACTGTCCGCAACGAGGAGGAATCATTCAAATGGTACCATCGCCTTCAAGTTCAAGAATCTCTTACTTGCTATGTTTCTGCCTGGAATCAAGCCAAATCTGTTTTTCGACTCGCCAAACAGTCTTTTATCAATAACAAATGCATTGAACTATCCAACTCTGGCTCTTCCCAAGCTTTCTGGCATCTAGCCAAAAACTTCTCCAACAATTTTTCTTCCTCGTCTTTCTCTCCCTTTTTCCACTCTGATGGCACAACCACCACTTCTTCCTCTGACAAAGCTGACCTCTTCACCCAAACTTTCGCTAGAAACTCCACCTTGAATTATTCAGGTGCTATTCTTCCCTTTCCAACCCCCCTCTCACACACTCATACCTAATATCCTATCTCTTCTAAAGATGTACTTAATTCTACCCTCTCTGGGCTTAATACTAAGAAGGCATACGGTCCGGACGGTGGTCCTCCTGTTGTACTAAAAAGAACGTGCTACTGTGCTGACTCCCTGCCTAGACAAACTCTTCCGTCTCTGTCTCTCCTCTAACGCCTTCCCTTCTTGCTGGAAGTTTGCTCTCATTCAACCTGTCCCAAAGAAGGGTGACCGCTCTCAACCCTCCAACTATCGTCCAATTGCTCTCATTTCTTGCATCTCCAAAGTTTTTGAAACTATTCCTACTTCAAAATTTCTTAAGCATCTATCTTCTCGTAATCTACTCTCAGATCGTCAGTATGGATTCCTTAAGGGTCGCTCTACTGGGGATATCCTTTCGTATCTTACTAACTCTTGGTCATCCTCCTTCCGGGACTTCGGTGAGACAATTTGAGTAATGCATAAGTGCGCGGAATTTCGATGTGAGTGTCCTAGGTTCGAGTCCTTGGAGAGCCACATGTGTTTGTTGATTTCATTAATTGAGTTTTGAAGTGAAGTTGGTTGGTGGAAAAAATACAATAACATTGCGCTAAACATATCGAAGGCATTTGATAGAGTCTGGCACAAATCTCTAATTTCTAAACTACCCTCCTTCGGTTTCTATCCCTCTATCTGTGCCTTTATCTCAAATTTCTTTTCTGGCTGTTCCATAGCTGCGGTTGTGGGGTTGTGGACAGTCATCGTTCACTACCTCAACCTATCAACTCCGGTGTTCCTCAGAGTTCTGTCTTATCTCCAATTCTCTTTCTAATATACATTAATGATCTTCTCAACTGTACGTCTAGTCCTATCCATTCATTTGTTGATGACGCTACCTTACACTATTCAACCAGTTTTCCAGAACGCCCCAACAAGCAAGCACATCAAAACATCATGCGAAGATGCCTTAAAAAACTTTAACTCTGACCTATTAACCATTTCCTTTTGGGGCAGAGAACATCTTGTTACTTTCAATGCTTCCAAAACCCAATTTCTCCACTTATCTACCCGTAAAGAACTCCCACAGGACTAGCCTATCCCTTATACTTCAACAATACACATTATCAATCCTTCATCTTCTCTCAGTATTCTAGGAATATCTTTCTCTTCTAATCTCACTTGGAAAGACCATATTACCACCCTTGCTAAAACAGCTTCCCAGAAGCTTGATGTGCTCAACCGCCTCCGGGGGTTATTTACCCCTGCACAGTTTTTTGCTCTGTACAGGGGCTCAGTGTATCCATGTATTGAGTATTGTTCTCATGTGTAAGGAGGATCCTCTCACACAGCACTTCACGACAAAGTAGAAAAGAAAGCCTTACGTCTCATTAACTCGCATCCACTCAATGACTCTTTGCAATCTCTCTCTCTTCGCCGCAGTGGTGCATCTCTCTCGCTATTGTACTGCTATTGCAATAATCAATGTTCATCAGAACTCTCTCAGTGTATACCACCTCCTCTACGTAGAGTACGTAGCACCCGTCTGCAACACAATCTCATCCCTACTTTGTGCAACTCTCCAATCCAAGAGTGAAATGATATTCTCAAACCTTCTTTATTCAACAGCTGAGCTCTGGAATGCTCTCCCTGAATCGATCTTCCCCTCATCCTATGACTTTAATTGCTTCAAACTCTGTGTGTCCAAGAATTTTGGCTTGAACGTTCCTTGATTTTGGCCATGTCACTCTTTCAACTGGGCGAGGCACTCGTTACAGGCAGTTCTGCCGTTTGTCTTCCTCATCCACATATAACACAACAAATATTATCCATTTAGATGCCTTATCGTTTATGATTACTCTTTGCTTTTTGTCGCTGAGCCAATTTTCTATCCATTTAAACACACTGTCTTGTATTCCATGCGCTTTTAGTTTTAGCAGTAAATGTTTTGGGGGGAACTTTGCCAAAAGCCTTTTTGAAAATCAAGGTATATAATATCTACAGCTTTAATTTCATCATAGAGGTTGAGGATATCGTGGAAGAAGTCTAAGAGGTTTGTTAAGCAGGAACGTTTATTACGAAAGCCGTGTTGAGTATCTTCATGAATGTTATTTTTCTCTAAGTGATTTACGAGGCTGTCTCTTATGAGTGTTTCTAGAATTTTGCATACAGCTGAGGTTAAGCTAATTGGACGATAGTTACTGGGTAGAGATTTGCTGCCTTTTTTAAATATCGGTGTTACGTTGGCTAGTTTCCACTGATTAGGCGTAGTTCCAGACAGCAAGGATTTATTGAATAGTAATGTCAGTGGTTTGGAGAGCTCATCCTTAGCTTCCTTTAGAACTCTAGGTGAGATTTTATCAGGTCCAGTCGATTTATTTACCTTGAGTGTATCTAAGCATTTCAATACTTCTCTCTCTGTAATGGTGATATTGCTTAGAACATCAGAATTACCAATCTAAATCGGCGATGCTGTAGGGATATCGCTGAGGTCTTCTGTTGTAAAAACTGATGCAAAGAAGGTATATATTGTGGGCATTACTCAATTGTACTTCGTCTCTGGTGTATTCTCCATTTTCATTGACTAACGGTCCAACAATTTAATTGACTATTTTCTTCTTTCTGATATAACTATAGAATTATTTCGGGTTTGTTTTACTTTGATTCACAACATGTAACTCCAGGGTCTATTTATTTTGCTTAATTAACTGTTTGGCTTTGCGTCGTAGTTACACAAATTTCACCAGTTCTTCGTAATTTTATGAGGATTTTAATCTATCATTAGCAATCTTTTTAGCAAGCAAACAGTCTGAAATCTCTTTATTCCACCATTTGGGCTTATCATTATGGCCTGTACGCCGTATTTTCGATGGTATGCAGTCTTGCACTGCTTTTAGGTAAGTGTTTGCGAATAATTCCCATGATGTATTTATGTCGTTAGTGTTAATTAGAAAGCTCCAGTCAGTTTCTTTAACATTGTTCTAAGTTTACGAAAATTTGCTTTCTTGAAATTATGGACTTTCTGGAGGCTGCTATTTGGTTCGTTACTAGTAATCTTTAAACTGAAAGTTATTGTACAATGGTCGCTGTTACTGAATTCATCACCGACATTCAAATTCTCTATTAATTCTATTTTTGTTGAAAGTACAAGGTCAAGGACGTTATTTCCATGGGTTGGAAATCTAGCAAATTGATATAGCGAACTCTCTTGCAAGTTTGCATACAGGTCTTGTCCAGAGTGTGAAGTAATACTAGCTCCCCACTTGGTCACAGGTAAATTGAAGTCGTCAAAAATTATGGTATATTGCAAGTTACTTACGTCTGCAATTTGCTCATAAACTTCTTAAGTCAGTTTGCACTGATTGAGCTGGAAATCTGTATAATAATGCAAGTATTAATTTTGTACCTTTAGTATTCCTTATTAGCACAAAGGATGTGTCGACGTTCAATATTTGAGGCTTTGACAAGAGGGTCGGGTTAAGACTTTCTTTGATAAAAAGTAAAATGCCACCTTCATTTTTATTTATTTGGCTTTTCTCAAACATTACATAACTGGGAAGTGAATACTCTGCTAAAAAGTCTCTGTCTTCTGTATTGAGCCAAGATTCTGATATGCCAATAATATCGTAATTTTCTGTAAACACTAGTTCCTCTAAATCTAAAAACATTATTGAGTATGCTACGAGCGTTCGCATAGAAAACCTTTAAAGTTGTGGATTTAGAATTCACGGAACATTTTTTAATCAAATTCTTGGTTTTGGTCGGATCTATATTTATGTACCTTGGAAAATCGGTGTTGTGATGCTCCTACATAGTAGCCACGTGCGGGCATGCGCGCGCGTCGGCTGCCCAGCCGTCTAGAAACCGGCTGGCGGCAGCCGGCCGGCCGGCTTTTCCTTAGTATATATCCTACGACAATGTAACTAATGTCTGGGATATTCTTATGTTGTTTCACAGCTTGAAGCTGCCCTTATTCTTAACCAACGCATCTTAGTATATTTTATTCTCGATAGTTGATTGTTTCATTATAATATATATGATGTAAGTCTAGTGAGAGTGGGAGGAGACGAGAGGGAGAGAGAGACCGGCTGGGGGACGTTGCTTCGCGCGGAGAGTCCAGGTTGGGACGAGCCTGATGTTGCCACGTGCATTTGATAGCAACGTTAGGCTTAGTTTCGACTCACGCCAGGGGTAGAGGATTTTGACCCGGCAACTCTGTTGAGTGTTGCCAAGCATGGGATGTATTTTGCATGCCTAGGGTGGGGTCCAGACAGTTTCAAGACTCAGAGCTCACCTCACTGTCGTACCCTTCGGACCCCCTTGATATCTATCCCTCTCAACCCCACTTAGAAACTTTCTCTCTTACTTTGTATACCTTCTTTCCACTACTTCACCAGTCTATTTAATTATCCCATCCCCTTGATAGACCTTATCTTTTATTGTATTAACGACGAGCTCTCAGATAACTAGATAGGATTTAGGGCCTTATGCAGAGATTTAATTGTTAATGAGACCTAGGAAGCTTTTTTGTTGTCTCATATTTGGTGGTTTCATGCTTGCTAGTGTGTTCTTGTGTCAGGTTAGCAGGGGCTAGACTGGAGGGGAGGCTTTTTGCGATCCTTTAAGTAAAGTCTGCTGGTGCGAGTCCTGTGGACCCGCACGACTTTACTAGGATACCCGTGGGAGTCTGGGGGCATTTTCTTGTCTGTGTCCCTGTGTGTCTAGCGTTGTGTTGTGTGAGGGCCCTTGCCTAGTCCACTCAGCACTGCGCTAACACGTCTTGCTTTTGTTTTAGGGTCGCCAGGAGAGAGTCAGATACTTGCGATCTGAGTCTCTCAAGAGAGCACCCTTTCAATTAGAGTACTTTGGCACACAGACTTGGGAACGTCCCTAGGCTAGAGCAGGTGGCTCAGCCCGGGTATCCGAAGCCTATATCCTTCCGGCTAGACCTCTGCCGCCTGGCAGATTAACAGCTAGGGGTTTATTATTTCTGTATGCTTGTTATCGTGCCACAGTTTACCGTTTTTGTGAGCATTGTGAGTCAGGGTGTGGCTTAGAGACTCTGTCCGAGCAGGCTTGCCTGACTAAGAGTGAGAAGCACACCTGTATGTGGTTATGTTGCGAGTTGCTACCTTTACTTAATTATACCTATGCCATTATACACTGTATGGCCTATCACTAGTATTTATTCCTGCTTATGAGTTAAGAGTTCTCTAAATCCGTAACGTACTTTTTTTGCTAAGCATCAGATCCTACAGTAGCCGCATGCAGTTTAGAGACCCGCATCTTGTCTACCGGTACGATGTTTTGAGGACTGTTTGCTTTCACCTTCTTTCACGCAGGGGTGATTAGTTGTACTAATTAACGTAACGTTAAATATACTTTCTTCTAGTTTGTTATTAAATTGTTTCTGCATTTTAATTCCGTTATCTATCTTTTCTTTGAAGCTTTAAGTCAACTTAATTGTGTGATCTTTTATATAGCCTGCTTGACTATCAGCTGTCTATAGTGCGTGCACCCTGTAACCGAGTCATAGGATACCTTGTTGTCCAGGCAGGACTATTGACGGTTTAGGGTGGTTTGTTGCCTGGGTTTATAGATAAGGGTTGGATCTAGCGTTTTCCGTTGTTGCTTGTTGCCGCATACCTAGTCCAATAGAAAGAGCCCAGTGTTTATATATCTCAGGACGTAACAGTGTGGAGAGGTTCCTCCTATACCACGCTTCTCGAAGAGTGAGACAACAGCATTTTGTCTCATAAATTCACCTACTCTTACTAATTCTCTACCACATGCCACAAAGTTGCATCACTTTCTCTTCTACCGCTTTTACAATATTCAGTATACTTCAAAGCTTTCTCAGTTTATACCTTCTGCCGTACGGAGAGTAGATGGCACCTGCCTTTCAACAGATTCCCAATCATATTCTGTCCAACTCTCTATACCATGAGTGAACTGATTTTCCAATCTTTCTTCCACGCAACAATTGAACTCTGGAACTCTCTCCCTCAATTTATATTTCCTTCATCCTACGAACTGCTTCAAGCTCTGTGTGATCAGACATATTTACTCTAACATACCTTGAATTTGGCTCTGTCACTCTTTACTAACTTTGCATTAATAATCTCTGCTAAATGTGCTTTGTTTCAATGTCATGCAATATAATTTTCATATTACTACCGATATATTTTAGCTCACACCTTCTCTACTCAATTCCTTTAACGTCTTTTGGATTATATCGAGTTTTAACAGCTTATCAATAGTTTAGGAAGGAATTTTAAAAGTCAGATGGTTAACACTTACGCTGCGGGCATATTTCCGCCTGTTTCCGCAATATTAGGGCTCATTCAGGCACTCCTGAATTATTAAACAAGTGTCTGAAGGAAATTAAATGTATTCAGCCAAAAACTAGACGAAAATCGCTTCAAAATTACGCTAGAACGAGCTTCGTAGAGCGCGGGGATTCACCCGCAGCGCTACCATAGACATTGGCAAATTTTGCTAATTATGAGCAATGTCGCGCTACATTTGCCTTTGGCAGCGCTGCATTGTCTCGTGAGATTTGATACCCGAGTCTCAGTGCCCCAGCAGCCGTGCTGAAGAGCAGAGGGGAGCCTCCCACGCTCCTTCTCTCTTACACTCGTCCCTACAGGCTTTAAGAGGCTTTAAGAGCCTGCATGGACGAATTCCTGCATGGAAGCGAAGCATGGACGTTGGTTGAGAGACTCAGACCAAGAGTGAGAGCAGTGGAAATGAATTACTTAAGGAGTGCGTGCGGAGTTACATGGAGGGATAGACAGACTAATGAGGAAGTAAGAAGGAGGTGTGGTGTGGAGGTAGATGTGCTGGAAAGTGTGAAAAGGAACAACTTGAGATGGTTCGGCCATATGGAACGTATGGAAAGCGAGAGAATGACTAAGAGGGTGTACGAGAGCGAGGTGGAGGGACAGAGGGGGAGAGGTAGACCGAATATGAGGTGGAAGGATGGAGTGAGGAACTACATGAACGAAGGCGGTGCTGGTTGGGGGGAGGGGCGTCGACTGGGGACAGAGGTGCATGGGGGCGGTTCGTTCGTGGCCACCCCTTCGGGGATCACGGCGTCAGGCAATAGATAGATAGATAGAAGAGCCTGTAAATTGCCTTATATTTCCAGGCCGTTCCGGAACGTCTCCCGCAGCCAATGGGTTAATTACGATAGTCTTTACCTTTTTTATTCCCAGGGATGCTACCTAAATTCCATAACATCGTCTAATGATAAGCAGAATACAGTGTAAAAATGTATCCTCAAATGCTGAACCGGTTAATTTTCTTCTTAATTTTTAATCATTCATATACTTTATCCCTTTGTATTATACTTGACTAAATTCCTATAATTTTAATTTTGCTTCTCTTAATCTTTTATACATTTCCTTCTCTGCTCAATGTTTTGTTTTTTCATATGTATCTTGCTAGCAACTTTCACAATCTTGATCCATTACTTTTGTTAAATGTTAATTTATCACATCATATATATATATATATATATATATATATATATATATATATATATATTATGTATGTACCGGGTATACATATTATTTATTTTTATTTTATTTATTGTGTCCAATTTCTGTCATTTAACTTTTAACCCGGGAGCTGTGGGAAGACTCTTAAGAGGTTCTACTGGGTGGCTGCGGGAAGACTCTTAAGATCCAAGGTCTAAAAAAAAACTTTTAAAACACCCCAGTGGCATTCGAAACAAAGCAATTTGTGTTTAGGTGAGATAATTTTCCTCCAATACCTGCTACCACTCTTACACATGTGTTCCCCCCCCCCTTTTCCCCCCTCCTCAATTATCAGGTATTTTCTCTATTATTCCCGATAAATATAGAGTATTTTCATGCGATAATGGGTGGGTGAGAGGGAGGAGGGTGGAGAAGTCTATCTCCGACTCTCCAATCCAGTCTGAAAGATCCCCTGGTATCTCTCTCCAAGCCAGTCTGAAAGATCCCCTGGTATCTCAGTACCGTCCCAGACAAGAGCTAGAGAGGGAGGGTGTTTTTCTCTCACCGCTCAAGGTCAGATTACGACCGCGAGTAAAATATACAATTTTCACCAGCCAATTGCTGTTACCAATTGTTTTATTGCTTTCCCATGTTCATATGTTCATGTTGAAAATAAAATTGGCGCATATGGATAAGTATTAATTATATATATGGTAAATTAACGATTTTAGTGAGGAATGAATCAGAATGCCTTTGCATGGCGGGCACTTTCAAGTACCATAGCTGCGCAGTTAAGAGGCTAAAGTAGGCTTTCCCTCATCTCCTGCTCTTCCTCCTTATTTTCACTTCTATTGTTCTCAGCATTTCCTTGTCAACTTATTCCCATCTGAATTAGAGTTTAATCTCCAAGATCCCTCATTCACCTCCATTATAATTTAATGAAGAACATGTTTGCATAAATTAAGGTACGATACTTTCCTACAGAATGACATAGGTTTAGATTAGAGATTAAAAAGCCTATTGGATATTTGTATGTATGTATGTACTCAGGCCCAATCCCCACTTGTCCTTCTTTTTTGTTTTTCTTTTTTTGGAATGGGGAGCCAGAATAGGGACAACATAACAGAAAACAATGAACACACAGAAACAAAACATATTTAGGTAATGCTTACCTTATGAAGAATATTTGTATGAAACTCAACATACTAACTGATTGTATATAGTATTATCAGTAACTCCCAATATTGGCGGGTGCCCAACCCCGAAATGGGTTGAAATAGGGGAGCTATACCCCCACCAAAGGCGGCTTTCTAGGGCCTTTCCTAGCTGATGCTGAGAGGATTGGGTTCTAGTCATGTGGTGATTGGCTGGTCTATCAGAGTGAGAGCTGAGCAATCTCTGCCATACCCATAGCTTACTCTGACTGTTCCTTTAACTTATATATTTTCTAGATCTCAAGTGACGGCGTCTCTTTCGTGGATTGACCTCCCAATCTACTAAGATTGGAAGCCAAAGTGTCACATTTTTCCCTTGCCCCTCAACTTTCTCTTCATAATTGCTGAGGGGCACAGGGCCCTGGGTGGGGCTTTGGTTTCCCGGGCGTTTCCGCACCCTCCTTAGCTCCCCGCCATGGAGTGGCTTCGGTCACCCAGGCTTTATTGTGGTCGGCGGGGAGGGTTCTGTGGGGGCACTCGGTTATGGCCTTGGAATTGCTCGGGGCCTTGGGGCTGTTCGGCCAGGCAGCTTGGGGAACAACAACAACAACAACAACAACAACTCCCAATATAATTTTACTAAAAGTTGCAGACATTTATCTTCAAGTAGTTTTATATACTTACGCCTACAGCTATTCATATAATGGCTGAGTAAAATAGTGAAGCTATATTCCATGAATGAGCTAACTTTAGATACAGAAACATAGAGGGAAAGTATTTACATTTCAAGCTGTCGTGTGGGTACGACACACTAAAATACACACATACATGCGCACGCACGCACTCTGAAAGAGACAGATTTATTATGATTTTTCCCCGAGGGGCGAGTTTATTGAGCAGCCCCCCCCCCCCCCCCACCCTTCATCCTGTGAGGAAACAACCACTGCTAAAGCGATACATACTGCTCAAAGAACCATTATTCCACTGAAACAACAGCATCGTCGTCTGGTTACATTCATATTTGTGTTTATAAATCAGGTAGGCATTATTCAGATGTGTTATTAAAGTTTCCTCAATTAATTGGCACATGTGCTGTATATACGTAGCTCATGATTATTAACCTGACAAAAAAACAAAAACAAAAAACAAGCTTGTCGTGACTGAATCACTAATTGACAGGTTGTAAATAATAGCACTACAAAACTAGTGAAATCATAATTATGAGGAGACTTCATATTTTTCATTACATGAATGGTTATTGAAGTCATAGTTAGCTGAATACAATTAGGAGGAGGTAAGGTACTCCAGGGAGGAGGTGTGTGTCAGAGGGAAAGATTGTGTGTGTGTGTATGTGAGAGAGAGAGAGAGAGAGAGAGAGAGAGAGAGAGAGAGAGAGAGAGAGAGAGAGAGAGAGAGAGAGAGAGAGAGAGAGTGAGAGGAAAAGAGGAAAAGAGGAGAGAAACAGCGGTCATATACTACATCCATGGATATTAATGTCAAGGTCAGATGAGTATACACCGAGGACAAACATACGTATTAACGTATATATTGAAACCTGGTTAATTTGAGTGTTTGTGGCCGATTTGATGCAAAACAATCATATGAAGAGCATTCATAATGCAACATGGGCCCATTTTACTAATCACAAGACCAGAACCTACCTAAATAACCATGACAGATATGGCTTACATTCATCTTGCATATTGTTGTGTTATTAGAGTTGTTACGTAAGACTTTTATGGGTAGTCAAATGTATTCACAGGGTTAACTCCAGGTAGGAGTATTAGGACGTTTTGAGTTACGATCCTATATTTTATGATAAGGGTTGACTCTATATAAGGCTGACTGAAGGTGTCGATGGCCTTAAGAGATGTAGATATTATAATTTAGTTATAGGTTGATTGTAGATGTTGATCTCAGCTCTCTCTGCTCGTTGATGATAGATTAATCGATTGATATATATAAGTAGTTATAATGCTGCCACCACCGATTACCATATATATATATTATATTGATAGATATAGGTAAAGGGAATATAATTAAAGATCTCTGGTCCAAAACCACTTTGATATATATATATATATATATATTTAAGTAACAATCTGAAAGATATACAGAAGTACTATAAAGTAATATAAGAGTAAACCCTAACTCAAGAGGGTATCTCTGGGTATATGTTATCACCCTGGATGTTCGATTCTATCTGCTCTGCTCTTCCTATCTCTCACCTTCTCACCACCTCAAAGCCACACCTACAATTCACCTCCCGGTTACAAGATGGCGTTGTAGAAGGTACAGGGAGTGTCATCTCAGCTGAATGTGTGTGACAGGATCTGACCAGACAATACGTCATAGGGGTGAATGATCTTCTGACCTCTGTAATGTACAGTCCCCCATATAGATCTAGATACTGTAACTAAAACACTTTAAAATTATATGATAGATGGTTGTTGTTGTTGTTGTTGTTGTTCCCCAAGCTGCCTGGCCGAACAGCCCCAAGGCCCCGAGCAATTCCAAGGCCATAACCGAGTGCCCCCACAGAACCCTCCCTGCCGACCACAATAAAGCCTGGGTGACCGAAGCCACTCCATGGCGGGGAGCTGAGGAGGGTGCAGAAACGCCCGGGAAACCAAAGCCCCACCAGCCCTGTGCCCCTCAGCAATTATGAAGAGAAAGTTGAGGGGCAAGGGAAAAATGTGACGCTTTGGCTTCCAATCTTGGTAGATTGGGAGGTCAATCCACGGAAAAGACGCCGTCACTTGAGATCTAGAAAATATAAAAGTTAAAGGAACAGTCAGAGTAAGCTATGGGTATGGCAGAGATCGCTCAGCTCTCACTCTGATAGACCAGCCCATCACCACTGATAGATGGTTATAATGATTTCATAATAAATAGTATAATCTTGAGATTCTTGCTTCCCACAGCAAGGTAGCACTTAAAATGATATGATAGTTAAGCAAACTACAGTTAAAATGAGTAAGGTATGAATCTAACTAACTCCTCCCTCGCACATTACCTTTCGGCTCTCCTATGGTCCCCTCGTAGTCCCCTGCAACACGATTCATTATTGGCAAATGAACAATGTCTGGGTGACTACAGAATACAAAGGTAGGCCTAATAGCGAGGCAGGCGGAAGTACATGAAGCTACAATAAAATAAAAGATGAACAGTCATCTACTGTAAGTAAATAAATGTTAAGTTGAAGATACAAATTGATAGTGGAATTGGAAATTTTTCTAAGTATGTTGTTAATAAAATAAACAGTTATAGTAAAATTATAAAGAAGGATTACAAATTGAGCAAAGCAAATACAAATGCAAAGACAATGAACAAAAACAAAAATTGTACAAAGTAAAATACTATAGGTATTATTTTCAAACAAATTCCAATAAGAAACCAAAAAAGAACAAAAACAAAGACACATTATAATTATGGTGTCTGTTGTAGATCGAGTAACAAAGTAAAGAAATATATTGATATAAAATAAGAAGAAAATTTAAAATATACAGCTGCAAAAAACAAAAAATAATCCTAGGGATTTTTTTTACAAACACAAATGTAGTAAAATAAAATAAAATAATATTCCTACCCATAGGAAAACCCACCAAATAGCAATAAACACAACTCCACAAACCCGTGATATGTGTCTTAATACTATCTAGTTTATATATAAAAAAACACACAAACCCTCAACAAAATAATTCAATGTAAACTCAAGGAAATAGACACATCAATATGTAACACAGTCATCCACATCATGTGGTATGTAATATGAGTACCTTCCTATTCTGAAGAAAACAAAAATTGCTCAAAATAAAATTCATAAAGGAATAGACACATCAATATTTAACACAAATTTGTGTTATTAGAGTTTCCTCATTTGATTTGGTGTATGTGCTGAGTATACAGTATAAGCTCATAATTATTGGCTTATTTGAGTGTTACGATCCAGGTTCTCAAAGACACAGGGCTCTTCAACATTGGACTAGATAATGGCAAAAAGCAACAACGGTAACACTAGATCCAACCCCTGCCTTAAACACTGGAAAACAAAATACCATTACCGCCATGAGTCGTGCCTGGACAACGAGGTATCCTATAACTCGGTAACTGGTGCACACACAGTAGGCTGACGCTCAATGAAACAGCCTATTTTCAAACAGTAAAAGATTACTCGATTATGTTACACAAAGAAAAGATAGTTAACGTGATTAATTAACGTTACGGTAGATACTCAAATAACTGGCACTCCTGTATTAAAGAAAGTGCAATGCTAGTCCTGCAACATCAACTGGAAACTTCTGAAATAAGTCTGATGCTGGGAAGATGTTCGTAAAGAATCTTGAACAATTATAATGCAGAATACGGGTCACAATAAATGCTAGGACATATAGTAATAATAGGCAGGCGAATAATAAAGACTGCGCAAAGGTAGTAATCCTCGACAACTAAAGAAATGCTTTGTGACACAACGCAACAGCCTACTCGGGTTGTGCAACTCAACAACAACCTCGGCTCAAAAGTGCAGTGAATAATAATGCTGCATACATATAATAATGGGGCTTATCTCTAACCAGTGTCTGCTCAGTTAATAAAGTCTAGCTGGGGTATCAAGGCAGGGCAACAATGGGCGAGCATGCGGCTCGTAGCCTAACGTTGTCCGAGGGTGGTATAATGAAGATTACGTTTTATGACGGGGATGCTCTTGATAAATCTAGGTCTCTAGTACCTAGCTCTATCCTGGCGATCCCTCAGAAGTCAACACAAAGAGGCAGCACTATGTTGTGAGGGATAGGCTATGGCCCTCTCACACCACAGCGCTGTGCTCGCAAAGTAAACCAACCCGAAGACAACTTAGGCTCCCACAGT
Source organism: Paralithodes platypus (assembly GCA_032716605.1). Taxonomy (NCBI): domain Eukaryota; kingdom Metazoa; phylum Arthropoda; class Malacostraca; order Decapoda; family Lithodidae; genus Paralithodes; species Paralithodes platypus. The sequence continues at coordinate 22,090,083 of CM064495.1, forward strand.
ACCTGTCGATGTCGTGCAGAGCTTAGCTAACACTGCACACATCGGAGACAACGACACAGTAACCTTACCCCTAGTCTAGCTTTAGATAACCAAGAAGAATCACTCAACACCTTGCAAGGGAGACATATACCGGTCTACAACCTTCCCGAGAGAGGACACATACGGAAAAGTCCGTCTCTCTAAACCTCAATAAAGCATAATACCTCCTTAACCTAATACATGGAAATATCTGAGAGCTTCGCGTACAATACGACTGGTCGACGGTGAACGTCTATGCTGAAACCAGAAGGGATGTTGAGTTTAATAAAGATTAGAGAATGAGAAAGGAGGAGTCGAGAGAGAGAAATAGTATGCAAAGTAGCGAGTATGGGGGACAGAATTGCAAAGGATGTAGGCGATACGCGTGTCAGGCAAGCTCTGAGCTGGTAAAGAACACGAGGCAGCGACGGGAAGGGACTAGTTGACCACCCGGCCGCCAACGCCGTCAGCGCCCAAGCGAGCCGTGTCATAGCTCACACGCTGAGTGTACTCCTTCACACTCTCTCGCTCACCTCCCACACAAGCAACATTTATATTATAGCGAATATAAAATATAAGGCGCGGCCACAGACCAAAACAAAGACCACTTCTAGACTGTCTGTGGCAACACGACACTAATGAAATAAAGCAGATCATTCTAGGACAACTGTAGCCTATCCCCCCATCCTGGCGAGTGCTAGCGAGCTGCAATGCCCCACGCAACCATTCTGCTAACGCCGGGAGGCGTCACACCCCCCCCAAGATATGGGACACTCAACCATGAGCCCATATCTGAACAGGCGGAATGTCGCTAAAATCTGCCACTCCTAACCACTCCGCCACTCATGGAATGCAAGCTCAGTCTCCTCAAAAAAAAATACAAATTTTTTATATAAAAAAAATCTTATCACCCTTCCCAAATATAATACATTAATTCATAACATTGTGCTCCCAGAGCGAGCTTTAAGAAGCACAGCCTACTGAGGGAAAATCATCTGCACTCAGTACTCAGCTACAATATTATCTTAAAATTAATTATTAAAAAGAAAGAGTTTTTATTTATTTTTTCATATTTTATTTTAATGTTGTTTTTTGGTGGCTACTATAGATGTAGCCTAATTTTCTTCTAATCAAAGCCAACAACTCCTGCCCTGCGACCGTACGCTGATGCTACACACGCGAGCAAACAAGCACCAGCGCAAAAATACACCGCGAGCCAAGACAGGAGGCTATACCAACATACTGTGGTAGCCTACCCCGGATCCTCCACCCGCGACAGACAGTCCGCAATCACATTCTCACAACCGGCAATATGGCGAATGTCTAAGTTGTACTCTTGCAACATGAGCGACCATCTGGTCAGCCTCATATTCCGGTTGTGGAATTGATTGAGGAATTTAAGCGGGTGGTGGTCGGTATACACTACCACGACTGGCCCATATGCACTCCGCTGGCATCAGTCGCCAAGTGAAATGGTCGTTCAAAGTCCGGGGCCCTGAGGATAGGGTGAGTGCATAAAAGGTGTTTAACTACTCGAAACGCCTGCTCACCTCAGGTGCCCAGCGGAACTTTTTATCTTTAGCTAGTAGATCTGTCAAAGGAGCTAACACAGTAGAATAGCCTCTTATAAAGCGGCGGTAATACCCAATCATGCCCAAAAATCTCATGATCTGCCGCTTGGTGGTCGGCCTGGGGAACAAGTCGATAGCCTGTATCTTCTGTTGGGGCGGGCTCACCTGCCCTAACCCAACCACAAATCCCAGATACTGCACCGTGGCTTGCACAAAGTCACACTTGCCCAGATTAACCACCAAGCCTGCTTTACTAAGTTGACTAAATAAGGCTTCTATGTGCTCACAGTGACTTTGGAAATTGTTGTCATAAATGATCACGTCATCAAGGTAGAAAGTACAGTTTGGGATGTCTGCTACGATGTCGTTCATTAAGCTCTGGAAAGTGGCCGGTGCATTTTTCAGACCATATGGCATCACGTTGCAACGGTAAGTACTACCATCCACCACAAACCCGCACACCTCTTTAGCCCGCTCAGACAGTGGTACTTGCCAGTAGCCTTTGACGAGGTCTACCTTGGTCAAGTACCTTGCTTTCCCGATCTTATCCACACTGTCATCCACCCGGGGAAGAGGATATGCATTGGTGGGGGTCAACCCGTTTAACCGCCTAAAGTCAATGCAGAACCGAACTTTTCCATCAGGTTTGGGCTGCAGAGTGACAGGAGAAGTCCACCGTACTGCCCCCTTCTCGATCAAGCCTCTCGCCAGCATATACTCCAGCTCGTCCCTGAGCGCTGGGAGTTTAATGGGTGGCACCCGATAAGGTATCGACTTGAAGGGGGGGTGCTCTCCTATGTCGACATCATGCACCGCTTGAGTAGTGAGGCCTGAGTGCTCGGCAAATACAGTGGGGTATGAATCGAACAGGCGCTGCACTGCCACCTGCTGTTCCTCCGGCAGGTGCGCCAGAGTATCGTGCGCACATTAGCTCGAATTACCCGCCCACTGATTAGCCGAGACATGACAATCCCAGTTATCATCCACCTGATCATTGCTGCCCCCCTCTCCTTCTCCACCATGACAACGGCAGGTCAACACAGGGACAGCTAGAGACTCAGGTGGGCGCCTCACATACTCCCTCAACATATAAATGTGGCATAGTTGGTTACGCTTCTTCCGGTCTGGAGTGGCAACTAGGTAATCTAGATCGGAGATCTTTGACACCACCCGATAAGGCCCAGCGTACTTGGCAGCCAGAGGATGACCTGACAAAGGCAACAGGACCAACACCTCTTGACCTACCTGAAACTCCCGGAGTTTCGCCTTAGTATCATACCTGTCCTTCATACGGGCCTGCGAACTCACCAAATTACGCCCTGCCAGCTCCAGACTTCTAAGCATTCTCTCCCTGCTCTCGAGGACGTATCTCAACATAGAACATGGCTTAGCGGTACCCTCCCAAATCTCCTTCACCATGTGGAGAGGGCCCCTCACCTGATGCCCGAAAACAAGCTCATTCGGACTGAAACCGAGACTCTCTCCAGGTACTTCTCTTGCCGCGAACAAAACATACGGCAGACCAAGGTCCCAATCCTTTCCGTTCTCTGCGCAGTAACATCGAAGCATGCTTTTCAGCGTGGTGTGCCACCTCTCCAACACCCCTTGACTCTCCGGGTGATACGCAGAAGAGACGACAGTGCTGATGCCATGCTGAATCATAGTTTGTTTGAACAGATTAGATGTAAAATTAGAACCTTGGTCCGATTGCACCTCTTGCGGGTAACCATACCGCGAGCAATACAAGAGCAGGTTCCGGACAACAGTTTTCGCCGTGCCATTTCTCATTGGATATGCATCAGGATAACGAGTGGCCACATCCATGATAGTTAATAGAAATTTATTACCGGCACTAGTAGGGGGTAGGGGTCCGACCATATCAATGATGACCTTACTGAAGGGCGGTCCACTGACAGGAATGGGGTGCAACGGGGCTCTCGGAATTGTTTGGTTAGGTTTTCCAACCCTCTGGCACGTATGACACATTGCTATCCAGGTTACCACCTGCCCCTTCAACCCCGGCCACCAAAAAAAAAATCTAAAGCCGCCACCGTTTTTCTCACCCCTAGATGTCCTGCCAGTGGTACATCATGCGCCAACCTCAGTAGGCTATCCCTGCACTCCCGTGGCACCACCAACTGGTCCACTACTCCGGACCCCTCTTGCCAACTACGTTTAGGGTCTTGAAAACGCCTATAGAGGATGCCTTCTAAATAAAACAAATCTCCTGGCTGTGCATCGCCGTCCTCGTCGAGCTCTACAGCTCCATTAGCACACGTTTGGAGCTCAGGGTCCTCTAGTTGCAACCGACGTATATCTGAGGGTGCCAAGCGATCTAACTGCTCCCGGAGCAATGCATGACCTTCCCCGATACTGCGCTGCTCCCTCTGTCTCTCTCGATGTACATAACGTTGCTGTCGTGGAGTCTCGTCATGCCCAGCCTCGTCACTCTCGATGACAGGCCCAGGGGCTACTCCAGAATTAAGTAATGGTGCTAATACTGAATCACCCAGGAGAGCCGCCGAGTCAAAACTCTTAAAACCAACTCCAGCTTTAGCCTCCTCCTGTTGATTGTTCCTCCGCTGGTCTGAAGACGGAGGACTAGGCTGTGACACTTTAGCTGCCCGAGCTCGGGTGACAACACACGCCATGGGTTGTGTCTGGCACCGCTCGACCCACTCTTGCTCTTCCCTACTCACGTCGGCCGGCCTCTCGGCAACGACTAAGGGTAGAACCTCAGAAGCGGGCATTGCAAAGTCGTTGCCGAGAAGGTCGACGCCCTCCACTGGCAGTTTCTCCACAATCCCGACATCCAATTCACGTGCCACACCATCCACCTCCAACTCCAACCGCACCAGCGGGTATGACTGAGTTGCATTAATACCCTGCACCACTACCACCCGAGCCGCGTTTATAGGGTAGCCAGTCAAGTTTTTCATCAGAGTCTAGGAAGCACCTGTATCACGCAAGACCTCTACTCCATGCTTGCGCCCCGCCCACATCACGCAACCCCGCCCTCTATGGTCGCAAAAAACATCCCGAGCAGGGTTCGAGCCTCCCAGGTGCTTCTGCATTGGCTGTGCCTCAGCCTCTGACGAACTGCCCCGGGCAAACTCAGACGACTTCGGAGACACACCAATGTTGCAGGCCAAAGACACAGCTGCTGTAGGTGGTTTGCTAGGACAGACTCTTGCAAAGTGCCCCTTTTTATGACAATGATAACACTCCAACTCCCCTTTGGGCTTCCCTTGGTACTGGGAAGGGCCCGGCCCCTTCTTAAACGGGACGGTGCTAGTCTTGGTATCATGGCTCTTGTACTTTTTTGCATAAGGTATATCACTAACTCGGGGGGGTGGGGCGTCACGCCCCTTGTTACCTGCCTCACTACGCTGGGCAGACCCGCACCCACGAATTAGTGATAGCCGGAGGTCAGCCATCTCAGCTGCCTCCTGTAGAGTTTTTGGTTGCTTTTCTTTCAGGTTTAACGTCAGGTCGCCGCCCGTGCATTTGAAAAACTGCTCTAAAAGCACCAACTGTTTAATGTCGTCAAACGTAGTAGCTTTCTCCCTCAGCCAATTCCCAAAAGCATCAGACAGCTCCCGGGCATGTTCCAAAAAGGTGCTCTCCCGACCCTTGGTAACACCCCGGAACTTCAACCTGTACGTCTCTGGTTGTAGTTCGTATGCTCTCAGGACAGCCTCCTTGAGTTCCTCATAGATAATACACGACTCTATAGGCAATGCATCATAAGCCTTGAGTCCCTTGCCCACAAGTCTAGAGGAAACAAGGGCTGCCCACTTCCCCAGGCCACTGGTGTTCCTGGCACTTCTTCTCGAATCTCATGAAAAATTCGGTGACACCCGACTCATCAAATACAGGGAATAGCTTCAACAGGTGCGACAAAGACTGATCATGCCCACGATTCCCACCACCGAGACGTTGCCCTGTCGTTTCCACCCGAGTCTTCTCAAGATCAATATCTGCACGGTACCTGGTAGACTCAGCCTCCGACTGGGCTTTTATTCTCGCGAGTTCGAGATCAGTCTGTTGTTTAGCCTTAGCGAGTTCGAGATCAGCCTGTCGCTTAGCCTCTATCTTAGCGAGTTCGAAACGTTCCTCACGCTCAGCCTGCATCTTAGCCATCTCAAGCTGGAAGAGCATTTCTGTAGTGAAACCTTGAGGAGGAGGTCCAACTATTGGAGGCCCACCCAGCGATCCTAAACCACGCTGCCAGCGGCTATCAGCCTGCGGGAACGTACTAAACTCCGGCATCCTAGAGGTCCCGATGGGAGTAGAGTGGAGGGGGGGCTCGAGCAGAAGTCCCCGAGCACCCTCTCCACCCTGGACCTCACTAGCCGCCCCCAGTACGCAAGCCCTCAAATCGTTCTTCTTGATGCCATGAGCCACCTTAAGCCCCATGAGGGGAGCCAAACACTGTAGACCATACTTGCTAATTCCCTCTAGTCAATCAGCTGTTATAGGCACCTCCAAAAACTTCTTTGCGGCCTCCTCACTAGTTACTATAACCCCCCTGACATCTGCCCATCAGAGCCTGCATCATTCCCTGAACCCTCAGTATGATCTGATTCGTTTCCCATTGTGTCCACCAAAAATTCTCACGTTTATAAACAAAAAAAAAGTACCCAAGCTCCTATGTAGCACTATTCACTTGCCAAAAATGTCTGAAGACTCTCAAGTGCTATACTACTTTGCCAAAACAAAATCTAACGTGCCCACTATATTCCTCAATAAAACAAATGACCACAACAATCCTGCAATTATCTCTTAGTTCACAAGATCCTGAGCTAGGTCGCCATTTGTTACGATCCAGGTTCTCAAAGACACAGGGCTCTTCAACATTGGACTAGATAATGGCAAAAAGCAACAACGGTAACACTAGATCCAACCCCTGGCTTAAACACTGGAAAACAAAACACCATTACCGCCCTGAGTCGTGCCTGGACAACGAGGTATCCTATGACTCGGTAACTGGTGCACACACACTAGGCTGACGCTCAATTAAACAGCCTATTTTCAAACAGTAAAAGATTACTCGATTATGTTACACAAAGAAAAGATAGTTAACGTGATTAATTAACGTTACGGTAGACACTCAAATAACTGGCACTCCTGTATTAAAGAAAGTGCAATGCTAGTCCTGCAACATCAACTGGAAACTTCTGAAATAAGTCTGATGCTGGGAAGATGTTCGTAAAGAATCTTGAACAATTATAATGCAGAATATGGGTCACAATAAATGCTAGGACATATAGTAATAATAGGCAGGCGAATAATAAAGACTGCGCAAAGGTAGTAATGCTCGACAACTAAAGAAATGCTTCGTGACACAACGCAACAGCCTACTAGGGTTGTGTAACTCAACAACAACCTCGGCTTAAAAGTGCAGTGAATAATAATGCTGCATACATATAATAATGGGGCTTATCTCTAACCAGTGTCTGCTCAGTTAATAAAGTCTAGCTGGGGTATCAAGGCAGGGCAACAATGGGCGAGCATGCGGCTCGTAGCCTAACGTTGTCCGAGGGTGGTATAATGAAGATTACGTTATATGACGGGGATGCTCTCTTGATAAATCTAGGTCTCTAGTACCTAGCTCTATCCTGGCGATCCCTCAGAAGTCAACACAAAGAGGCAGCACTATGTTGTGAGGGATAGGCTATGGCCCTCTCACACCACAGCGCTGTGCTCGCAAAGTAAACCAACCCGAAGACAACTTAGGCTCCCACAGTACCTGTCGATGTCGTGCAGAGCTTAGCTAACACTGCACACATCGGAGACAACGACACAGTAACCTTACCCCTAGTCTAGCTTTAGATAACCAAGAAGAATCACTCAACACCTTGCAAGGGAGACATATACCGGTCTACAACCTTCCCGAGAGAGGACACATACGGAAAAGTCCGTCTCTCTAAACCTCAATAAAGCATAATACCTCCTTAACCTAATACATGGAAATATCTGAGAGCTTCGCGTACAATACGACTGGTCGACGGTGAACGTCTATGCTGAAACCAGAAGGGATGTTGAGTTTAATAAAGATTAGAGAATGAGAAAGGAGAAGTCGAGAGAGAGAAATAGTATGCAAAGTAGCGAGTATGGGGGACAGAATTGCAAAGGATGTAGGCGATACGAGTGTCAGGCAAGCTCTGAGCTGGTAAAGAACACGAGGCAGCGACGGGAAGGGACTAGTTGACCACCCGGCCGCCAACGCCGTCAGCGCCCAAGCGAGCCGTGTCATAGCTCACCACGCTGCTGGGTGTACTCCTTCACACTCTCTCGCTCGCCTCCCACACAAGCAACATTTATATTATAGCGAATATAAAATATAAGGCGCGGCCACAGACCAAAACAAAGACCACTTCTAGACTGTCTGTGGCAACACGACACTAATGAAATAAAGCAGATCATTCTAGGACAACTGTAGCCTATCCCCCCCATCCTGGCGAGTGCTAGCGAGCTGCAATGCCCCACGCAACCATTCTGCTAACGCCGGGAGGCGTCACATGAGAGACGTGGCATTTAGATGAATTACTGAATGACTGATTTCAAAGAAAGCAAAGCAAAGATATTAAAACCATATGAGGGACACTGTACATATCATTCATACATCAGTGGATGTAGAGGTAATAGCTAGCTGAATATGATGATTACAAGCTTAATGTGACTAACATAAATAACTACAACAAATGTACTACAATAGTGGTACTACACAAAATAATACAATCATACGAGGGAAACTATTCATAGAGAGAGAGAGAGAGAGAGACACGGAGTGCTATTGTATACTTACACGTGCCGGATTAAACCCTGTTTCTTGTTACACACAGCAAGAAAGGGTCACTATTCACTATCAATTACTCTTACGCCAGCTCTTCGCCCGTACACATTAAATGTTTCACAGAATATATGTCTAATATTATGCTATGCTCAATGATCTCCCCACCAACAAAGTTGCATGAAGGTAATGCTTACTTCTCCGTTTGTTTGCCTGTCTGTAAACAAATATATCTCACAAATTTATGAACCCGTGTACACAAAATTTGGTGGTTAAATAGGATATACACCAAGGAAAAGGTTATTTAGTTTAAGAGGTGATCTGGAGATGTTCACGAATGAAGAAGTTATCTAATTTAGGAGGCGATCTGTAGATTTTCAAAACATTTGGTGGGCAGAGATGTGCTCCAAGGAATAAGTGATTCAATTTAGGAGGTGATCTGGATCATATCCTGGAACTCAGATCCAGAAGAAAGTTTTAGGCCTATGATATTAAGGGGAGCCTGGCCGTTTGTTTGGTCTATTAATTCATTTATTCATATGTGTTTTTAGTTTCCTCCCTAGACCTCCATCAAGCTTAGAAAAACACCCCCTAGACCCCCCTTCAAGATAAATTTGTACATTTTTCGGTAGAAAAATGTCCCGGCCTAAGGCCGGTTCCTCTTAAAATTGCAGGCTCGCTATCGCTCGCCAAGAAATAATCGACACCTAAATGGAATGAAAGGTGTTAAAATTGACAACGAATTGGGGCGAAAGTTGTTAAAATCGCCAAACTAATGGGCCGAACGCCTTATAATTTCAAAACTAGTGGGCTAAACATTAGGGAGAAGGGGGTCCAGAAAAATGGTCTTCCTCCCCTTAATGTTAAATAACGAGCCAGCCTAGGTGGATGTATGCGCTCTACCGAGTGCCCCTCTAGTTACACTCTAGGTAATGCTGCAAAACAGGTGGTATTCGTGTCATGCTTACAGGAGTCGCTCAAACTCTAGACCATGTAATTACCAGCTGTCGGCAAATTGTCATGTCCCCATCTTGATCACTCAGCTATTACGAAGATGATGTAGTGAAAATGTTGTTAATTATGAATGAATAAACTGGTAGTAATATGATGCCGATACATACAGTAAGATATATATATTTCAATCAAGTTTCAAACAATTATCTCCTAAGGGATACAATTTACCGCCAGCTGGAAACAAAAATACTATAATTAGGGTCCGGTCACATCAAGCCCGCACTCAGACATATTCTGACGCAAATTATTCGATCGGTTAAATCAGACAAAAAACAACATGGAATAACCCGTTTCATTACCTCACATTTTAGGTAAGCTGTTCAAACTGCCTCACCAGATTATGTCTGATATAATCTGGTGAGACAGTTTAAAATGCTGGCTCATAATGTGAAGTTGTTGTTGTTGTTGTTGTTCCCCAAGCTGCCTGGCCGAACAGCCCAAAGGCCCCGAGCAATTCCAAGGCCATAACCAACCGCCCCAAACAGAACCCTCCCTGCCGACCACAATAAAGCCTGGGTGACCGAAGCCACTCCATGGCGGGGAGCTGAGGAGGGTGCGGAAAAGTCCGGGAAACCAAAGCCCCACCCAGGGCCCTGTGCCCCTCAGCAATTATGAAGAGAAAGTTGAGGGGCAAGGGAAAAATGTGACGCTTTGGCTTCCAATCTTGGTAGATTGGGAGGTCAATCCACGGAAAAGACGCCGTCACTTGAGATCTAGAAAATATTTAAGTTAAAGGAACAGTCAGAGTAAGCTATGGGTATGGCAGAGATTGCTCAGTTCTCACTCTGATAGACCAGCCCATCACCACATGACTAGAACCCAATCCTCTCAGCATCAGCTAGGAAAGGCCCTAGAAAGCCGCCTTTGGCGGGGGGGGATAGCTCCCCTATTTCAACCCCTTTCGGGGTCGGGAAGTTATTCCAAGTCGTTTCTCTCTGATGAAACTGATCGAACAAATTTGCGCCAGAATATGTCTGGTTCCAAGGTTGGTATGACTTGACCCTTAGTTGGTGTGTTTGTCTGTTCTTGACTTCTCTCATGCTTGATGGATGTTAACCATATATCATATGTATAACCACCTAAATATATTATGGTTGTATCTTAAATAATCTCTCTCTCTCTTTCTCTTCATATATATATATATATATATATATATATATATATATATATATATATATATATATATATATATATATATATATTTCATGTTTGGTTTGCGAATATGTGACTAGTATGTGGTTGAGTGGAGTAGCTGCTGTACCACACTTAAATAAATGAGCTAATTATCAAACCCTTTGGCCAAGCTAAAAATCATATTAAAAATGTTTGTATATATTTTCCATCACAAGTTTACGCTTCCTACTTATTTTTGTCACTGCTATTTTCTATATTCTGGTATGTAAATATATTAACCCTTTTATTGTGGGCTCTTTATATATGGATTTACTGCTCTCTGCTGGGTCTTTTAGCTAATTGTCACTCAATATAAGATACCTTAGCGCAGTATCCATACCACTGAGTAAATTCAAGCAAGTTCCGATGGAAATTTCAGGTTAAAATCTTCTTATATAAGTCTACTTCAGTCATTCATGGCCTTCATGATCTTGAGCATATCTACTAAAACTTCCAATGCCAGCCAGGGCTTGGTACAGGGAGCTTATTATCCCTTCCTCTTTCGTAAGTTTACATTAACTCATCAAGTTTTGTGTTTAGAAAACAGTATCAGATATGGCCTGCAACATGAAATGAACCTCGCATCCATACCTTTCTGTCACAATTCCACATGGAAGTAGACCTCTTTTGGGTTGAATTTCAACTTCCAAATCACCTTTTATGATAGAGTCCTATATAGCATACTGCTATTTCTATGGGAGCAACAAGCAGAGTGGCTCTGTATTACAAAAGGCAGCCAGTAATACTAAAACATTTCAGTATGTTGGCCACAGTAAACGATAATATTACATCACCCACAGCGAAAGTGTTAAACTTGTTTTTACGAGTGTTGAATGCTTTCCCCCAAGACTGTGCTATGTCTTTATCTCTCTGTATATGTATGTTGTATATTTATGTTAGGCTTTTTTTTTAGTTGTCTCCCCACAAACCCTCAACCTTAAACATTCTTGAAATTATTACACTCTTCCTCAGTATTTCCCCATCTCTAATTTCATCTATATCTCAATATTTGCCTAATAATACTGTAGGAGAGAGAGAGAGAGAGAGAGAGAGAGAGAGAGAGAGAGAGAGAGAGGGTGAAATCGTTTAATGTTGATAACAAGAGGATCAAAGGATGTCAAGATGTACAACATTAGTTGGATAATGAGGGTGATTAGTTAATGAGACCCATAACAGACTGGATTATTTATTAAGTGTCTGACTGGCTAAATGTGTAACTGAATAGCTTTATAAAGGGATGGTGGGTTTTTCTGACCCCCCTTCTCCCTCATGTTTAACCCAATTAGTTTATGAGATTTTAAGATGTTTGCCCCATTGTATGGCGATTTTAAGATCTTTCGCCCAATTTGTTTTGCCAATATTAAGACCTTTCATGCAATTTAGGTGTCGATTCTTTCCTGGCGAGTGATAGCGAATTTGGCTGAGACATTTTTCTATAGACAAATTTACAAATTAGCAAATATAAATATAAATAATTAAGAAAATAGATACGCTCATCCCCCCTTAATAATATATTACTGACTGACTGATGATACTAGCATCATATAGTATGACATTATGTAACTCAGATATTTAAAAACGTATATGAATTACTTACATAATGGGATACTAAAGACAGCAAAGAAGAGATTATGTATGTAGAGTATGTAGAAAACACCACCAAAACATTGTTTTTTGTCAATTATGTGACCTTTAATCTCTATGTTGTGACGTCTACCAGCGTTGGCAGAATCGCCTCTCGTTAGTCACTAGCACTCGCCAGGGACATCGAAATGGGCTACAGTTATCCGAGAATGTTGTTCTTTCTTTCCTTGTGCTAGCATTGTCACAGACAGTCCATTGGTGGTCTTTGTTTTCGTCTGTGACAACGGGAAGTATTTTTTATCATTAGTAGAATATAAGATGCATTGTGTAGAGTTAAGGAGAGAGAGAGAGAGGCGAGACCGTGGTGGTAATATGTACGTGTGTATGTATGTGCTGCCTCGCTCGGAGGAGTTTTCCCGCTCGCGCGGGCTTTCCCTCGCCTTTGATTGGCTGGCGGTTCCTGGTGCGTCTTAGGGGCCTGCTGCCTTGTGACGTATCGGCCCGTGATTGGCCGACCATCGCGCCTTTGTGGGCTCCTGTGTGACTTGCCTCCTGCATCAGGGTCCACAGGAGCAGTTCTCCTCAGGACAGGCTAGGCGTGCATGCATCTAACATTCCTTGCTTGCTCTCTCCCCCGATCACCACCTTTAGAACTGTTTCTCTCTCTGAACTTCTTATTTTCCATTACTTCTCATCTTTATTCAATTACTTATCCCCTTGGGTTCTGCATACGGTTTCCATAGCCGGCCCATTGTATTGCATGCGCCGTCCTCTGAGATATTTACATGTACTTAGAATAGGTTTTGAGGGTTTTTAGTTAGTAGAGGTTGGGAACTTAGTGTGTCTCCATTATTGATTTAGTGTTTCTGCTCTTTTATTTAATGCTAGACTGGGATAAGGTATCTGTAGTCGTTGTCATCGATGTGTGTACGGTTTGCTTATACCTACATGACTTCGACCGGTCCTGTGGTAGCCTGTGCTGTCTTTTCGGTTATGTCCTTTGCGAGTGCAGCTTTGTGTTGACTGAGAGGGCTTTGGCCTGTACCAGTTCCACACTTTGCTGCCTCTTTGCTTGGCTTTAGAGGGTCGCCAGGATAGAACCAGATACTTGTGATCTGGATCTATCAAGAGAGCACCCTAGTCAATTAACGTAACTTAAAGGATGCAGTCTTAAGGATATCGCTAGGCTACGAGCCTGTCTTGCTCAACCCCAGTTCCTTGCCTAGAGTATCCCAGCTAGACATTATTAATTGAGTAGACACTTATTAGTATTTAATATGAGCTCTTTGATATGTACGCATTATTATTCACAGCATTTATTAGTCTAGGTTGTTGTTGAGTTGCACAACCATAGCAGACTGTTTCGTTGATGAGGAAGTACTTCTTTTAGTGTCGAGCATTGCTACCGTTGCGCATTTATAGTATTCTCGTGTCAGTTAACATTATATGTCCGATCTTTTAGTGTATTCAGTCTACACGTGTGGTGTCCTGCCTCCTGCCTTTATATAATTTAAGATATGAGCATCTTATGAGCATCAGACTTTCTTCAGAAGTTTCCAGGTCTATGCTGTAGGACTATATTTCACTTTCTTTCAGATAGGAGTGAAGAGTTTATTGTTGTTTAGAGTAACTATATTGAAGCATCTTTTTATTGTATTAAATCTTGCAGTGATTTAACTGATCTTTCCATAGATTCCTTTTTATGCATTTTAACGTAACTTGCATCTTGTTTGTTATCAGGCTATACCAGTGTGGGTTAGCCTGAAGTAGAGTACATTTATGCCCAGTTAAGGATACCCCATTATCGCAGGTTAACTCTGGAGGGTATAGGTGTTTTTGTTCGCCGGCATATAAGTTCGAGGGTTTGGATCTAGCGTACCGTTGTTGCATAGTGCCCTATTACTAGTCCAATCATTAAGTGCCCTTGTTTTATTCGTAGCCCCGGTCGTAACAATGTGAGTGAGGGAAACACAAAGCAGAACTGCCTGTAGCGAGTGCCTCTCCTATAGTTGAAAGAGGGCCAAAATCAAGGGACGTTCGAGCCAAAATTCCTGGACACATGGAGTTTGAGGCAATTTAAGTCATAAGAGGAGGGAAAGACTGATTCTGGGAGAGAGTTCCAGAGCTCAGCTGTTTAATATAAGAAAGAATGAGAGTAACGTTTCACTCTTTGGTTGGAGAGTTGCATAGAGTAGGGGTGGGATTGTGTTGCAAGAGGGGTACCACGTACTCTATGTTGAGGAGGTGGTATACACTGGGAGAGCTCTGAGGAGCACTGATTATTGTAGTGGCGATAGAATAGCGTGAGAGATGCAACATTGCGGCGAAGAAAGAGAGATTGCAGAGAGTTGGTGAGTGGACGGGAGTTAATTATACGAAAGGCTTTCCTTTCTACTTTGTCTAGGAGTTCGGTGTGAGAGGATCCTCCCCACACATGTGAACAACACTCAATATAAGGACGCACTGTGCCCCTGTACAGAGCAAGAAGCTGTGCAGAGGTAAAGAACCCCTTGAGGCGGATGAGCACACCCAGCTTCTGGGAGGCTGCCTTAGCAAAACTGGTAATATGGTCTACTGCTATACCATTGAATACATTAAAGTCTTCTTTACATATATGGTTAGTTATCATTGGGAAGATTTATTAGGCTTACAAAGGACTTATGAGAATTAGAGGGTTAAATAGATGCTCTTTTCCTGAATCTTAAATATCCTTTTCAAACTGAGTAAAACTGTGTATTGTTACATACATAAATTTAGTGGAATCACTGCGGCCGACGTACTGGGACAGCCTATGTAATAAAGGCCTCTACTGCAGGCTACGTACCCATACTGTAGGAATAGGTTTTTACACCATACCCGAAAGAGGAGTTATGGAGCTCCGATCTTACTTTCAACCATCTAGACAGTTTTTCCAACACACCTTAAATTCGTTTGATGCAAAAATAGCCTCCCGAAAATATGCCCTGGGCTGGGATCGAAACCGGGGCCCTTAAGGGTACATCACACATTCAGGAGTGCGAGCTACTGGGAGTCTAACAGGAGTCACTAGGAGTCGCTACGAGTCATTGATTTTCACCGCGAGCGAGTGGGAGTCTAACAAAAGTCGCTAGGAGTCGCTAGAGTCATTAGGAGTAGTCGATTTTCACCGGAATTAGGCCCGCGAGTCCGAATTGTCCCCTACTCCTAGTAACTCTAGATCGCTCTCCTGACTGTGTGATGTACCCTTAGGCTATGAGGCAGTCACTCTACCAGTTAGACCAATAAAGATATCTCTATTGGACAAAGTTGTGTGTGTACAGTACATGTACTGTATATATGTATATTTATATATAAGTAACACCCAGTTCTTAACATTAATCATCAATTACAAACCCCAATGTATTTGAATAAACTAATGAAAGCATATGGTCCTCCCGGAATTCGAACTCGGGAAACCACACCCAGAACATAAGCACCTAAGCCATTACACCACCAACACAGTTAAAGGTTGAGTACACGATCACGATTAATATCCATTTTCGAATTGTGGATATCAATCTAATCATGTATTCAGACTCAACTGCATTATGGAAAGCGTAATGTTTTAGTGAGAGGAAAGAACATTGAATGGGGCCAAGATCACTAAGGACCGGCCTCGCTATACAAGTTTCTGAACCTATAGAAATAAGTAACACCCCGTTCTTAACATTAATCATCAATTACAAACCCCAATGTACTTGAATAAACTAATGAAAGCATATGGTCCTCCCGGGATTCGTACTCGGGACACTACACCCAGAACATAAACACCTAAACATGACACCACCAACACAGTTAAAGGTTGAGTACACGATCACGATTAATATCCATTTTCGAATATTGGATATCAATCTAATCATGTACTCAGACCCAACTGATTTGATCGGCACTTTTCTATTCACTAGTATGGTATCACAAAACACTTAAAAATGTAATTAATTATAACTTTACGGTAATTCTTCAAGAAAAAATTATGATGAACTTAAGACTTACATGACAGACAAGGCATGGATCGGATAATAGACACCACTACAATATAGTTTATGTTCGAAGTCCATGTTCCCAAAAATACCGAGGTAATATAACACGTATGACACCACCGGTAACCCCGAATCACACATCGATCTTTGCGTTCATTCATATCATACTTGAGTGTATAATTGTTACGTACACACATGCATGCATACATACACAAATACATACATAGAGAGTATGGTTTCAGTCTAAGTCCTAAATGGTGGCATTCCAGGTGACCCTGTTTTGGGCTGCCTCTGTATTCAGGTTCCTTAGTTTGTGATTGAACCCACGTACCTCATCTCATGTCTTTCTAGATATACTCCTACGCGCAGGTCCCCCACTTTCACTGTCTGGCATTCCTTCACCCAATTATGTTCCTCCTTTCTCTCCACGTGTACAAACCAACTACGTCTGCTAGTGCGCATCACTTCCCTAACACTCCTATTGAGCAGAAGCCTTCTTAGTCCCGCACTCAATACCTCATCCCTAAGTTAAAACCCACATATCCATCGCCCCCATTCTATTTTAATTCCGTTTAATATTATTAATAGAAAGTAGCCCACAATATTGTATAGTTGTTAAGGTTCAATATACGTTAATGCAGACAACACAAACTTAAGACATACTTTACCATTTGCAGTGCGTAACACGCTTCTATAATAATCCACCGATACTAGCTAATATAACTCTGATTATTCTCTAAAACTTCGTTTTCATTATATTGTGTATATTCATATAATTTCCTATTTCACCTTACTTCTATTTGATATAACCTTCTCAGTATAAACTATATACTCACCATAATCATTACATAGTCTTAGTTTGTTATAATATATTCCTCTTACTCTCATCATTCCTTTGCATACTCCACATGCAATTGTTTTCCACTTGTTGACCAACTTGTATGTCTAATTTTACACCTACTCATCGTGCGTTAATTATTGTTGTTCTTTGCAATTTACATCATATTAGTTTTATTCATATTAATTAGTTATCTCAATAATATGGCATTAATTAAAACTAAACTCAGGTTTCCCTCATCTCTTGCTCACCTTTCCTTATTTTTCTTTTAATTCTCCTGCCTTTCCTTGCCGAGCTTCCTACATGTTTACATAAATAAGGATTAGTGGCAATACTTTTCAACAAAATACGGTGAGTGATATACCTTGCTCCGTGAAGCACAAACAGATACTGCCCCAACACAACCACAGAATATGGAATACTCTATGTCTGGCCTCATTACCCATCAAGGGGGAGGTGCCCCACCATCACTCCACTGACCCTCAGGAAGAACTGTCAAGCGGCTCAGGATAATATAGTAATATTTGCTTATATCCTTCATACCTTGACCAAACTGGTAATATTACCTTGTCTACTACCAACATAGTAAGCAGTACCACCCACTACCTAAAATACTATTTATAGAACCACCTACAAGAACACCAGACTATTAGGGCCACTGGAGACTCCTTCAAGTAGATGTTTCACAAACGCTACACACTTAGTGAGCAGCCAAGTTGTGAATCCAGCAACACCACCATAGTGAACCTTCTGCCCACTGCACATATCGTGAACGTACAATCTGCAAGACATATAACAAACCATTGATCATTCTTTAATTTTCATTGTTTGCTCGTTTATTTGCATTGTTCGTTCTTTTGTTTTCATTATTCGTTCTTTCATTTTCATTGTTCGTTCATTTATTTTCCTTATCCTTTCTTTTGCTTCCGTTGTTCGTTCTACTATTGTCATTGTTCGTTTGTTTACGTTCCTTGTTCGTTCTTTCAATGTCATCTTTCGTTCTGTTATTTGCATGTGTTTATATTTTAGTTTCATTGTTTGTTCTTTTTCGTTCATCTCACCACAGGCCCTTGATAAGGCGAATAACCGCTCGTTTTCTATAAGGATATAATTATATTGAAGAGGTATGCAACCAAACTCCCTGCTGGTTGCCAACATTGTTCTTTTCTTTGCTATTTTACACTCATATTAACCCCTTCTGTACCGGCAACGTATTTTTATTTTATTCAAACCATATTTAGACGATTTTGTGCAGTTTAAGAAGGATATGTGGTGGTCAAAAGGGTTAAGTGAGATATTGCGAGGCCTGTTAATTCCTGGAGGCCCTTTTTAACTCAGTAAAATCATTTAAAAGTAGCCAGAATGAAGCTAAAAAGACAGCACCGGTACCGAAGGGGTAAATAATTCCTCCTATACGTTACATACACAAAAAGGAAGACTAGGAACTTATTAATAATTGTATATAAAGAAAGTACTATGCACAATATTAAATGGTGTTAACACCTGTATAGGTGGCATCCTATTTATTATATTCTGGGAACTATTAAACGATGTCATTTCTTCTTATATTCATAACAGAAAAATACGTGTAATGGTAGATGGCCTTTATTCTCAATTTCACTCAATAAATGCTGGTGTTCCCCAGGGATCAGTTTTGGCCCCAATTCTGTTCCTCATTCATATCAATGATCTCATATCTACCACTCATAATCCAATACATTCCTACGCAGATGACTCAACACTCCACAGTTCCTTCACATTTACCAATTCTTTCACCCAACCCGATCTTATAAATTCAAAAATAAACACTGCAATTTCTCTGAACCAGGACCATTCTAGAATTAATGGATGGGGACAAAAGAATCTAGTTTCCTTTAATGCACAGAAAACCAAGTACATTCAATTTTCTAACCGACAGAATCTCACTTACTCCCATATATTTTTTAATGATGTAAATATTCCCACTTCCCCTAGTATTGACATTCTCGGTGTAACATTAACTACTAACTTGAGCTGGACACATTATGTTAGAAGCATTGCTAAGAATGCCTCTAAAAAACTGGGACTCCTGTACAGAGTTCGAGAATTCTTCACTGACGAGCAGTTGGCCGTGATATATAAAAGTCATGTGCGTTCTCAGATGGATTACTGTTCACCTCTGTGGGGTGGAAGTGGAGTGGTTGCATTGAGGCGTTGGACAAAATTCAAAATAAAGCTATTAGATTAATCAATAACCCTGCAATCACACAGGAGCTTCCTACATTATCCATACGAAGAAACGTTGCATCCCTTGCATTATTCTACAGATATTTTCACAGCAATTGTTCCGAGGAACTTGCTTCAATTGTGCCGCCTCTCCACATCTTTCCCCGTAGAACTAGGGCAGCTGAGAGCGCCCATGAATTTACACTTTCTCCTCCACAATGCAGAACTTCTGCTTATCAGAATTCATTTATCCCCAGAGCTACTACTCTTTGGAATTCACTTCCCTCGAATTGCTTTCCACAAACTTACAATCTACAAATGTTTAAATCCAGTTGTTACAAACATTTTATGAATGGAGGATGCCTTTAGGCACATGGACCTTTTTGTTTTATCTGTGTTTTTCCTTCCTCCGTTCATTGTCTCTTAAAACAAACAAAAACAAAAAATCTTAGGAAGGACGTCTAGCAATGAAAAGGGTACAGACTCTCTCAATTATCCCTTTTAACTATCATATATCCCTTTAAGCTTCATAAAATCGTCTAAAAGGAGCTGAAATCAAATTAAAAAGACGTCGCCGATACAGAAGGGAATTACACTGTAAATAGTTGGGCCGTGATAAAGCCAGATTGACCCGCCAGAACTTCCATGCAAGGTGTAAAGGTGTTCTCAGTTCCAAAAAATACTTGAATCCTTCTATAGGGAACATAATAAAAAATATTCCATACTACACCTGTTACTTCAGACATGATTTTAGGTCTTGAGCGTAATTGATTAATTTGGGAATTTGAACAATATACCGGTATATGTATTAACATATGAAAATGGTTGTAAGATTTCTAAGAGTAATATGATATCATTATGTAGTATATTCAAATATACTATTAAAAATGTCATATCAAAGATGCACGGGTACTTAACTGCTCAGTCCAATAATGAATATTAAATAATATTACAAATTAATCATGAAGTTATCTGTTCGAGTTGTAATGAAACAACATTATTTTACCTTGCATGGAAGATCTGGCGGGTTCAACGGGAGAAAATTACTTAATTTGTTACCTCTTACGTAATCTTCATCATATTCTGGTTACCATTAGACGATTTTCATTAGTTTCCATTCTACTTATACTACTCAAATTAATAAATACGAACTCAATAAACCCTCTTATTAACATAGGTCCTTCTTAAACTGCCTAAGCTCAACTAATATTAACCCGAATCAAAGTTAATGAGACGTCATGGTGCTGAAGGGGTTAACTGTCATTACTTTAACGTATATCATAAAATGCATTTTAGTTTATCTTAATGTATTCCTCAGTCTTCCTTCACACAAGCGTAATATATACTATACTATATATGTAGGAAAAACGCTGGTTATCGCGTAAAAAAATAACGATACACATTTTGTCGGCGACCACATTAGAGTTTGGTTCCATACCTTGTCATAATTAAGAAACACCCCGTTCTTGACATCCTTCATTACAAACCCCAATGCACTTGAATACATTAATGAAAGCATATGGTCTTCCCGTGATTTGAACTCGGGTCACCACACCCAGAACATAAGCATCTAAACCATTACACCACCAACACAGTTATTATAGTTATTTTATTCCAATAGAAAACGAGCGTTTACTCGCCTTATCAAGCCCCTGTGATCTTCCTAAAGTTCCTATCGATTTACATTCAATCCCCTACCTAATATACTTAATTTATACATTGTTTATGTTATGTTTATCCGCTTTGGCAATTTATTGTTTTCATAGTAATAGCTCTCATTCGTCTACTCTTTCTAATGTCTTTCACTGTAAATGTTCTTCCTTTATCCATAATTAAAAAAATAATCATTGTATTCATCGTTCACTGATCTTCTAGTCTCTCTTTTATTTCTCTTCTAATGATCTCGACTTTTCTCTGCCTAACTTCCTCCATGTTAATTACAATTTAATCTCATAGAATCCTAGATCCTTCGTTTTCCTCCAATACGATCTAAAATGGTTGCAGACATTAGTGTCAGTGGCCATAGTTCCCGACAAAATGAGGAAAGTTTAGCGGACATTACGAGGCCTATTGCATAATTAGGTGATGCTTAACTGATGGAAGATAATTGCTGAATTTGCAATATTACTTTAATAAGAACAGATAGCATATATCACCAAGTAATTGTATAGCCAGAACTACAGCCATTCTAACCCAGGCAGGATACATGTTACGGGACTACAATACATCAATAGAACTATTTCCATCCGACATGAATGGACGTAGTACTTCACTTCAAGATTATGTTAAGGGTGTGGGTAGCTTGCATGTATACCTTTACACACAGACATATACGACAAGAGAGAGAGAGAGATATATAGATTTACATAGATTTACACACTAGTCACATAGATCTTACGATCCTCGCGAGGAGACCAGGACTTAATCATAATAGAGATAGCAACTCTAAGCGAAAGTGGAAGGAAAGGATAACAAAGATGAAGGTTCTCTCCCCACTCTGTACATGAAAACAGTTAGAAGTGAATAACCTTACAGGGCTTGGAAATCGCCTGAAGGAATTTATAGAATAGTTAGAAATGAAAAGGAAATAGCATACATACCATAAGTGAGAGAGAGAGAGGGGGGTGGGGGAGGCAGGGAGAAAGAGACATGATAAAATAATATATTACTTTCACAATATATTGTTTAGCTTTTCAGCCAGTTCATTCCACTCACACCTTGCCTCACCTTATATTTTAACTATTATATATTTGCCTCTCCCCCACCTGCTAACCTGAATTATTATTGAAGTGCCTATTTTATTGGGGCAAAAACATAGAGTGGTGTCTTTAACCCATGCTGTACCAGATGATACAGTAATATAAGTCCCCCCCAGTCCCAAGCAATGTGGCCAAAATGGCAAGATAGAATAACCTAACACCTCAAGAGATGTAAGAATACTGGCTCTCTCAGCCTTCAGAGGGTTGGATAGAAGCTGAGAAGTGTTGCCATATCGAGAGCAGTGCTCAAACGGTCGTGGTACCAGGTACAGCCTGATACAGGCAGTTACAAGGAAAGTAGATTACTGACGGCTCCCAGCCGTCGCTGGGACGGGGGAGTGACTTATCTACTGATGGCTGGGAGCCGTCGCTGGTATTGGACGGGTTAACTGGGAGAGAGAAATACAAATATTATAACGTAATATTCAGTATATTCCGCAAGGTTTATGCAAGCTTCAATCGACAATCATGTACAAAATACATACAGTATAACAGTGCGGAGTTGAGAGACTGTGGTGGTTCCCAGTAACTCCTTGTAAAGGTCTAGTATTGTGGCAGTGTGGTAACTGAAGGATTAGTCTCGCCTAGAGATACTCGTACTCAAGGCAGATGCTTGGTGGTCCTGACCAGGTGTTTCCTGTTGTATTGGTGACTCATCTTCCTTGTCCCTTGTTGTTGACCTTGATGAGTCTATTCTTCCAAGATGGGAGAATCTGTAGGGCAGGCACCGTTAAGGTATCTGCCCAGTCGTCTATTGGGGGGGAAATTATGGCAATTGGGAAAATTAGCAGGAAATATCCATGGGGGAATGGGTCATACCAAGGAGGTTGGTGTCTTGGTTTATAAGGGAATGAGCTCGGCCTATCGTGACGGCATCCAAGGATTAACTGATGAAGTGGGGGAAATCAAGAGAAATGTGAATAGGGGTCAGAGGGTGAGAGGCTGTCTCCGAGGTCGCTTCTCTTGGTTTCTCGTCGGCGGCTGCTAGGGGCGTCGTGCTGCTGGCTCTCTCCTGAAGAATACTTCTCTGTAGGGCAGCTCTCTCCTCCAGGGCTTTAGCTTGATTTGTTTTGGGGGAGCCTTCATCACTCTCGCATGGTTCTGGGTAGCTCCTCCTGCCACTCTTGACTTAGCTGCTCGAAATAATTATCGTGGGAATTGAGCAAGTCTTTAACCTCCATGCAGTCTTCACTCTTCTCCCGCAGGTCAGTAGGCGGCGGATATTTCTATGTGAGTGAGGGAGACAAAAGGCAGAACTACCTGTGACAAGTGCCTTCCTCAGAATTGAAAGAGTGACAGGGCCTAATCAAGGGACGTTCGAGCCAAAATGCCAGGACATACAGAGTTTGAAACAATTTAAGATATAGGAAGTGGGAAAGACTGATTCTGGGAGAGAGTTCCAGAGCTCAGCTGTTGAATAGAAAAAAGATTGAGAATAACGTTTCACTCTTGGGTTGGAGAGTTGCACAGCATAGGGTGGGGTTGTGTTACAAGATGGGTACTAAGTGCTCTACCAAGGGGGGGTGGTATACACTGATAGATCTCTGAGGAACACTGATTATTGTAATAGCTGTAGAATAGCGAGAGAGATGCAACATAACGGTGAAGAGAGAGAGATTGAAAAGAATTGGTGAGTGGACGTAAGTTAATGAGACGGAACGCATTCTTTTCTACTTTGTCTAGAAGTGCTGTGTGAGAGGATCCCTCCCATAAGTGTGAACAATACTCGATACATGGACGCTCTGTGCAAGAAGCTGCACAGGGGTAAAAAACACCAGGAGGCGGTTGAGCACACCCAGCTACTGGGAAGCTGTTTTAGCAAGAGAGCTATTATGATCTTTCCAAGAGAGATCAGAAAAGAAAGAGACACCAAGAATATTAAAGAGAAGATGAGGGGTTAATTTTGATGTTGTTGAAGAGTAGGTCATAGTATTCTGGAAGGGGTTGACGAGTAAACCGATGGAGAAATTGAGTTTTGGAAGCATTGAAAGTAACAAGGTTTTCTCTTCCTCAGTTTGAGATAGTAGAGAGATCAGAAGATAGGTGCTCTATGGACTCCTTACATAAGTTTTGGAGTTCCTGCTGTGTATGTTGTTGGGGAAGTAGAGTTGAATAGTGTAATGTAGAGTCGTCAGCATATGAGTAAATGGGGCTGGAGGTGCAGTTGAGAAGGTCGTTAATGAATAATAGTAAGATAATTGGAGATAGGACAGAACCCTGGGGAACACCAGAGTTGATAGGTTGAGAAAGTGATTGGTGGCCATCCACAACCGCAGCTATAGAACGATCGGAAAAGAAATTTCGAGGCAAAGGTATAGATGGAGGGATAGAAACCGAAGGAGGGTAGTTGGGAAAAAAGGTATTTGTGCCAAACTCTATCGAAGGCCTTTGATATGTCTAGCGCAACACCAAAAGTCTCACCGAAGTCCCGATTGGAGGATGACCAAGAGTTAGTAAGAGAAGACAGATATTTTGAGGTAAAAACAGTTTAAACAAATTTAGAGATGCAAGAAATCAGAGCAATTTGACGATAGTTGGAGGGCTGAGAGTGGTCACCCTTCTTTGGGACAGGTTGAATGAGAGCGAACTTCCAGCAAGAAGGTAATATGTTAGAGGAGAGACAGAGACGGAAGAGTTTGCCTAGGCAGGGAGTCAGTACGGAAGCCAAATTTTTGAGATAACTGATATCTTTCTGTCTCTTAATGGCTCATCAAGCTGGTCTAGAACATTTGTCTTTCTCAAGAATTCTCTTAAGACCTTAACCCGGGAAAGGCAAAGATCCTCATAATAGGTTTGATAGGCAAAGGCGAGAGTTCTCTTAAGAGCCAAGGCATAACAAAAACATTCAAATCACCCCAATGGCACTCAAAACAAAGCAATATGTGATTACATATGTCCCTTCCATAACTCCTATCACTCCTCCACATGTGTCCCCCCCTCCCATTTTGCCCCCTCCTCAATTATCGGGTATTTTCCCTATTATTCCCGATATTTATCGAGTATTTTCTCGTTGAGGACGGCTGGGAGAGAGGAGGGAGGATGAGGGAGTGTTTCTCCTACCCTGTAGCCAGTCTGAGACATCCCCTAATCTCTCAGTGGCATACAAGACATGAGAGACGTAGGAGGTATGTCTCTCACCGGTCTGAGTCAGATTACGACCACGGGGCTAAAATATACGTTTCTCACCAGCCAATTGCTGTTACCACTTATTTTATTGATTATCAATGTTCATATGTTCATATTGAAAGTAAAATAGGCACATATAGATATAGTCCATGAGCCAGGCCAGATATCGGTACCACCTGGGGTGACTAAACACGAATGGTACTAAAATGTTTATAGAGTGACTGTAAGTACATTAAGATATGATAGCCTTCTCGCACTGGTAGCTTAGTCTAATTTTTTTGATGCAATAGGGGCGCTACCCAAAAATAAAGATTTTTAGCGTGACGCTCGGCGTTTTCCTCATTTTCTTTAAAATCCATCACACAATCATCGCGAAACTTTGAACACCTATGTAGAATTATATTCTCTACCAGAGTTGTTCCTAGGTATTTTTCAAATTTCCTCATATTTCGGAATATACTCTATATTTTGGGTATTTTCCTCTAAATCTAGAATAAATCCTTAAATATGGGGAACATTGAAAAATATATTCTAACAGCTCTTGTAGCTTATTTGATTCTCTACAAGAATTATTCCGATGTGTATTTCAAGTTTCTCCATATTTAGGGGTTTATTTCATATTTGGGGATTTTTTGTTATATTTTGGGGATAATTTATTATTGGAAGGAGCAAACATATGTAGAGTGGTTTCCATGTAATGTGTTTGTTTGTTCATGGTTTAATGGTGATATTTTTTGCAGGTGTGTGTCGACTGTTTGACGGCAGGATGGAACCATCTGCGAGGAAGAGAGCACGGATCGACTGTATCATCCACTGCTCTGATGATGACAGCGATGCTCTGGTGTCACCACAGGATTTGGACTCCTGGAACACATTGCTCAGGGCTGCAGAAATCAGGCAGCATGATCCAGTCCTGGAAGCAGCCAAGGGCCTTGAAGAAGGAGGAATACCACACATACATTATCACCGTAAATGTCGTAGTCTCTTTACAATGAAGAAGTCACTGGATTCTATCCTTGCCAAGGGTGTCAAGATAGAATCAGCAAGCGTCGACCCCAGGAGGAGGGCATCAAGGGATGCCCCTAGTACTAGCAGGGTGTATGCCAAAGTATGTATCTTCTGCGAGAAGTCAAGCAAGTACATAAAAACAACAAAGACAAGGGAGCCACTCATACAGTGTGTTGAGCTATGAGCAGATGAGAAGATTCGCAGAGCAGCAATAAGGAAACTCAACCAGAGAATCCTTGGTTTAGTTAGCAGAGACCTTGTTGCTGCAGAGGGTCACTACCACAAGTCGTGCTACAAACTCTTCACAAAAGATGATTTCCCAGCGGCCGCCAGGTCGGGTGCAGGTGAAAATCAGGAAGAAAGCGAGGAAGCACGCTACGAAGAGGTTGAGACAGAAGCCCTCGAGGAACTCTGCTTGTATATAAGGACCAAATTATTCCCCAACCCAGAGGTACTGCCTATGACAAACCTCACATCTAGGCTTGAGAGATCCATGATGTCCCGTGGTATTATCCAACTGAAACCAGCGACAAAGAAACATGTTCGCCGAAAGATTGAAACCGAGTTTGGAGAATCACTACGCTTTGTCCCAGATGAGAAAGGAAAGCTTCTAATCTATCCACGCAGCCTCTCAATGGACGACCTTGCCCGGCAAGCACACAAAATGGCAAAAGACCTGCAAGAAGCAAGAGCAGCTAACTCTGAAGATGTCTTAACCAAAGCAGGAATGCAGCTGAGGAATGAGATCAATAAACAAGATGTGAGTCAGCCATGGCCTCCCGATACAGATCAGAATGTCATTCCTGCAGCAGTCACTCAATTCCTGCACACCCTGCTGACAGGAGAGTGTGAGTGTGAAACTCCCTCTGAAAGAGCTCAACGTCTTGCCACTTCTTTTGGCAGTGACTTGGTCTTTGCTGTTACCAGTGGCAAGACAAAACCACCCAAGCACGTACTGCTGACCAATGCTGTAAAGTCTTTGACAGGAAACACAGAACTGATCCGAACTCTGAATCGTCTTGGTCACTGTGTGTCTTACTCAATGTTTGAGGAGATCGATACAGCCCTTTGTATCCAGAAGCTGGAATGCTCAAAGGATGACATTCCACTGCCAGCAACCATCTACCCTGGTGTGTTCACAACCCTGGCCTGGGATAACATTGACCGACTTGAAGAGACCCTAAGTGGAGCAGGTACTTCTCATAGAGTCAATGGCATTGCTGTCCAGTCCAAGGTTGCAGGCTCTGTGCCAGAGAAAGTCCTGCCAGAGATTACCAAGTCCAAGATAAGAAGCATCACTCAGACATCATCAATGCTGCCAATATACAATGTTGGGCGGCGGGCAGGGCCACCTAGGATTGAGACTGCGTATGTCGACACTACCAAGGAAGTCCAGGATTCAAAGACAAAGAACCATATCTGGCTTCTTACTCGAATGTCAGACCATGAGGACCAGTCCATCAGCAGTTGGACTGGGTTCAACATCAAAATGCGCAGAGACATTGCAGTGGTTCAGGACACTGTAAGCTACCTGCCCACTATCAATGCTCCCGCAACAGAAATGTCCACCGTTAATGAAATCTTGGAACAAACGCATGCTATCATGCAGTCCTTACAGCTTAACAAGATTGTGTGCGTGTTTGATCAAGCACTCTATGCCAAAGCTGCCGAAGTTATCTGGAAACAAGAGAAGTTCAAGACATTATCATCAGGATGGGCGTCTTCCACACAATCTGTAATCTCATCTCCACCATAGGAAAGAGGTTTCAAGATGCAGGTCTTAGAGATCTGTGTGTGGAATCAGGTATCATCGCAGAAGGATCAGTGTCAGGAGTGATGAACGGCAAGAGGTACAACAGAGCAGTGAGACTACACAAGCTCGTGTATGAAGCACTGATGAGGCTTGCATGGAAAGGCTTCCTTTCATGGCTAGAAGAAAACCATTCAAGGGACATACACCATCTAGATGAAACACTGAAGGACATCAACAGCTTTCACAGCAATGTGTCTCAGGGACTCTTTCAAGAGCTGATGGAGAGTGAATCATGCACACATATCATGAAGCTTTTCCAAGTTTATCTTGAGACCCTCAGAGATGAACACAACCTCTCAGCATTCTGGATGTCATACCTGGACATGGTTGAGATCATGCTGGACTTAATTCGAGCCTCCAGAGAAGGCAACTGGATGCTCCACCTAGGAGCAATCCGACAGATGATACCGTGGTGTTTTGCCTATGACAAAGTGAACTATGCCCGGTTCCTAACCTACTACTATGCCTTGATGTCTCGACTGCCCATTGAACACCCAGAGGTCCATGAACACTTCATGCAAGGTGGCTTTTCGGTCCAGATCGGTAGCAAGAATCCCTTTGGACGGATCCCTGTGGACCAGACAATCGAAGAGACGATCAACAAAGACACCCAGACACCAGGGGGCACAAAAGGCTTCAGCCTGAAAGGCGGAGCTGTCGCCAGGTACTACCTGACATCGGAGTATCGCAGCAGGTACTTAAGGCAGCTCAGGACTATGGTAGTAGGCCAAAAGTATACTGACTTCAGCCACCCAGACCTACAGATGCCCAGGATTAGAAGAGATGAGGCCGATGTCCAATCTTTAGTTCAACTGATGGAGACCAGCTGGTTGAACCCCTTCAACGCAGAGCAAGAAGATCTTGTCAGTTTGTCAACTGCGACTATGTCACCACCAGAAGTTGTCAAAGACCTTCTAGGGGCCTACAGAATAGGAGAGGATGCATATCAAGCCTTCAAGGAAGAGCGCCTGGAGATCGATACGCCAACTATACAGTTTCATGACACGATGACGAAGACGAAACTGAGAACGTTCACTAACATCAGAATGAAGCCACGCTCACAAGACCATGCCAAGGAGGTTATCTTAAAGGCTGACAGGAACCTATTTGGCCAGATGATCCTTGTTGCCGAGAACAGAAAGCTCAAAATGAGTGATGTCTTGGCTCATCCCCTGGGGCCTTTGCCTTGGGCACTTGCCAGCGGTGATGGGTCTCTCCGCAAGACCAACAAGGCTGCCCTCGCAAAGGAGTTAGAGAGGAATGTTTCTCCTGCAGAAGTGATACCCGAGCCCTCTGCTACCATAATTGATGGGATGAGCCTGGTCCACAAACTGAAGGGAAACGACAAAACTTTTTCACAGCTTGCAGGTACAGCACTGAGTCACGCTGTTCATGAAGGTGCTAAGAGCAGGCGCATTGATGATGTGTTTG
The DNA here is from genome assembly GCA_032716605.1 of Paralithodes platypus. NCBI lineage: Eukaryota > Metazoa > Arthropoda > Malacostraca > Decapoda > Lithodidae > Paralithodes > Paralithodes platypus. Next base: position 22,119,417 of record CM064495.1, read on the forward strand.
ATATCTACAAGGAGACATCCATCAAGGATGCAGAACGAGCCAAAAGAAGTGCAGGCACAGGAATTCATTTCAAGAACATTCAACCTGGGCACAACATCCAGCAGTGGAGAAAGTTACTCGGTAGTTCCTCCAACAAGGCAAGTCTTATCAAGTTCTTGGTAGAAGAATGGAAGGCACCACAGCACAGGGAGAAGCTCAAGGACAAGGAGCTGTATGTCACATGTGAGCAGCGCTGCTTCAAGATCACCAAAGAGCAGTGGGAAGAGGCTCCTGAGCTTAAGTCAACTCAAGAAGAAGCAGACACACGCCTTCTTCTCCATGCACTTCATGCAGCAGAATCTGGGAACAAGTCTGTCATCATCACTGCAGAAGATACAGACGTCATGGTGTTGTGTCTTGGCATGTGCCACAAGATCCCATCCCATCTGTTCCAGAAGTGCGGGACGAAGAACCGGACAAGATTCCTGGATATCACCACACTGAGCCGCACACTGGGAGGCAGCGTGTGTGATTCATTGATTGGTATGCATGCCTTTACAGGCTGTGATACCGTCAGTGCATTCGCTGGCCGAGGGAAGATGACGACACTCAAGCAGGTGAAGATGGACAAGACATACCAGCATGCTTTTCACGAACTTGGACGCTCATGGGAAGTGTCTCCTGAACTCTTTGAGAAGCTACAGGAAATCACCTGCCACATGTACCTACCATCTACCCACACAACTAAGGTAAACAAGCTTTGGTATGAGCTGTTCTGTGCAAGACGTGGAGAGGTAGAGTCAAGTCAACTCCCTCCTTGTGAGGACTGCCTCTTCATGCATGCACTGCGTGCAAACTACCAGGCTGCGATCTGGAGGAGAAGTCTTCAGAGCCAGCCATTTGTTGCGAACCCAACAGACTGCGGTTGGATGACAGATGAGGACGGTAAGCTTGCCGTCAACTGGATGCGAGGCTCACCAGCACCAGATGCTGTTATGCAGCTACTGTCTTGCAAGTGTGTGCGGTCATGCGAACTCCCTAAGTGTACTTGCCTCAGCAATGGTCTAAAATGCACGGACATGTGCAGGTTACAGACATGTCAGAACAAGGCTATTGAAGAAGAGCCGGTGGCACAACAGTCAGATTCCGAGTCTGACGTAGATGATATTTAGGAGTAGTAATTTGCCATAATAGTATGTACAAGCCCATGGCATGCTTAGTGTGTATTTACAGGACTTGTATTAAATGTGACAATTACTATTTGCATTTTGTTGACATTTAGGCATTCCTGTCCCCAAATTTGACATTTTAAAAAATTTCGGAATTTTCGGTAGGGTATGTCTATTCAAGAAGTGATAACGACCATTAAGCTACCAATGTGCAAGGGCTATCATATCAAAACATAAACTAGAGACATGTAGCAAGCTAAAAACACCTAAGAGAATTAGTCACCCCGGGTGGTACCGATATCCCAAAATTCGGGTCTTGGCTCATGGACTAATAAGTAATTATGTTATTTATGGTAAATATGACAATTTTTGTCAGAAACGAAGCAAATACCTTCGCCTGGTGGGACCTTTGAAATACAAAGGCTTCGCCATCCTTGGGTTAATGCCTTCTGACACACAGGAGATCTCGTGCTACTGAAGGTGTAGAGGGGAGATTGAGGAGTAAGTTCTAAGCTCATGTTGAGCGCACAAACTTGTGGTGTCGTGGGAAAGACAGGGAATACAGGACAAGGTGAGACAAGCAATAATAATCTTGATCACCCAATGCCTCGAATACTAGAGTTGGGACAGAGGAAGTAGTATGGGGTGAGGAAATGAACTGTAGTACAAAGGAATACAAAGTACAAAGGAAATCAAGCAACAACAGACTAGTTACCCTTCTAGGCTGCTTGTCCTCCAAAACACTGAGGATCAAGTGTCCAAACAGTGGTTTAGAGTGGGTAAGGGAACATTGGAAAGGGAACAACTGCCCTTGAACTAATGTCCGTGGTAGGATTAGGAAGTTAGTAGGGGACAGATGGGTTAGTAACTGAGGGGGGAATAAAATAAAGTCATTCATTTACAAACGCAGTCAGTCGCGGGTTTGATGCGAGATATTTGTCTAGGTGAAGTTTAAATGAATCAATGGTGCTGCATTCTATAACGTCTCGGGGAAGCCCATTCCACAAGTTGACAACTCGATTGAAGAAGAAATTCTTAGATTCGTGTGAGTTAAAAGATTTACCAATAATTTTGCAACCGTTTCCTCGCAAGTAATTAGATTGGTCGATAGTGAAGTACTTACTACAGTTCATATTGTCGATGCCTTTGATGATTCTGAACACTTGAATTAAGTCGCCTCTTAATCTGCGCTGGGTTAAAGGAAATAGATTTAATTCTCTATGACGCTCCTCGTATGGTTTGTTCTTTAGGCTAGGTATTATTTTGGTAACTCTACGTTGAACTCGTTCTAGCTTGTCTATATCTTTTTGGTAATAGGGCACCAGGATTGAACGCAGTATTCCAGAAGAGGGCGGACAAAGGAATTGTAAAGGGTTAGGATAACTTCTTTGGATTTATGCTCAAATGACCTGCCTATAAAGCCAATTATTTTGTTTGTCTTCTTAACAACTTCTGAACATTGTTGACTCAGTTTGATGTTACTCGATGTTGTTACTCCCAGATCGAATAGTTTGCTTTCTCATTTAGGTATCCGATTTGTAGTACTTTACATTTATTCGCATTGAAACTCATTTGCCAAACTTGGGCCCAACATGACAACTTATCTAGATTGTGCTGCATATCGTCAACTTGTTCTTTTGAGAGTACGCTATTTGCAATTTTTGTATCGTCGTCAAATTTTGAGATTGTATAGGTGAGACCCTAATCTATGTCGTTGATGTGAATTAGAAAGATAATTGGTCCTAGTACCGATCCCTGGGGTACCCCGCTACTTACATTAGTCCATTGAGATGCCTTACCATTTATGACTACTCCTTGCTTTCTGTCGCTGAGCCAATTTTCTATCCATTTCAACACACCGTCTTGTATTCCATGCGCTTTTAGTTTTAGCAGTAAACGTTTGTGGGGAACTTTGTGGGGAACTTGATTTTGAAAATCAAGGTATATAATATCTACAGCTTTACTCTCATCGTAGAGGTTGAGGATATCGTGGAAGAAGTCTAAGAGGTTTGTTAAACAGGAACGTTTTTTACGAAAGTATCTTTAACCCACTGAACCCCAGCTATTTAATAATAAATGTACACCCCAGGACCAGGGGGTTGTACACATTTTTTTCTCTCCAGAAAACACCAGGAATGGGTTGGAAATGAAGGAAAACCCACAAAAACCGGTCCCCCTAGGTCATTAAGGGGTCCTACGGTGCGCCCGAAAGTCGGAATTAACATGGGGATATGGGTAGGCAAAAACAGGTTTTTGCACACTCACGCGCACGCGGTTGGACTTTAAGAGTTGTCAACCATTGGCATTGTTGCGTGGGATACTTACACAGTTCCCATACAAATCTGAGCCCTCTAGGTGCTATAGGACTGGAGTAATTAGCCAGGACGCACCTTATGCGTCCCTGAGGTTTAGCGTTACATATATTGCGGACGCAAACCATGCGTCGCTGGGGTTCAGTGGGTTAATCCTCTAAGTGTTTTACGAGTCTGTCTCTTATGAGTGTTTCTAGCATTTTACATACAACTGAGGTTAAGCTAATTGGACGATAGTTACTGGGTAGGGATTTGCTGCCTTTTTTTGAATATCGGTGTTACGTTGGCTAGCTTCCACTGATCAGGCAGAGTTCCAGATTGCAAGGATTTATTGAATAGTAATGTCAGTGGTTTGGAGAGCTCATCCTTAGCTTCCTTTAGAATTCTAGGTGAGATTGTATCAGGTCCAGGCGTTTTATTTACCTTCATTTATCTAAACAATTCAATACTTCTCTCTCTGTAACAGTGATATTGCTTAGAATATCTGAATTATCAATCTGAATCGGCGATGGTGTATGGATATCACTGAGGTCTTCTGTTGTATAAACTGATGCAAAGAAGGTATTGAGGGCATTACTCATTTGTACTTCGTCTTTGGTGTATTCTCCATTTTCATTGACTAACGGACCAACAGTTGAAGTAACTACTTTTTTCTTTCTGATATAACTAGAGAATTATTTTGGGTTTGTTTTACTTTGATTCGCAACATGTAACTCCAGGGTCTTTTTATTTTGCTTAATTAACTTCTTGGCTTTGCGTCGTAGCTCTACAAATTTCACCCGTTCTTCGTCATTTTGTTAGGATTTTAACCCTACAGACCCGGTTGGGCTCTGAGGCCTCCATAAAAAATACACCCCGCGCTACCCGGTAGGGCTCTGAGGCTCCGGCAGCTTGAAAGCCTGTAAGCTTGGTGTGCGAGGCGTCCGTCCGACGCATGTAAACAAAAATCGGCTGGACCGACGCCGCGCATCTCCGACCACAAGAAGGAGAGCGTTGCTTGTTCGTGTGTGCCTGTATGTTATTGTTAAGTAGCTAAAAGTAGTGTAAAGTGGCTGTTTTTGCCACAAAGTTATCTCCAATGAAATCGTCATCACAACTGAACCAGTTGACTTAGAGAGCTCTACTTAACGTCATTCTACAGGTACGAAACACATCTACGCTTCGGGATGCGCGGAAATGCGGAAGCAGTCAAAATAACAAAGATACGGTAGCCTAGGCGTAGACGTTTTTCGGCCAAAACCCCCGGGTTTTTGGAATATATATGAAATAAATAGCCGGGGCTGGAGGGTTAATCTATCATTAGCAAACTTTTTAGCAAGCAGACAGTTTGAAATATCCTTATTCCACCATTTGGGCTTATTATTATGACCTGTACGCCGTATTTTCGATGGTATGCAGTCTTGCACAGCTTTTAGGTAAGTGGTTTCGAATAATTCCAAAGATGTATTTATGTTGTTATTGTTAATTAAAAAGATCCAGTCAGTTTCTTAAAACATAGCTCTAAGTTTATGAAAGTTTGCTCTCTTGAAATTGGGGACTTTTCGATGCTGCTATTTGTTTCGTTACTAGTAAACTTTAGAGTGAAAGTTATCGTACGATGGTCGCTGTTACTGAATTCATTACCAACATTCAAATGCTCTATTAATTCTTCTTTTGTTGCAAGTACAAGGTCAAGAACGTTATTACCACGGGTCAGCGATCGAACAAATTGATAGAGCGAACTCTCTTGCAAGTTCGCATACAAGTCATGTCCGGAGTGTGAAGTAAGAGTATCGCCCTACTTGGTCACAGGTAAATTAAAGTCGTCAAAAATTATGGTATCATGTGAGTTACTTACATCTGCAATTTGTTCGTAAATTTCTCGGTCAGTTTGCACTGATTGAGCTGGTGGTCTGTATATTGATGCAAGTATTATTTTTGCACCTTTATTATTCTTTATTAGCACAAAAGGTGTGTCGACGTTCACAATTTGAGGTTTTGACAAGAGGGTCGGGTTAAGACTTTCTTTGATATAAAGTAAAACGCCACCTCCATTTCTATTTATTCGGCTTTTCTCAAACATTACATAACCGGGAAGTGAATACTCTGCTAAAAAGTTTCTATCTACTGTATTGAGCCAAGATTCTGTTATGCCAATCACATCATAATTTTCTGTAAACACTAGTTCCTCTAAATCTGAACATTTATTGCGTGTGCTACGAGTGTTTGCATAGAAAACCTTTAAATTTGTTATTTTAGAACTCGCAGAACGCTCTTTAATAATAATTTTGGTTCTGGTCGGATCTATATTTATGTTCATGGCTGTCCTCGGTCCTCACTGTCTTCGGTCCTCATCGCTGGCGGTCCTCGGTTGCCTCTGTTTTTTGCTTGGTGTTGGATGATTTATGTCACTGCTGCTTCTTCTTCTCGAATGGCGTTTTTTTATCCATGGCTGCGGACTGCTTGCTGCAGACTGCGTGCTGAACCCACAGGGTTTAGATGAGTGCCATCCTTGTGAAACAGAGTAGGCTGGTTATAGAAATAATCCCAGAGGTTGATGAATTCAACTTCTTCCTTCAGACACAAATATTTTAGTCGGCTGTTTGTGCTGAAGGCCTTGTCGTAGAATTTGTCAGGTGCGTCGATCTTGGGAAGAATGCCTGAGATGATGATATTCCTTGACTTGTTTTTGTAGTGCTGGATCATCTTGCGATATTTCTCCATCAGCTCTTCGGATCTGGTACGCATGACGTCATTTGAACCAGCTTGGATGACAAAAAGGTATTTTCGTTTGCATCCTTTGTGGTATCTTCGAAGGCTTACGCAATGTCGTCCAGTCCAGCTCCTGGGATGCAAAATCTCTTTCATCGATTTGGGACTCTGTCGCAGAACTCTTCGACCTGTCCTCGCAGGATGGAATCCCCAACGAGCCTGGTCTTTTCTGGTTCGTCTTCCATCTCTACCAAGATCTCAAATCTGTTTGACATTGTGACTGGTAGATGAAGGTGTCGGGGCTTGACCCAACATGCATGAGGGACACTTCTTTGAGTTATGTTTGAAGGATCTGTTCAGAGAGGGTCAGACAGGACGGACCAACACATAGAGACATGGAATATAGGATAAGGTGAGACAAGCAATCAAATTTACCCCAGGATAAGACCATGCCATAGACGATTTTACACTCAGGTAACCCCTTTTAGGTCTGGGTGGGACAAGGCTAAGATGAGAGAGAGTCAGCCCGACGACTCATGCGCAATCCTGGTGGCTAATCAAGTTATTCCTGTGTGTTTGGTGGTAGCAGGTAAGCCACCAACCGTGTCACTGGATTTATTTGTGCCACAACGAAACCAGATACTCATTTTCGTCTGAGTGAGATGGAACTTCACGGGGATTGGAGCATGTTCAACACTCCTGGGCTACTTGGACCTTGGTGGCAAGCCAAGGAAATTTCACCCACCCCATGTATGTGCGGCAACATCTGGTGTGCTGGATGCTCACCAATCCAGCTACTGATCAGACCCTACATAGCTTAACCCCGATGATCGAAAACAGCGTTGCCAACCACGCAGGCCGGGGTTACCACGGAAAGTTAGTTAGTTAAAATAGGACTTCAGAGGCTATCAACCCTACTGGATTATTAAGCCAGCACACTGTAAGTCAAGAATAGCGTCAGAACTGGAGCCTCTCTGCGAGAACCCTAATACCTTGGCCACGGAAAGCTAAGATTGGGGTTGTTTTGGGTGATCCTACTGTCCTGTAACATCTGGCCAATCAGAGATCATACCTTACCAGCCCTCGCAAGGTGCGCTTAGTGGGGTTTGGGGCTTTAGCCAGAGTGACAAAATGGGTACTGGTTAAAGAGCTTCATCATTATTCATTAAGGCGACATTGCTCACATGGACCTCCCTCGGATCCACGTCCTTCATATATCTGGTGATCTGGTGAAATTGGGAGTCTGGGCGAAGGAAAGCCCTACTCCGAACTTGGGTGGTGTCAGGTGGGGATGCTGCTGGGGGCGTTGAGGGTGTTGGAAATGTCCGCTGACTTTTATGATCTGGACCCATACTTATATTTTGATTATCTTATCTTACCATTTATTGTTCAATTTGTTTTAGTATACATTAGTTCTCTCTCTCTCTCCTTATTCTTACTTGCTAGTAACTATTTTGTTATAGTTAATAATGTGTCACTTTTAAACCCTTTCAATATATTGTGTCTTGCTACTGAAAGGCGATTTTGTTCTTATGTAATACTTGTATGTGTCAGACGCGTTTTAGAATATAGCAAAGAACCCTCTGAAATCGATAGAGGTACTTTTCAGCATGGATAATATCTCCTGGAATTTGCCTCATCGGATACATAGAGTTAATATAGGAGTTAAGGTAATTTTTGTTTAGGCAGTTTCTACCTTCATATGTTAAGGGAAAGCTGTCGAAAACTGGATGTTTCATATACTTGTCCTTCTTTCCTCTTCGTCGTAATGTTTCGCATCTCTTAATTGTGTTTCTAGTATCATATTTGTTTTTGATTATATGTACTCAAGGTCAGCCTAAATGAAAATAAACTCGTGTATTTAAAATGAATTCCTTGTATATTGTTCTACAATCCTCACTTGTATATATATCTTATATGGTATTACATCATCTGAATATTCTGTAGGTTTTGTACAAGTAAGTTATGTTTACATTTTGTTAGTATAAATGAAATTAAATATATTTTTATATATGTGTTATATTTATTTACTGAATCTCCACTACTATGTCATCATGACTGCTATATCATGTCTTCCATATTTTCTATTAATATTTCTTTAATACTTAAATTATTATTTTGGGTTGATCCACTTGACAATATCCAATTTAACTAAACTCTTTCATGCACTGGAGGTCGCCGTTCATTATAAAAACATAGAATTATCTTAATCTCACAATTACTTCTCCAAAATTATTTTCTGATCACAACTCTCTCAAAGACAACTGTAGTGGTTGAAATAATTAAACTAAAGGTTCATAAACACCCCTGATGGTCACAATGCTTTTAACCCTTTCACTACGACCGACATAAATATACGTCCTCTGTATAAAAGGGCTACACTGCGACCGTCGTACATAATTATACGTTCTGGTAGTACCGGCTGAGTTGGCTGCACCAACCTGCCATGCTTGTTGCCAGACAATTCCAGGAGGTTCTAAACTTACCAACCATATTTACATCATACTTCTACCAAGGATGCTGGTTGCATTGGTTGAGGGAGGGTGTTTGTACAATGAAGAAGTGTTTTAAAGCTGCAAATCAACAAAAACAGGTCACTTCTCCAAGTAATTATGATTGCTATATACCAGGTACGAATATGTGGTGGTTCATTTCATCTTTATTTCAACAACTCCTACTCTTTTGTACGCGTAAAACATGATAAAATAAAATAAAATATCATTAAATTATCAAGAGTGGAATTTAAAGAGAATATATATTTTTGCTTGCGAATGTTAAGTTGGGGGGTCGGCTTTCAGCGACGAAACAAGCAACATTTGGTTGATTCTCCTAGGTGGTGTGAGGAGGTAGGGAGGGGATGGTGACTGTTATAGGGAGAGTTTCGACCAAATCCTTTCACTGGAATTCATTCCAATTGTGAAGCCTCCCGGCGCTGGCAGAATGGTTGCGTGGGGCATTGCAGCTCGCTCGCGCTCGCCAGGATGGGGGGATAGGCTACAGTTGTCCTAGAATGATCTGCTTTATTTCATTAGGGTCGTGGTGCCACAGACAGTCTAGAAATGGTCTTTGTTTTGGTCTGTGACCGCGCCTTATATTTTATATTCGCTATAATATAAATGTTGCTTGTGTGGGAGGCGAGCGAGAGAGGGTGAGGGGGTACACCTGGCAGCGGGGTGAGCTATGACGCGGCTCGCTTGGGCGCTGACGGCGTTGGCGGCCGGGTGGTCAACTAGTCCCTGCCCATCGCGGCCTCGTGTTTTTTACCAGCTCAGAGCTTGCCTGACACGCGTATCGTCTACATCCTTTGCAATTCTGTCCCCCATACTCGCCACTTTGCATACTATTTCTCTCTCTCGACTTCTCCTTTCTCATTCTCTAATCTTTATTAAACTCAACATCCCTTCTGGTTTCAGCATAGACGTTCACCGTCAACCAGTCGTATTGTACGCGAAGCTCTCAGATATTTCTATGTATGAGGTTTGGAGAGACGGACTTTTCCGTGTGTGTCCTCTCTCGGGAAGGTTGTAGACCGGTATATGTCTCCCTGGCAAGGTGTTGAGTGATTCTGCTTGGTTATCTAAAGCTAGACTGGGGGGTAAGGTTACTACTGTCGTTGTCTCCGATGTGTGCAGTGTTAGCTAAGCCCTGCACGACATCGACAGGTACTGTGGGAGCCTAAGTTGTCTTCGGGTGGGTTTACTTTGCGAGCACAGCGCTGTGGTGTGAGAGGGCCATAGCCTATCCCTCACAACATAGTGCTGCCTCTTTGTGTTGACTTCTGAGGGATCGCCAGGATAGAACTAGGTACTAGAGACCTAGATTTATCAAGAGAGCATCCCCGTCATATAACGTAATCTTCATTATACCACCTTCGGACAACGTTAGGCTACGAGCCGCATGCTCGCCCATTGTTGCCCAGCCTTGATACCCCAGCTAGACTTTATTAACTGAGCAGACACTGGTTAGAGATAATCCCCCATTATTATATGTATGCAACATTATTATTCACTGCACTTTTGAGCCGAGGTTGTTGTTGAGTTGCACAACCCTAGTAGGCTGTTGCGTTGTGTCACGAAGCATTTCTTTAGTTGTCGAGCATTACTACCTTTGCGCAGCTTTTATTATTCGCCAGCCTATTATTACTATATGTCCTAGTATTTATTGTGACCCGTATTCTGCATTATAATTGTTCAAGATTCTTTACGAACATCTTCCCAGCATCAGACTTATTTCAGAAGTTTCCAGTTGATGTTGCAGGACTAGCATTGCACTTTCTTTAATACAGGAGTGCCAGTTATTTGAGTATCTACCGTAACGTTAATTAATCACGTTAACTATCTTTTCTTTGTGTAACCTAATTGAGTAATCTTTTACTGTTTGAGAATAGGCTGTTTCATCGAGCGTCAGCCTAGTGTGTGTGCACCAGTTACCGAGTCATAGGATACCTCGTTGTCCAGGCACGACTCAGGGCGGTAATGGTGTTTTGTTTTCCAGTGTTTAAGGCAGGGGTTGGATCTAGTGTTACCGTTGTTGCATTTTTTGCCATTATCTAGTCCAATGTTGAAGAGCCCTGTGTCTTTGAGAACCTGGATCGTAACAAATGGCGACCTAGCTCAGGATCTTGTGAACTAAGAGATAATTGCAGGATTGTTGTGGTCATTTGTTTTATTGAGGAATATAGTGGGCACGTTAATTTTTTTTTGGCAAAGTAGTATAGCACTTGAGAGTCTTCAGACATTTTGGCAAGTGAATAGTGCTACATAAGAGTTTGGGGTACTTCTTTTCTGAATATTGTGGTGAAATTTTTGTGAGCATCATGTCTTATACCGGGTCAGAGGAGAATGGAGACACAGTACGTAATGTCGAAACTGAGGAACAGCAGCATGATGAAAGGGTTAATCGGGTGAACTGTGAGGAGGATGCTAGGATATTTTTGCAATGGCCTGTTACTGCCGAGCGGTTGGAGGGTATGGATCGGTACGGTCTTCAATGCCTGGCCACAGCTATCGGTCATGCGGTTACTAGCAGCATGACCAAGGATAACTTGATAACGTGTGTACTGGTGAGCGAGATGGGTTGAGTGCTCAGAGCCCTTCGGCCATGCTTCCCCTACACTCGACTCCCAGCCATCCCAGTAGTTTGCCGACCCCGGGTACGCTTTCCACAGGTGGTTGCCCCTGGGGGGACCACCGGTAATTTCAAACATTGTAGCACCTTCACCTCCTCAAGGGTTATCTCCAGAATTATTGCTTCAGCTCGAATTAGCTAAGATCGAAGAGAGAAAGGCTATCAGGGCAGGTGAGCAGCAAATAGAATTAGCCAAGATAGAAGAGAGAGCCAAGCTAGCAAAAATCCAAGCTGATTTAGAGTCGACTAGGTACTGTGCCGACATGGACGTAGAGAAGTCGCGAGTAGAGACAACGGGACAGTGACTTGGGGCTGGTAACCGTGTTCATGAGCAGTCTCTCTCACACTTATTGAAACTGGTTCCGGTGTTTGATGATAGTGGTGTAACAGAATTATTCACACGCTATGAGAAGAAGTGCCAGGAACACCAGTGCCAGAGAATAAATGGGCAGCACTTGTATCTAGATTAATAGGCAAGGGTCTTAACCCTTATTTAGCGGCGAGCAACATAAGTCGAGTTAAATAAAGCTGGACTATGTGGCGGCGCTCGACATAACTCGAGTGGCAATTTCAGCACGTAATGTGGCTGAGAGAGAGAGACAAGTGGTGGCAGGAGACTAGCGAGCGTATGACTGCTCCAGACCACCGCGGCGAACCTACTGACACAAATCTCAGCTCCCTCCTCCCTCTCTCACTCGCTACATACTCAATTATGTACTGAAAGTACCGAATTACCTGCTTTTTGCACTCGCGTTGCACGGTTATTGCAAGAAAACTATCCATCATACAAGGATCGTTATGGTGTCATTCGAAAGCTCTGTTTATGCCCTTTCAGGGATAGGTACTTGTTTTACGTTCTGGGTCTTATTTAGGCATGAAAATGATCACGTAAACAGCCCTATTTTGGCTAAAAACACCCCGCTGTGCGGTACACATAAATAAACCGCATAGGCCGCTCGTAAGGTGTTAAAGCCTACGATGCGTTGCCTATAGAGTCTTGTATTATCTATGAGGAACTCAAGGAGGCTGTCCTGAGAGCATACGAACTACAACCAGAGACGTACAGGTTGAAGTTCCGGGGTGTTACCAAGGGTCGGGAGAGCACCTTTTTGGAGCATGCCCGGGAGCTGTCCGATGCTTTTGGGAATTGGCTGAGGTCGGAGAAAGCTACTACGTTTGACGACATTAAACAGTTGGTGCTTTTAGAGCAGTTTTTCAAATGCACGGGCGGCGACCTGACGTTAAACCTTAAAGAAAAGCAACCAAAAACTCTACAGGAGGCAGCTGAGATGGCTGACCTCCGGCTATCACTAATTCGTGGGTGCGGGTCTGGCCAGCGTAGTGAGGCAGGTAACAAGGGGCGTGACGCCCCACCCCCCGAGTTAGTGATATACCTTATGCAAACAAGTACAAGAGCCATGATACCAAGACTGACCACAAGACTAGCACCGTCCCATTTAAGAAGGGGCCGGGCCCTTCCCAGTACCAAGGGAAGCCCAAAGGGGAGTTGGAGTGTTATCATTGTCATAAAAAGGGGCACTTTGCAAGAGTCTGTCCTAGCAAACCACCTACAGCAGCTGTGTCTTTGGCCTGCAACATTGGTGTGTCTCCGAAGTCATCTGAGTTTGCCCGGGGCAGTTCGTCAGAGGCTGAGGCACAGCCAATGCAGAAGCACCTGGGAGGCTCGAACCCTGCTCAGGATGTTTTTTGCGACCATAGAGGGCGGGGTTGCGTGATGTGGGCGGGGCGCAAGCATGGAGTAGAGGTCTTGCGCGATACAGGTGCTTCCCAGACTCTGATGAAAAACTTGACGGGCTACCCTATAAACGCGGCTCGGGTGGTGGTGGTGCAGGGTATTAATGCAACTCGGTCATACCCGCTGGTGCGGTTGGAGTTGGAGGTGGATGGTGTGGCCCGTGAATTGGATGTCGGGATTGTGGAGAAACTGCCAGTGGAGGGCGTCGACCTTCTTCTAGGCAACGACTTTGCAATGCCCGCTTCTGAGGTTCTACCCTTAGTCGTTGCCGAGAGACCGGCCGACGTGAGTAGGGAAGAGCAAGAGTGGGTCGAGCGGTGCCAGACACAACCCATGGCGTGTGTTGTCACCCGAGCTCGGGCAGCTAAAGTGTCACAGCCTAGTCCTCCGTCTTCAGACCAGCGGAGGAACGATCAAACAGGAGGAGGCTAAAGCTGGAGTTGGTTTTAAGAGTTTTGACTCGGCGGCTCTCCTGGGTGATTCAGTATTAGCACCATTACTTAATTCTGGAGTAGCCCCTGGGCCTGTCATCGAGAGTGACGAGGCTGGGCATGACGAGTCTCCACGACAGCAACGTTATGTACATCGAGAGAGACAGAGGGAGCAGCCCAGTATCGGGGAAGGTCATGCATTGCTCCGGGAGCAGTTAGATCGCTTGGCACCCTCAGATATACGTCGGTTGCAACTAGAGGACCCTGATCTCCAAACGTGTGCTAATGGAGCTGTAGAGCTCGACGAGGATGGTGATGCACAGCCAGGAGATTTTTTTTATTTAGAAGCATCCTCTATAGGCGTTTTCAAGACCCTAAACGTAGTTGGCAAGAGGGGTCCGGAGTAGTGGACCAGTTGGTGGTGCCACGGGAGTGCAGGGATAGCCTACTGAGGTTGGCGCATGACATACCACTGGCAGGACATCTAGGGGTGAGAAAAACGGTGGCGGCTTTAGAAAAATTGTTTTGGTAGCCGGGGTTGAAGGGGCAGGTGGTAACCTGGATAGCAAGGTGTCATACGTGCCAGAGGGTTGGAAAACCTAACCAAACAATTCCGAGAGCCCCGCTGCACCCCATTCCTGTCAGTGGACCGCCCTTCAGTAAGGTCATCATTGATATGGTCGGGCCCCTAACCCCTACTAGTGTGCCGGTAATAAATTTCTATTAACTATCATGGATGTGGCCACTCGTTATCCTGATGCATATCCAATGAGAAATGGCACAGCGAAAACTGTTGTCCGGAACCTGCTCTTGTATTGCTCGCGGTATGGTTACCCGCAAGAGGTGCAATCGGACCAAGGTTCTAATTTTACCTCTAATCTGTTCAAACAAACTATGATTCAGCATGGCATCAGCACTGTCGTCTCTTCTGCGTATCACCCGGAGAGTCAAGGGGTGTTGGAGAGGTGGCACGCCACGCTGAAAAGCATGCTTCGATGTTATTGCGCAGAGAACGGAAAGGATTGGGACCTTGGTCTGCCGTATGTTTTGTTCGCGGCAAGAGAAGTACCTGGAGAGAGTCTCGGTTTCAGTCCGAATGAGCTTGTTTTCGGGCATCAGGTGAGGGGCCCTCTCCACATAGTGAAGGAGATTTGGGAGGGTACCGCTAAGCCATGTTCTATGTTGAGATACGTCCTCGAGAGCAGAGAGAGAAGGCTTAGAAGTCTGGAGCTGGCCGGGCGTAATTTGGTGAGTTCGCAGGCTGGTATGAAGGACAGGTACGGAAGGGAGGAAGGGGTCTGCCTCGTATGGGCCAATAGGCCTTCTGCAGATTTCCATTTTTCTTATGTTCTTATGTTCTTATGATACTAAGGCGAAACTCCGGGAGTTTCAGGTAGGTCAAGAGGTGTTGGTCCTGTTGCCTTTGGCAGGTCATCCTCTGGCTGCCAAGTACGCTGGGCCTTATCGGGTGGTGTCAAAGATCTCCGATCTAGACTACCTCGTTGCCACTCCAGACCGGAAGAAGCGTAACCAACTATGCCACATTAATTTGTTGAAGGAGTATGTGAGACGCCCATCTGAGTCACTAGCTGTCCCTGTGTTGACCTTCTGCGGTCATGGTGGAGAAGGAGAGGGGGGCAGCAATGATCAGGTGGATGATAACTGGGATTGTCATGTCTCGGCTGATCAGTGGGCGGGGAATTCGAGCCAATGTGCGCACGATGCTCTGGCGCACCTGCCGGAGGAACAGCAGGTGGCAGTGCAGCGCCTGTTCGATTCATACCCCACTGTATTTGCCAAGCACCCAGGCCTCACTACTCAAGCGGTGCATGACGTCGATGTAGGAGAGCACCCCCCCTTCAAGTCGATACCTTATCGGGTGCCACCCATTAAACTCCCAGTGCTCAGGGATGAGCTGGAGTATATGCTGGCGAGAGGCTTGATCGAGAAGGGGGCAGTACGGTGGACTTCTCCTGTCACTCTGCAGCCCAACCTGATGGAAAAGTTCGGTTCTGCATTGACTTTAGGCGGTTGAACGGGTTGACCCCCACCAATGCATATCCTCTTCCCCGGGTGGATGACAGTGTGGATAAGATCGGGAAAGCAAGGTACTTGACCTAGGTAGACCTCGTCAAAGGCTACTGGCAAGTACCACTGTCTGAGCGGGCTAAAGAGGTGTGCGGGTTTGTGGTGGATGGCAGTACTTACCGTTGCAACGTGATGCCATATGGTCTGAAAAATGCACCGGCCACTTTCCAGAGCTTAATGAACGACATCGTAGCAGACATCCCAAACTGTACTGTCTACCTTGATGACGTGATCATTTATGACACCGATTTCCAAAGTCACTGTGAGCACATAGAAGCCTTATTTAGTCAACTTAGTAAAGCAGGCTTGGTGGTTAATCTGGGCAAGTGTGACTTTGTGCAAGCCACGGTGCAGTATCTGGGGTTTGTGGTTGGGTTAGGGCAGGTGAGCCCGCCCCAACAGAAGATACAGGCTATCGACTTGTTCCCCAGGCCGACCACCAAGCGGCAGATCATGAGATTTTTGGGCATGATTGGGTATTACCGCCGCTTTATAAGAGGTTATTCTACTGTGTTAGCTCCTTTGACAGATCTACTAGCTAAAGATAAAAAGTTCCGCTGGGCACCTGAGTGTGAGCAGGCGTTTCGAGTAGTTAAACACCTTTTATGCACTCACCCTATCCTCAGGGCCCCGGACTTTGAACGACCATTTCAGTTGGCGACTGATGCCAGCGGAGTAGGGGCTGGTGCCGTACTTTTGCAGACAGACGAGGAAGGTCTTGAGCATCCAGTCAGTTTCTTTTCAAAGAAATTTAATTCAGCACAGAAAAACTATTCGGTTGTTGAAAAGGAACTGCTGGCAATCGTGTTAGCGCTCAGACACTTTGAGGTCTATGTTCCTGCCTATGGGCCAGTCGTGGTAGTGTATACCGACCACCACCCGCTTAAATTCCTCAATCAATTCCACAACCGGAATATGAAGCTGACCAGATGGTCGCTCATGTTGCAAGACTACAACTTAGACATTCGCCATATTGCCGGTTGTGAGAATGTGATTGCGGACTGTTTGTCGCGGGTGGAGGATCCGGGGTAGGCTACCACAGTATGTTGGTATAGCCTCCTGTCTTGGCTCGCGGTGTATTTTTGCGCTGGTACTTGTTGGCTCGCGTGTGTAGCATCAGCGTAGGGTCGCAGGGCAGGAGTTGTTGGCTTTGATTCGACGAAAATTAGGCTACATCTATAGTAGCCGCCAAAAACAACATTAAAATAAAATATGAAAAATTAAATAAAACTTTCTTTTTAATAATTAATTTTAAGATAATATTGTAGCTGAGTACTGAGTGCAGATGATTTTCCCTCAGTAGGCTGTGCTTCTTAAAGCTCGCTCTGGGAGAACAATGTTATGAATTAATGTATTATGTTTGGGAAGGGTGATAAGATTTTTTTTTTTATATAAATGTTGTATTTTTTTGAGGAGACTGAGCTTGCATTCCATGAGTGGCAGAGTGGTTAGGAGTGGCAGATTCTAGCGACATTCTGCCTGTTCAGATATGGGCTCATGGTTGAGTGTCCCATATCTTGGGGGGGGTGTGACGCCTCCCGGCGCTGGCAGAATGGTTGCGTGGGGCATTGCAGCTCGCTAGCGCTCGCCAGGATGGGGGGATAGGCTACAGTTGTCCTAGAATGATCTGCTTTATTTCATTAGGGTCATGTTGCCACAGACAGTCTAGAAATGGTCTTTGTTTTGGTCTGTGACCGCGCCTTATATTTTATATTCGCTATAATATAAATGTTGCTTGTGTGGGAGGCGAGCGAGAGAGGGTGAGGGGGTACACCTGGCAGCGGGGTGAGCTATGACGTGGCTCGCTTGGGCGCTGACGGCGTTGGCGGCCGGGTGGTCAACTAGTCCCTACCCATCGCGGCCTCGTGTTTTTTACCAGCTCAGAGCTTGCCTGACACGCGTATCGTCTACATCCTTTGCAATTCTGTCCCCCATACTCGCCACTTTGCATACTATTTCTCTCTCTCGACTTCTCCTTTCTCATTCTCTAATCTTTATTAAACTCAACATCCCTTCTGGTTTCAGCATAGACGTTCACCGTCGACCAGTCGTATTGTACGCGAAGCTCTCAGATATTTCTATGTATGAGGTTTGGAGAGACGGACTTTTCCGTGTGTGTCCTCTCTCGGGAAGGTTGTAGACTGGTATATGTCTCCCTGGCAAGGTGTTGAGTGATTCTGCTTGGTTATCTAAAGCTAAACTGGGGGGTAAGGTTACTGTGTCGTTGTCTCCGATGTGTGCAGTGTTAGCTAAGCCCTGCACGACATCGACAGGTACTGTGGGAGCCTAAGTTGTCTTCGGGTGGGTTTACTTTGCGAGCACAGCGCTGTGGTGTGAGAGGGCCATAGCCTATCCCTCACAACATAGTGCTGCCTCTTTGTGTTGACTTCTGAGGGATCGCCAGGATAGAACTAGGTACTAGAGACCTAGATTTATCAAGAGAGCATCCCCGTCATATAACGTAATCTTCATTATACCACCTTCGGGCAACGTTAGGCTACGAGCCGCATGCTCGCCCATTGTTGCCCTGCCTTGATACCCCAGCTAGACTTTATTAACTGAGCAGACACTGGTTAGAGATAATCCCCCATTATTATATGTATGCAACATTATTATTCACTGCACTTTTGAGCCGAGGTTGTTGTTGAGTTGCACAACCCTAGTAGGCTGTTGCGTTGTGTCACGAAGCATTTCTTTAGTTGTCGAGCATTACTACCTTTGCGCAGCTTTTATTATTCGCCTGCCTATTATTACTCTATGTCCTAGTATTTATTGTGACCCGTATTCTGCATTATAATTGTTCAAGATTCTTTACGAACATCTTCCCAGCATCAGACTTATTTCAGAAGTTTCCAGTTGATGTTGCAGGACTAGCATTGCACTTTCTTTAATACAGGAGTGCCAGTTATTTGAGTATCTACCGTAACGTTAATTAATCACGTTAACTATCTTTTCTTTGTGCAACCTAATTGAGTAATCTTTTACTGTTTGAGAATAGGCTGTTTCATCGAGCGTCAGCCTAGTGTGTCTGCACCAGTTACCGAGTCATAGGATACCTCGTTGTCCAGGCACGACTCAGGGCGGTAATGGTGTTTTGTTTTCCAGTGTTTAAGGCAGGGGTTGGATCTAGTGTTACCGTTGTTGCATTTTTTGCCTTTATCTAGTCCAATGTTGAAGAGCCCTGTGTCTTTGAGAACCTGGATCGTAACACAATTCTCTCAGGGTTATGAATAGGGCACTATAGGCAATGCATATTGAGCAGAATTAGCTGGAAAATAACTGCCTGGACGTATTCTCTCCTTTATAAGCCGCCACACCAAGTATCCCAGGAATGGCACAAATCGTGTCCTTGTGCATAAAGGGTTAATGTGTCTTTTGAACACTATAAGCTTCTTTTGTATTTATCTAGCCTCTTTAATTTTCTATGCAAAAACACTCAGCTGTAACATTTTCCTCTGTGTTCCCCTATCTTGTGATTCACTTACATTACTATGTTCCTCTAGAGAGAGAGAGGGAGAGATAGTACACAATAATTTGAATTATAAATCCTTCTTCATCTTCACTTTTAACCCTTCTTTAGCGGCGCGCAACATAAGTCGAGTTAAATAAATTTGGACTATCTGGCGGCGCGCGACATAGGTCGTGTGGCAATTTCAGCACGTAATGTTGCTGAGAGAGAGAGACAAGTGGTGGCAGGAGAGTAGCGAGCGTATGACTGCTCCAGACCACCGCGGCGGGCCTACTGACACGAATCCCACCCTCCTCCACCCTCTCACACTCGCTACATACTGAAATGTATGGGGAAAGTACCGAATTACATGGTTTTTGCACTCGTGTTGCGAGGTTGTTGCAAGAAAACTAGCGGTCATACAAGGATCGTTGTGGTGTCATTGGAAAGCTCTGTTTATTCCCTTTCAGGGATAGATGCTTGTTTTACGCTCTGGGTCTTATTTATGCATGAAAATGATCACGTAAACAGCCCTATTTTGGCTGAAAACACCCCGCTGGTGGCTACATATTATTTACCGCCTAGGCCGCTCGTTAGGTGTTAAAGGCTAAAAATACCTAAGTCCTATAGACATTCCTCATATGACTTGTTTCTTAATCTAGGAATAATTTTCGTTAGCTTCCACTGCATTGTTTCTAGTGTATCCATTTATATTTTTCATGAAAAAGAATTAGAAAGATTAAATCGGTAAATAACAAGAAAGTTATTGCAACATTATAGTATTATTGGTGTAATGTCCTCGAAAATATCCCGCAACCCCAATAATGTACTACCAGAGTTGACGTCAGGTATAGTGTAAAATAGGCGTTGATGGGAAGTCCAATAAACTCATCACGTGAATCACCACGAGACTATCACCTGGTTCTTACAAATCGGACTAAGGTTACTATATTTTTGTACGTCCGTGGTAGTACAGTGGGTTAGCGCGCGGGCCTGGTTGACCTATGATGGTCATGGTCACTAACCAGGGTTCGAACCCCACCCAAGGCATCTCAAAACCTGTGGGTTGTTAGGAGGGTTAAACTCCCTTCAGAGGTTCGAGCCCCGTGCCAGGCACCAGGAAAGGTTGACCCTAAGTGGGCCTGGGGAGTTTTCAAGGCAGACAAATTCCCTTCACACCCAGCATAACATTGGCGGCAGCGGTGGTTCTTGATTCGGATAGAAGATTTCATTGCATTAAATTTTTTTAAACAATAGAAGCATGGTAACATCGCAAAAATGGCAGCTCGCTATTACACTCACATTCCCAAGTATGATGTAAACACGTATGATATCGCCACTTACTTAGACATAGTAAAGCCAGTGTTAGATTTGGCACTTCAAAATGACCGCGAGAAAATCGTCGTTGCATTATTGCACATTATGCAGTTGGGAAAAGCCGTTTCCCAAATTGCTAAACAGGTAACGCCAAAGCTTACCTGGAACTAGTTTCGATCCCTCGTGATCCAGACCTTAGGGCCACTTTTGGGTTCCCTCGCCGCCCCCAAAATATTAAAGTCGATGAGATCAAGTATGAAGGGGATATCAATGTGACCCTCGTACAACTATACAGATACGTGAGGACCACGTATAGCTCTCAAGATGACGAGCAATAAAATGAACACTTATTCACCGCATTGTTCGACATCCTCCCACCCAACATCACCGCCCATCTCGACCTGTACAGCTCATTCGAAGAACATATGCTGTCCATCAGAGAAATGTGCCAAGTCGATCAAGTGGTATATGAAGGACGCCTGGACGTCACCCTAACCAAGGTATGGGGGCACATCAAATCCGCATATCCCTCGCGAACCCTTGAATACCAAGAACAACAGGTGTTCCTCTCCCTGGTGAACCTCCTTCCGGTAGACATCTACCAACATTTCATGGACCATGGGACAGTGTGTTTCCACCAGAACATCCGAGAAATACGGAAACTTCTACGGACACCCACCACTCCAAACAACTCGCCAGCTATGACAAATGAGGATCAACCCTTCACCATTTTCAACTCGAGTCCGAGGTCTGTTCACCCACATCCATCCATTCCCTCACATTCCCCCTTAGTAAATGAAGCTCTTGAAATTTGTTCACCCCCAGTCATGTCTAAACACCCTGTGAATCCCCTATCCACCCCTTCAGCCCCTATCCAAGAAAGTAAATGTATTCCTCCACTTAACACTATCATCAATAAGTCCCTCCATTCCCCTAAGGAATCAAACTCCGTGCACCCTTCCAAAATGACTCCCGATGAAAGTCCAACCCCAGTGCACTCTTCCTTGCCTCTATCCTCTCTGACCATCCCTAAATTTTCCCCTGCCCAGCCATCCACCAACGATAATCTTCCATCAATTGTGTTACCCCATGAACCCCCTCCTTTTTCTATGCCTGCCAACAAACCACAGAACGCAGAAATGGTCACCCCCACCGTAACCAATTATCTTTCAATGTCACCCCTGAAAAATGCTGGTCAGAAAATGAGCCTCCACCTCCACTCTCTCACATGCTCCTGTCACCCAAGACCAACCTTCACCCCTGTCAATCCCTCAACAACCTGTCACACCTCTCACTTCCCCAGATTCATCACCTGTCCCCCCCTCAAAACTGTCAACCTCACCCCCACCACCATCCTCTCCCCACATGCCCAACCTCGGTGAACCCCTTCAAACACCCGCATCAACCAAGAATTCTACAGCTCCGCCTACCTCCTATTCCCCCCCTGCCTTGTCACCCTCTCCAACATTACCCGAACCCTCCTGAATCCACCTCCAGTAACACCCCCGCTCGCCAACCTACCTCTGCCCCATAATCCAGCACCAGAACCAAAATCTCCATCAATGTCTCCTTCATCCATCCTACCAAATTCCATTATTTTCCGAGACAAATCTTTTCCGCAACAATCTCTCCAAACTTACCTACTCACCCCATCTCCACAATTTACCTGTCAATCTCCCACACCCCCACTCTCCAAAACCCCAGATCATCCTAAACTCTCAACCTCCACCAATTCCCACCCTGCCAGCCTACCCTCTCACGACCACATTCGGAACGCAAAATCACCCCCGTACATAATCCCTACCTCCTCTTCCCCCCCTACCTTAACCCCCTCTTCACCGTTATCCCATCCGCCCCAAATTCCACCCCCAAAGATCCCGCTCGACAAAATACCACGTACATCCAAATCCAACCACAAAACTTTTTCCACCTTGACTAACCCCCAAAATACTACCCTCTCTCTCACCCCAAACAACATAATCAACCTCTCAACCTCAACCACTCCTCGAAATCCCATCCACATCTCTCCCGACAATAAAATCAGTCCAAATTCAACCCCTCTCAAACCACAACCCTGCCTGCCCAGACTCCCCCCACCATCTCCCTATCAAATCCCTACACTCCAACCCTCCAAACCACCCGATCATCGTAAACTCTCAACCTCCAGCCTTACTCACCCTTCCCACAACCCCACTCGCGACCACAACTCTCTACACAATTCAACCCCTCCCCAGCACCAACCTCTTCCACAACAACAACCCCGACTCGACCTGCCCATTTCACCTTTAACCCCCCCCTATCACTACCCCCGACCGCAACCCTTCCAGCCACCATCCATATCAAACCATCATCCAACATCAACCCCTCTCCAGCCAAAATCTCTTCCCCCACCGACCAACCACTCTCTGTTTTTCCAACCTCCACAGACCCACATTCCTAACGGTATATCCACCCCTCCCTCCCAAAGTGAAAGCGAACCCCAAAGGTCAAAGCCACAACCACCACCACCACCCTACCAATAAACCAGACCTTCACCAAGACTAACGGCGACCTTAACTAATCCAGCCCCCCCCCCCCCCCCCTGATGATGATGATGATGATGTTATTGTACTGGATTTTCCATGGGATTTTGTTTTGTATTGTTCTCAATTCCTAAGCGATTGGGCATGATTCTATAAATTTACATGTTTTCCATATACTGTATATATTATATATATTTTTCCTTAGTAGTACTCCTTTTCTTGTTAGCCTACACTTTTCTTACTATCTTTTAAATTTGTTTTATACATTGCTCAACACTTTAGCTCTTCTTAATTTTCCTGTGTTCTTAATTATCTGTTCTTTCGTCAAGTTCTTTTATCCTCTTTTCTCTCCTTTTCCAACATCTATGTATTTTCTTCCCTCGTTCCCTTCTTTCTTGAATAGTAACTCTCCTATTAGTTTTCAGTGTCTTGGATATATGGCCTGAGTAATCTTGTTATTTGTTTTCCTAATTTCATTATATTATTCACATTCCAGGATAAAATGTTTTAAGTTTGTGTCTCTCTTTTCTGAACAGTCTGTTGCTAGTCGGGATGACAGTAATCTTCGTCCTCAGCGACAGGCTGCCATTTCCCTCCAACCTAACCCCCTCACCGACCTGACCTGGCCCCCCTAAACAAACCTACGTACTCCAACCTTGAGGTACGAGGTCGTACCTCATATAAAGGCGACGGAAGTAAAATACCACAGGAACGAAAATCCTGAGAGCGAAACCCCCATCCCCAACGAGACCCCGGTCCCTTTTCCATCCCCGTTTTGGTCTCTCTCTCTCTCCCAATTCATTCCACATATTATACGTCTCTCAATCACAGTCTTCTAATATACAAACCACAATACTTTACTCACTGATTTTCTTGATGTACCACCTAAGTATGTATTTAATTATGTAACCACCATACAGGCTATAATACTTGCATTGTGTAGGTTCGAGGCGATCTAAAAGACACCTTAGCTTCCATTTCACACCAAATCAGATCGTGATTACGTCAGCCCTGTATTTAGTTATATAACAATCATAGTTCCCCCCAATTCTAGCAATTCTATGTCTCTAACCTCCCGTTGTTTTATCCGCTAACTATATATATTCCCAACCTTCCCAATACAACCTCCATTTTCCTAGACAAAATACCTAGGAGTAATTCCGAGATTAATTATTAAATTACACTAGACAGCCCCCTAACTCACTGAGATCCACATTGCTATTTTATTGATGTACCAACTCCCTAATGTTAACATAATTTAGGGAACTTGTAAAAAGAGAAGACACCTATCTTCGTTCCCCCATTTTTAGCAGTTAGCAATACATAACCTCACGTTGCATTGTTCGTCTGTCAATTTGTGTCCCTTGCCAGTTCTTGTAGTGATTTATGCCTGTTGATTTAGATAATTTAATTACGAGTTATGTAACAACCTTTAACCACGACTCTATACACCCGATAAACATATGCCAGTTATTGTATTGATTTAGGCCTGTTAATTCGGATAAACTCACTATGACCAATCTGCAGACGATTATCAGGAGAGATGCAGGAAAGCTACCTCGTATCTCTCTCTCCATGACGAGTACAGATATATGTACCCCCATGCTCAGTTGCCCCCTTGCCTTGTGTTAAGAACATAAGAACATAAGAAAATGGGAGTCTGCAGAAAGCCGATCGGCCCACACAAGGCAGATCCCTGTCTTCTAGTAACTAAGTGTATATATAATATTAACCGGAGTATGCCACCTGTATTGATACGACATAGCGGCACTGTCCTTGTGTCGTATTGTGCCACGTGCATACCAAACCGGTTTTCATCATCTTATTAGGACGACGGCTATAATGTCGTCATTCATGCATGTATTCAATCCTTAGGTTAATTATCTTTTATCCGCCATTGTGTTCCTCTCTTCCATTTACTTTTCCACAATTGTTATATGTCTTCCAATCACCTCCTCCATATCCACAATCCACACTACTCTGTTTTGCTTCGTGACCCCATGCTCAGTGGTCACCTGTTTTGTGGGTCACTCTGTCTTTTGCTCCTTCACGCCCCGCTGCACACGCCACCCTACCTGTTCGATCATAGGGAAATGCCACCCCTATGTCCAGCGCATTAGGGTCACGACCCTAGGTCACGAGCGGCGCGGCGCCTAGCCTCAAACCACCCCCTTTCCAATATCCAACCCCCACCTGTAAAGACGCCCAGACGAATGTTCTAACATGCCGATCCTGTTCATTTCCTCACCCCAATAAATAGCAGATAAAGACTCATTCTTGTAACCCCATTTACTACCCTCTAACTTACTAGCCCAACTCACAACCTGAACCAGGAGGGCGGGCCGCGCGAGGCTACAGCAGCCAACCTCTCACCCCTAAGAAGTCGACGGTTCCGCCTGACTTGCATTTTCACGAAAACTACTATTATGAGCCCCATGAGTAATCCTAGTAAGTAAAAACTAGAACCCAGGATCAACCCTCCCTAGGAGTATCACTCTTGACATCACCACATCATAAGAAAACCCCATTAGCGTAGAGAATCCCATATATATACATATTTAAGGAGGGGCATGCCCCCCACCCCAAAGGGACCCCTCCATCCCCTGCGGACGTTCACCATGACCCACACGTAGCCAACAACTTCTTGCCAGACACCAGGTGAATTTCCAACAGGTGATGAACTAACCCTCTAAATACCTATCCAAATACCATCCTATCCCATCCTTAACCAAAACCAAAATCTTCCTTATCCCATCCTAGATTACGAATAGCATGTCAGCTAGACCAGAGAAGGATATTTAGGTGAATTAAATATTCACTATTTACGTAGGGCGCCAGTAAAGTAGTCCCTATAAACTTTCACCAAATCTGCCTAAATAACTCTACTAGTACCTCATACTAGAGTTAAGATATCCACGATCATAAATCAGATAACAAGTTACTTACCGCCACATTAAAGATCCCCCTCCCTAAACCCCCTAAGTTCACCAGAATAAATTAACTACTTCATAGCATTGACATCCAATACTTCTAGAACATTCCTGAAGCTTCCTTGACCTGCCTATAAATAAGACCCAGAGACAACAGTCGGGCAGTTGAATATTAGAGCACAAAGCAACGGTTGTCCACACTGCGGTGGCTTTCTAATACCCCCTCCCCCCCTCAAGATTCACGATAGTTCGGCGTTCCGTAATCTGTGCAACTCTGTGAGGAAGTGATTTAACCCTTTACGAATGTTTTATTGCGATCGGGACTACCGGCAGTAATATTATATTTGTAGACAACAAATTCACAAATTATTGATTGTTTCATTAACTTCTGATAGTTCACCATCCGCTACTTGAGCTACGAACGATCATAACTCATAACTGATCTAAGGCAGAAAGATCTTGTTATGTTAGAAGGGATTATGTGAGAAACTCTTGAGTGAGGACTCGGCAAGAATAACTCCTTGGCAACAATCGACTGTCTTAACCCATCAGCAATTGTTGCCAAAAAGGTGCACAACCGCCCGCAAGAAGCCCATCTGCAAACCTTCTCTACACTGCCGGACAACTTGGATGGCCCCAGAGCTACTGTTAACCCCCAACATCACTAACGCAAGATAACCAGGAAAACTCCATCACAGTGTTACTTCACAGAGTACCAGTGTTACGGTGCTATTAACTATCAACCATCCAGTGTATTCGATTGTGTCTCAACTTTCTCTGATGTTATAACAAGTGATTATGCTAGTACACATTAATATATATCAGTGAAATTTAGCTTAGGCGAACTGACTCCTGTAATTATTCTTGCCATCAGGTTTAACCTGATTCGCCCTCACTGATATTTTCGGTCCGAAGTATCACCTAGACAAGTGAACATCCTAGACCAGTGCAACTAGTTACAGTTATCCCTTTACGTTAATTCTTGGGCAATAACCACATTACTTATACTTTCATCCTTGATTAAGAGTCCTATTACCAGAGAGAGTTAACAAAGCGAAATACCTAACCTGTGTGATTCATGTACCCTACGTATCATAAAGCAATGTGATCAGAAGAATAATGCCTGAACGTTGGAAGTGAGAAGTATGTCTCTATCCAAATCTGCGATAAGTGCTGGGAGATTGTAATAAGTCCAATAACCTACCTGAGTGCTCCAACATCTAATGTTCGTGGAATTCTATTACGTACCTTCTACCTGAGTGCTATTGAGAATAAAGCTGTATTCTATCTATCTATCTATTGCCTGACGCCGTGATCCCCGAAGGGGTGGCCACGTATTACAAAACCTGTATTACAAAAAAGCTGTATTACAAACCATTAATCCGAGATTATCTATGTCCTCTGTTGATTCTCTTCATGTATTTTGCAAGAAATCCAATAACCCAGTCTTGCAGAACTCACCTATACCAAGTTAATCCTGTATAAAATCAATGCAATGTAATGCCCTCGAAAATATTCCGCAACCCCAATAATGTACTACCCGAGTTGACGTCAGGTATAGTGTAAAATAGTCGTTGATGGGAATTCCAATAAACTCATCACGTGAATCACCACGAGACTATCACCTGGTTCTTACAAATCGGACTAAGGTTACTATACTTTTGTACGTCCGTGGTAGTACAGTGGATTAGCGCGCGGGCCTGGTTGACCTATGATGGTCATGGTCACTAACCAGGGTTCGAACCCCACCCAAGGCATCGTAAAACCTGTGGGTTTTTAGGAGGGTTAAACTCCCTTCAGGGGTTCGAGCCCCGCGCCAGGCACCAGGAAAGGTTGACCCTAAGTGGGCCTGGGGAGTTTTCAAGGCAGAAAAATTCCCTTCACACCCAGCATTTCATTGTGGGGTTCGAACCCTGGTTAGTGACCATGACCATCATAGGTCAACCAGGCCCTCGCGCTAACCCACTGTACTACCACGGACGTACAAAAGTATAGTAACCTTAGTCCGATTTGTAAGAACCAGGTGATAGTCTCGTGGTGATTCACGTGATGAGTTTATTGGACTTCCCATCAACGACTATTTTACACTATACCTGACGTCAACTCGGGTAGTACATTATTGGGGTTGCGGGATATTTTCGAGGGCATTACATTACATCCTTCTTTAACTAGGCTAGTCCCTAGCCTCTTTAAGGTCGTAAGGTATCGTAGCTGTATCACCTCAGCAATCTCAATATTGTTAGGGTCTGTGTGATGGGTGCTCTATGTAGCTACCAGATCACGTTCCGTGACTGACACCAATGAAATGCTGGGTGTGAAGGGAATTTTTCTGTCCTGACAACTCCCCAGGCCCACTTAGGGTCAACCTTTCCTGGGGCCTGGCGCAGGGCTCGAACCTCTGAAGGGAGTTTAACCCTCCTAAAAACCCACAGGTTTTGAGATGCCTTGGGTGGGGTTCGAACCCTGGTTAGTGACCATGACCATCATAGGTCAACCAGGCCCGCGCGCTAATCCACTGTACTACCACGGACGTACAAAAGTATAGGAACCTTAGTCCGATTTGTAAGAACCAGGTGATAGTCTCGTGGTGTTTCACGTGATGAGTTTATTGGACTTCACATCAACGACTATTTTACACTATACCTGACATCAACTCGGGTAGTACATTATTGGGGTTGCGGGATATTTTCGAGGGCATTACAAAAACTAAAAGCAAATCTTTGAGGAGAAGGTGAATACAAATCTAATAAAAATAAATAGTGTGTAGAGGAAAGATAAAGATATATTTTTATGAGTGTCAGACCAAATACTGAAACACACAAGAACCTTTATTGACATATTATATCGGAACCTACCATCACCAATACCAATTGTAATGCCCTCGAAAATATCCCGCTACCCCAATAATGTACTACCCGAGTTGACGTCAGGTATAGTGTAAAATAGTCGTTGATGGGAAGTCCAATAAACTCATCACGTGAAACACCACGAGACTATCACCTGGTTCTTACAAATCGGACTAAGGTTACTATACTTTTGTACGTCCGTGGTAGTACAGTGGGTTAGCGCGCGGGCCTGGTTGACCTATGGTGGTCATGGTCACTAACCAGGGTTCGAACCCCACCCAAGACATCTCAAAACCTGTTGGATTTTAGGAGGGTTAAACTCCCTTCAGAGGTTCGAGCCCCGCGCCAGGCCCCAGGAAAGGTTGACCCTAAGTGGGCCTGGGGAGTTGTCAGGACAGAAAAATTCCCTTCACACCCAGCATTTCAGTATTATTATTCATTACTATATATTTTCAGCTTCTTTTCGTCTAACACTGGATTATCGTACCTAATCCATCTCATTCTTATTTTAACTATATTCATCTTATCTCCTCTGCCCAATTTCCTTAATGTTCGTATTTTACCCTGCTCTATTTTTTATCGTATGTTCGTCCATACACTTTTTAAAATGTAATTTTACTCGGCTTTCACTCCACTCTTTCTTTCCCCTCCTCCTTTTCTCTTCTAATTCTCCCAGCGTTCCCTTCCAACTTCCCACATGTTAATTGCAGTTCAATCTCCAAGATCCCTCTTTCACTTCCATTATTATCTAATGAAGAATATGTTTGCATATATTAATGTTAGCGGAA
Source organism: Paralithodes platypus (assembly GCA_032716605.1). NCBI lineage: Eukaryota > Metazoa > Arthropoda > Malacostraca > Decapoda > Lithodidae > Paralithodes > Paralithodes platypus. Next base: position 22,148,821 of record CM064495.1, read on the forward strand.
ACGTTTTCTGGTAAAATGAGGTAAGTTTAGAGGACATTAGGAGGCATATTGGATAATTAGGTTTTGATGATCTGACGAAGGATAATAACTTAGCTCACAATATTGTTTTACTGAAAGAAACTGACAATTTCCCTCAAATAACTATACATAACCAGGTCTATAACTATTCAACTAATGACAGGGTAAGATATAGTGAAATAGCATTACCTCATTGGAACTAGTTATGTCCAGCGTGAATTAAAGTATTTAACTAAGGTTAAGTCTTGTACATATTTCTGTATAAACGTTAACACTTACATCTTAGATAAGCACACATGCATAAATCATACACACGCACACTATCAGAGAGAGAGCGAGTGTGTGCAAGAGTGTGTGAATACTGTAATATGGTATGCCCGTAAATAATGTGTGTCCTTTATACAGAGCAGGAGAGTCGTTGTTGACAACCTCTTGGTTACCTCTTAACCCTGCCCCTACCCATTGTTCTGTTTCACAGTTATAACTTTAGCTTTACATTATATTTTGCCTTCACACCTACTAACCTATTTTGTTTTACTTTCATCTTTACTGTTCTAAGATGTTCTCTCTCTCTCTCTCTCTCTCTCTCTCTCTCTCTCTCTCTCTCTCTCTCTCTCTACCGGCGTACCGGTATTTCATAATTTTTGTTTTCGGTTAGGATAGGCTATAACCCCTGGTGGCCTATTTCTGTTTAAATAAACATAAAATTGTTTTCGGTTCGGCTATCACTGCGTATTCAAATTTAATTTAGTTTTGTTTTAATTTTCGGTTAGGCTATCACCGCTGATTACCTATTTGTGTGTATTTCAACATTTTTGTTTTCGGTTAGGCCTATTTAAGTAAGTGAAGCGACCTGAAGGGAGTGAAGTGTTTTTAAAGTGAGTTTAGTGTTTTTAAAGTGAGTTAAGTGTTTTTAAGTGAGTGAAGTGATCTGAAGAAAGTGATCGTCACCATGCCTCGTGCCTGTACGAACTGCGCCGGTAGGTTTGGTGCTTCCATGTTTGCTCCTGTCGATCCACAAGTCTGCCGACTCTGCCAGCAACGAGAGGATTTGACAGCAAAATTGGATGAAGCCCACAACAAGATCAACGCCCTCACCAGGAAGCTGGAATCACTCCAAGAGTTTGTAACACTCAACGTTGGAGTATCACTAACTCCAATTGTTTCAACTCCAGCATCCACCACCGCCCCAACGTCATCTGCCAACAACCAAACACCTGCAGTAGACACTGCAGCAGATGCTTCTGACGAACCTGAGCCGACATCAAACCAGGACAGCCGCCCTGTTCACCTTAGTCTCTCCCCCACTCCTCGTGCAAGAAGCCTGCTAGCACGAAACAGTACCAACCCCTCGCCCCCGTTCTAACCACTCCTCTCCCCGACCTGTACGTAGAGTCCCGCCACCACAGGTTTCCGGATTTACACCAGTGAGGAACGGTGCACGGCCAACGCAGAAAAGGTCTCATCTACCAGTCACAATGTCAAACAGATTTGAGATATTGGTAGAGATGGAAGACGAACCAGAGGAGACCAGGCTCATTGGGGATTCCATCCTACGAGGACAGGTCGAAGAGTTCTGCGCCAGAGTCCCAAATCAACGAAAAAGATTTTGCATCCCAGGAGCTGGACTGGACGACATTGTGGAAGCCTTCGAAGATACCACAAAGGATGCAAATGAAAATACCCTTTTTGTCATCCATGCTGGTTCAAATAACGTCATGCGCACCAGATCCGAAGAGTTGATGGAGAAATATCGCAAGATGATCCAGCACTACAAAAACAAGTCAAGGAATATCATCATCTCAGGCATTCTCCCCAAGATCGACGCACCTGACAAATTCTACGACAAGGCCTTCAGCACAAATAGCCGACTAAAATATTTGTGTCTGAGGGAAGAAGTTGAATTCATCAACATCTGGGACAACTTCTACAACCAGCCTACTCTGTTCCGCAAGGATGGCACTCATCTAAACCCTGTGGGTTCAGCACGCATGGGTCGTCTCCTACACGAAGCAGTCCGCAGCCATGGATCAAAAAACGCCATCCGAGAAGAAGCAGCAGTGACATAAATCATCCAACGCCAAGAAAAAAACAGAGGCAACCGAGGACCACCAGCGATAAGGACCGAAGACAGCGAGGACCGAAGACAGCCATGCACATAAATGTAGATCTGACCAGAACCCAATTTTTTATTAAGGAGCGTTTCGTAAGTTCTAAAATAACAAAATTAAAGGTTTGCTATGCAAACGCTCGTAGCATACGCAATAAATGTTCAGATTTAGAGGAGCTAGTGTTTACAGAAAATTATGATGTGATTGGCATAACAGAATCTTGGCTCAATACAGAAGATAGAGACTTTTTAGCAGAGTATTCACTTCCCGGTTATGTAATGTTTGAGAAAAGCCGAATAAATCGAAATGGAGGTGGCGTTTTACTTTATATCAAAGAAAGTCTTAACCCTACCCTCTTGTCAAAACCTCAAATTGTGAATGTCGACGCATCTTTTGTGCTAATAAAGAATAATAAAGGTACAAAAATAATACTTGCATTAATATACAGACCTCCAGCTCAATCAGTGCAAACTGACCGAGAAATTTACGAACAAATTGCAGATGTAAGTAACTCACAAGATACCGTAATTTTTGGCGACTTTAATTTACCTGTGACCAAGTGGGGCGATACTCTTACTTCACACTCCGGACATGACTTGTATACGAACTTGCATGAGAGTTCGCTTTATCAATTTTTTCAAACGCCAACCCGTGGAAATAACGTTCTTGACATTGTACTTGCAACAAAAGAAGAATTAATAGAGAATTTGAATGTTGGTGATGAATTCAGTAACAGCGACCATCGTACGATAACTTTCACTTTAAAGTTTACTAGTAACGAACCAAATAGTAGCATCGAAAAAGTCCCTAATTTCAAGAAAGCAAACTTCCATAAACTTAGAGCTATGTTTAAAGAAACTGACTGGAGCTTTTTAATTCACAATAATGACATAAATACATCTTGGAAGTTATTCGAAGCCACTTACCTAAAAGCAGTGCAAGACTGCATACCATCGAAAATACGACGTCCAGGCCATAATAATAAGCCCAAATGGTGGAATAGAGATATTTCAAACTGCCTGCTTGCTAAAAAATTTGCTAATGATAGATTAAAATCCTCACAAAATGACGAAGAACGGCTGAAATTTGTAGAGCTACGACGCAAAGCCAAAAAGTTAATTAAGCAAAGTAAAAATACCTTAGAGTTACATATTGCGAATCAAAGTAAAACAAACCCGAAAGAATTCTATAGTTATATCAGAAAGAAAAAAGTAGTTACTTCAACTGTTGGACCGTTAGTCGATGAAAATGGAGAATACACCAAAGACGAAGTACAAATGAGTAATGCCCTCAATACCTTCTTTGCATCAGTTTTTACAACAGAAGACCTCAGTGATATCCCTACACCATCGCCGATTCAGATTGATAATTCAGATGTTCTAAGCAATATCACCGTTACAGAGAGAGAAGTATTGAATTGTTTAGATAAACTCAGGTAAATAAAAACGCCTGGACCTGATACAATCTCGCCTAGAGTTCTAAAGGAAGCTAAGGATGAGCTCTCCAAACCACTGACATTACTATTCAATAAATCCTTGCAGTCTGGAACTATGCTCGATCAGTGGAAGCTAGCCAACGTAACACCGATATTAAAAAAAGGCAGCAAATCCCTACCCAGTAACTATCGTCCAATTAGCTTAACCTCAGTTGTATGTAAAATGCTAGAAACGGTCGTACGAGACAGACTCGTAAATCACTTAGAGGAAAATAACATACTTAAAGATACTCAACACGGCTTTCGTAAAAAACGTTCCTGTTTAACAAACCTCTTAGACTTCTTCCACGATATCCTCAACCTCTACGATGAGAGTAAAGCTGTAGATATTATATACCTTGATTTTCAAAAGGCCTTTGACAAAGTTCCCCACAAACGTTTACTGCTAAAACTAAAAGCGCATGGAATACAAGACGGTGTGTTGAAATGGATAGAAAATTGGGTCAGCTACAGAAAGCAAAGAGTAGTCATAAACGGTAAGGCATCTAAATGGACCAATGTAAGTAGCGGGGTACCCCAGGGATCGGTACTAGGACCAATTCTCTTTCTAATTTACATCAACGACATAGATGAGGGTCTCACCTGTACAATCTCAAAATTTGCTGACGATACAAAAATTGCAAATAGCGTACTCTCAAAAGAACAAGTTGACGATATGCAACACAATCTAGATAAATTGTCATGTTGGGCCCAAATTTGGCAAATGAGTTTCAATGCGGATAAATGTAAAGTACTACATATCGGATACCTAAATGAGAAAGCAAACTATTCGATGAATGGCACTCAGCTTAAGAATGTAAACAGAGAAACCGATCTGGGAGTAACAATATCGAGTAACCTAAAACCGAGTCAACAATGTTCAGAAGTTGTTAAGAAGGCAAACAAAATAATTGGCTTTATAGGCAGGTCATTTGAGCATAAATCCAAAGAAGTTATCCTAACCCTTTAAAATTCCTTAGTCCGCCCTCTTCTGGAATACTGCGTTCAATCCTGGTGCCCTTATTACCAAAAAGATATAAACAAGCTAGAACGAGTTCAACGTAGAGTTACCAAAATGATACCTAGCCTAAAGAACAAACCATACGAAGAGCGTCTTAGAGAATTAAATCTATTTCCTTTAACCCAGCGCAGATTAAGAGGGGACTTAATTCAAGTGTTCAAAATCATCAAAGGCATCGACAATATGAACTGTAGTAAGTACTTCACTATCGACCAATCTAATTACACGCGGGGAAACGGTTGCAAAATTATTGGTAAATCTTTTAACTCACACGAATCTAAGAATTTCTTCTTCAATCGAGTTGTCAACTTGTGGAATGGGCTTCCCCGAAACGTTATAGACTGCATCACCGTTGATTCATTTAAACTCCGCTTAGACAAATATCTCGCATCAAACCCGCGACTGACTGCGTTTGTAAATGAATAACTTTATTTTATCCCCCCTCAGTTACTAACCCCTCTGTCCCCTACTAACTTCCTAATCCTGCCACGGACATTAGTTCCAGGGCAGTAATTCCCTTTCCAATGTTCCCTTACCCACTCTAAATCACTGTTTGGACACTTGATCCTCAGTGTTTTGGAGGACAAGCAACCTAGAAGGGTCACTAGATCTGTTGTTGCTTGATTTCCTTTGTACTCCTTTGTACTCTCTCTCTCTCTCTCTCAATATATTGTGTGTATATATGTATATATATATATATATATATATATATATATATATATAAGGGGAGGTGTGGTGGAGTGGTCATGCCACCGGACTGGTAATCCAATGGTCCCGGGTTCGAAATCCCGATGTATCCATGGGAAGATATTATTGGGATGGAATTTGTGCTGTACCTAGTATCAGTGCATTACTACAGACCCACCGAAACGCTAAAAATATAGGAACAAAAAATACACATATATAATTATATATACCGGTATACTGTATATATATATGTATTTATATATATATATATATATATATATATATATATATATATAAAATACATGATATACAGTGTATGGAAATTAGGTGACAACTAGGAATATGTGTTAACTCTCGATATTCAACATCGTAATACACTCACACTTCACACACACTCATACATCACAACATCACTCCTCCCCTATCATAATGGAGCCAGTGGCAGCGCTCGGAGACCGTCTCTCAACCCCAAATATATCTTATATCCAAAGTAAATAATTATACAAGACGCGGCAGATCTAGCATCAAATATGTGCATATGTATCCCCTCCACCCTCCGTCCCGCATGCAGCCCCGAAGTTGTTTTATCTGACTGTATTCGTTATAAAAACGTTCTCTACACCAACTTTCTGGTTCCTAATTCTTCACATGTGGCTTGAGTTTCAAAGCTATCTACAGTACATGTGGCGCAATAATTGCGGTAAACTATCAATGGAAGTTAAATATTACTAAGCTATAATGAATCAAATCAAATCAATCTAAATTAAAACTACTCCATATCTAAATTGAATTCAATCTGAAACAAGCTAATTTATATCCAATGGTCTCACATAATAAATTTATATATAGGGTAAGGTTATAAGGGTTAATATTAGCCAGGAATTAACTCACCAATAGTTCCACGTGGCAATGAGGCAAGGGAGAACGTTTTGCCCAATATGGCGGACAACGGGGAACGAGACTTCGGTCCCGAGACTCGAGCCAAGTAAAAGAAAGAATAAATAATTACATGGGGATGGACATGAATATTATGCTTATCTGTCAGTCAGTCATGGCATCGATGAGAGCGTCGTGATGGTGTAGCCGTTTGTATTGCTGTCAGTGTATTGTGATTAGAGGCTCAAAAGCGCGATCAACTGAGGGCGGAAAATAGATGTTAACTGGTTGGTGTTCGTGAAGGCTCTGGTGTTCCTCAAAGGCACACCTTGCTGCCTTGGCAAACGCCAGGAGCCCAAATTATCGTACCGCATCTAGGTTGCTCTATACGATAAATTATATTAATATATACGATAAATTCATATATACTACGTAAGACCATGGTAATATTGCTTAATAGCATATTAAGCCTTTTATAACTTAACTTATTTACAATCTTATAATATTGCTATCTACTCGTCGTACGTTGTGCTGCAGGAGCGACCGTGACGTCACAGAGACATACGGGATCACAAAAGAGTCATAGCCTATCGTATTTACGATACACTCCCCCCACAAAAAAATACCTGAACCCCACCTTAAACTTAAAGTTGCCCAGAGGCTATCTTCTGACGCCACATGTCGACGGCGCCAGCAGCAGCGTGTCTGGGACGCGTCCCGGTCCGAGAATGATCACCATCACTAAGAGGTGAGTCGTTCCTTTGAGAATCCTCGGACCCAGCAATAACAGGTGGAGCATCAGATTGCAATGCGGAATCGAGCTCCAAAGCGTACAAACGTGCGATAGGACGAACAGTAGTTCCAGTGGCTGTCTTCAATAGCGCCACCCGCTCTACAGAGTCTGCCCCCTTGTATACCTCCAACACGCGGCCCAATTTTCAGTATAAACGAGGACTATCTTCTTTAATTAAAACAACTTCACCAACTGTAGGTGCCGTTGGTCTACCAGAGGGAGTAACACTCCTTTCCCTCAATGCTAGCAGATATTCACTAATCCACCGTTTCCTAAAATCCTCGATTATCCTGGATATATACTGGTATCTCTTAGACACCGCTACCGGAGAGTACAACGAGGGATCCTCTAACTCTACTATGGATTGGAAATCAGATGGAAACGCAGTCAATGGTTTTCCATAATATAGCAAGTGAGCTGGCGTTAATGGTAGTGGTTCTTGCAGGTCGGTGTACACATATGTAAGCGGGCGATCATTCACGACTCCCTCTATCTCTGTGAGGACTGTTGTCAACTCACTCTTCCTTAACCCTTATTTAGCGGGCTAGGTGGTCTATTTGACCGTATTGCCCAGCGGGATGTTTTTACCCTAAATAGGGTTGTTTACGTGATCATTTTCATGCCTAAATAAGACCCAGAGCGTAAAACAAGTATCTATCCCTGAAATGGCATAAACAGAGATTTCCAGTGACACCCCAACCATCCTTGTACGACCACTGGTTCTCTTGCAACGATCGCGCAACACGAGTGCAAAAACCATGTAATTAGGTACTTTCCCTACATAATTCCCTGTGTAGCGAGTGTGAGAGGGTGGGGGAGGGTGGGATTCATGTCAGTAGGTCCGCCGCGGTGGTCTGGAGCAGTCATACGTTTGCTACGCTCCTCCCACCACTCATCTCTCTCTCTCCGCAACATTACGTGGTGAAAATGGCACACGACATAAGTTGTGAACCGCCACTTAGTCCATATTTATTTCACACGACATAAGTTGCGCGCTGCCAATTAATGGTTAATAGAGCACGTCCTACTACCGCTCTGAGTCCTGACTTTACTATGCCGACACACCGTTCCCACATTCCACCAAACCAAGGTGCCTTAACTGGGATGAACCTCCATTCGCACTTCCTCTCTCCCAAAAAAGTGCTGATTGTAGGATCACTGCTCATATCCTTCAGATATTTTGGTGCTTGGACATAAGTGGGAGCATTGTCGCTAAGAATTAGTTGAGGGAATGAACGACGGGCACAAAACCGTCTAAACGCCAGCATAAATTCTTCGCTAGACATATTATCACATAGTTCTAGGTGTATCGCTCGAGACGTTGCACAGGTAAACAATAATATACAAACCTTCTCATGCTCTCTCGTCTTCAATGCCCCTGTGTAATCTAACCTTACAGCTTGGAAAGGTTCTATGTGCTTCACACGGCATTCAGGTAGAGGTGGAGCTGGTCCAGTTGCATAAGTTTTACCTTTTAGTCTCTGGCATATTACACACTTTTTTACGATGCGTCGAGCTACTTGTCGAACTCTGGATATCCACCATGTGAGACGTAAATTTGATATAATATGACATACCCCGTAGTGTTTTACTTCCCTATGTGCACGTATGATCAATAGATCAGTAACGTGATGTCTTGTTGGCATAAGTATAGGGGGGTTTGTGCCGTCTGGTACAACCGACCACTTCAGGCGACCCTCACACCTGATGAGGCCATTGTCTAGGTGCAACCTTAGTTGACGCACTATATTAGGCATTAATGTCTTATTCGAGCTTTTCAAGGATTCTAATTCATTGGAAAAGGTTTCTACTTGAACCCATTTGATCAAAGTTACTTCAGCTGCTTTAAATTCAAGAGCATCAATGTTGTGACCCCTGTTGCAGAGTTGGCCCGTTACTTTAAGCTGGAGATTGGATACATATCGCAATACCCAAGCTACAACTCTGACTAGTTTATTATAGTCACCGAATCTTGCCCACTCTATGATAGGACCCGGTGGCTCATTTGGTTGGGCTGTTACTGCCACTGTTTCCAGTGGCAGAAGTCCCTCACCAACAGCATGCCAAATCGTCCATTCACTTTCATGGAGCAGCCACTTTGGACCATGCCACCACAATTCGGACTTCACTAACTGGCTAGCCGTTATATCCCTAGTTATGAGATCACTAGGATTTTCTTTTGTATTTACATAATGATAAGCAACGTCTGGCAAAAGGGCTCTAATGTCATCTACCTTATTCCTCACATAAACTGGCAGAGACTTCTTGCTATGTATCCAGTTTAGTGCGACCTGACTATCGCACCAAACGTGAACGATTTCAATATTTAATTCGCTCTCGTATGCTGCGCGTACATGTTGCACCAGACGTGCTAATAGCAGCATGGCAGTCAATTCCATTTTAGGGATAGTTACCTTTTTAACCGGGGCTACCTTGGCCCGGGCTGTAACTAAATGTGCCCCAAATGAAGTAACGACATATGGCTACCCCGTATGCCGTGGCGCTAGCATCGCAAAACGTGTGTAACGTAACGTCACCGAACGCCGCCACTTTACGAGGTATAGGTTTAGTACATAGGATGGCATACTCATTCAACAACAATGTCCCTTGGTCATTCAAGTCCTCGGCCAAACTGTCATCTCATCCTATTTTACGTCTCCAAACTTCCTGCATTAGAATCCTAGCTCTTATGGTAACGGGTAATGCCTAGACCCAAAGGATAAAAAAATTGCACAACTTTGCTCAACAGACTTCTTTTTTGTGTGCACTCCTGTCTGCTGAGCAAAAGACCTTGTTTGAAAAGTTAGTATGTCATGTTTAGGTTGCCAGATCATCCCCAAATTTCTGGACTTTTCCTGGTTAAGAGATGCCGTATCGTCCACCTGTATCAAACTCTGAAGATCTTGACTATTAGTAACCCACTCGCGGAGAAATAAATGTGCATCTGCAAACAATCTGCGTGCTTGCCAGTATGTATATAACAAATCATCCTGACTATCGCTAGAACCCAGCAAATTGTCCATATATAATCCGCGAGATAATTTACTTGTGTCCTCATGAGTATCAGCAAGATGTTTTTTGATTGTGGCATTTAACAAAAACTGTGAACACGTGGCCCCAAAGAGTACAACCCGAAAACGGTATATTATGACCGGACTTTCAGAGTCGCTAATGTCGCTGAACCAAAGAAAGCGGGTAACATCTCTATCTTCCTCCTTTAGCTTGACCATCAAGAATGCTTTCTCGATGTCACTGGTATAGGCGTACTTCCCCAGCCTAAACCGCAATAGATGTTGGGACAGGTCCGACACCATGGACGGACCTGTCAGCAGGCAGTCATTTAGACTGGGTAGTTGACCTTGGTGGCCAGAGCAGTCATACACCACCCGTATTGGTGTGGTGACGCTGTCTTTTCTTACCCCATGATGGGCCAGATAGTGAACCCCACCCTTCTTAATCGGTTCCTTGACATCGACTCTCTCAATAAAGCCCCAATCTTCATAACTCCGAAGTACATCGTCATACGCCTGGCGCGTGCTCGGTTCGTTAGACAATTTATGCTGTAATGCGCGTAAGCGACCTAATGCCAAACCATAGTTGGTAGGCAGGCTTATCTCACTGTTCTTCCAGGGTAATGTGACGCCTGCCAGCGTTGGTAGAATCGCCCCTCATTAGCCACTAGCGCTCGCCAGGGACATTGAAGTGGGCTACAGTTATCAGAGAATGTTGTTCTTTCTTTCCTAGCAATCGTATTGTCACAGACAGTCCAGTGGTGGCCTTTATTTTCGTCTGTGACAACGGGAAGTGCTTTATATCATTAATAGAATATAACATGCATTGTATATAGTTAAGGAGAGAGAACAATATAGGCAGTGTGGTGGTAGTGTGTGCGTGCTGCCTCCCTCGCTCGGAGGCTCGCGCGCGTGCTTTCTCACGCCCCTTGATTGGCTGGCGTGTCTGGCTGTGTCACGTGACACCTGCTGCCTTGTGACATCTCGGCCTGTGATTGGTCGACCACCACGTCTTTGTGGGCTCCTGTGTTCGTGGGGGTCCCTAGGAGCTGCCTTCCTCAGAGCGGGCCAGGGGCACACACGACTAACATCCTTTTTACAACTGTCCCCCATATCCGCACCATTCTGATACTGTCTCTCTCACTCAACTTCCTTTCTTTCATTCCTCTAATCTTTTAACGTCACAGCACTCCCTTTGGGTTCTGTACACGATTTCATATCGGCCCATCGAATTGTGTGCGTCGCTCTCATATATATTTACATGTATTGGAATAGGCTATAAGGGTTCTTAGTTTATGGAGGTTTGATGACTCTTTGTGTGTGTCTCCCTCAGTGTCCTTAGTTTATGGAGGTTTGATGACTCTTTGTGTGTGTCTCCCTCATTATTATTAGGCTCTGCTGGGTTATTTAATGCTAGACTGGGATGAGGTTTCTGTTGTCGTTGTCACCGATGTGTGTACGGTTTGCTTATACCTACACAACTTCGACGGTTTCTGTGGTAGCCTAGGTTGTCTTTTTGGTTGTGTCTTTTCCGAGTGCAGCATCGTGTTGTAAGAGGGCATTAGTCTACTACCTTATAACACAGTGCTGCCTCTTTGCTTGACTTTAGAGGGATCGCCAGGGTAGAACCAGATACTTGAGATCTGGATCTACAAAGAGAGCATCCCCGTCATTAACGTAACTTTAATCATACCGCCTTAAGGACAACGCTAGGCTATGAGCCTGTCTTGCTCAGCCACAGTTTCCTAACCTTGATATCCCAGCTAGACTTTATTCGCCTAGCAGACACTAGTTAGGACCTAAGCTCTTTTGATATGTATGCATTATTATTCACAAGCATTTATTAGTCTAGGTTGTTGTTGAGTTGCACAACCATAGTAGACTGTTTCGTTGATAAGGAAGTACTTCTTTTAGTGTCGAGCATTACTACCGTTGCGCCTTTATAGTATTCTCGTGTCAGTTAACATTATATGTCCTATCTTTTAGTGTATTCCATTTACACGTGTGGTGTCCTGCCTCCTGCTTTTATATAGTTTAAGATACGAGCATCTTATGAGCATCAGACTTTCTTCAGAAGTTTCCAGGTCTATGCTGTAGGACTATACTTCACTTTCTTTCAGAAGGGAGTGAAGAGTTTACTGTTGTTTAGAGTAACTGTATTAAAGCATCTTTTTTTTTTATTAAATCTTGCAGTGATTTAATTGATCTTTCTCTAGATTCTTGTTTATGCATTTTAACGTAACTTGCATCCTGGGTGTTATCAGGCTATACCAGTGTGGGTTAGCCTGAAGTAGAGTACATTTATGCCCAGTTAAGGATGCCCCACTATCGCAGATTAACTCTGGAGGGTATAGGTGTTTTGTTCGCCGGCATATAAGTTCAAGGGTTTGGATCTAGCGTACCGTTGTTGCATAGTGCCCTATTACTAGTCCAATCTTTAAGTGCCCTTGTTTTATTCGTAGCCCCGGTCGTAACAAATGGCGACCTTGCCTAGTATCTTATTTTAGTAGAAACCAGGATCCATTTGTTGATTATTGCAGTAATAACAAATAGTGCCCTTGCCTGGTATCTAAGGAAGAATTGCAGGATTGTTGGACATTTGTATTTTGAGGAATATTTTGGACACATGGAATTTTTTTTTGGCAACGTAGTATAGCACTTGAGTTGTCTTCGAGCAATTTTTTTGAGTGAATAGTGCTACATGAGAGTTTAGGTACTCCTTTTTTTTATAAACGTTGAGAATTTTCGGTGGACACTATGTCGAACGACGGATCAATGTACAGTGAGGACACAGTACGGGAAGCAGACTCTGAGGTGCAGCAGCTGGGTTTGTCAGAAGGCATTAGAGTAGTAACTAGTGAGGAGGATGCAAGGAAGTTTCTGGAGATGCCTATTACTGTTGACCGGGTGTCGGGGATTGATCGGTATGGTCTCCAGTGTTTGGCCACGGTCATGGGGCATGTGGGCACTAGCAGCATGACGAGAGGTGACCTGGTGGCCTGTGTGCTCGGCGGGGTGTGTGGGGCTTCGGGTGGAGCGGGAGCTGGGGCACCTTCGGCCCAGCCCCCATTCCACTCGACTCCTACCATGACGCCCCCTCGGGCTCCGGAGCCGGGTACGTTCCCGCAGGCCGATAGTCACTGGCAGCGTGGTTTGTCACTGGGTGGGTCTCCAATTGTTGCATCTCCTCCTCCTCAAGGTTTAACTGCAGATATGCTCTTCCAGCTTGAGATGGCTAAAATGCAGGCTGAGTAACGAAAGCATTAGGCTGAGATTCAGCAACGGCAGCGAGAGGTTGAGGCCGAGGAGAGAAAGGCCATGTACTGTGCAGACATAGAGCTTGAGAAGTCTCGGGTGGAGTCGACAGGGCAGCGTCTCGGTTCTGGGAATCGAGGTCTTGATCAGTCTTTATCGCACCTTCTTAAGTTAGTCCCTGCATTTGACGAGTCGGGTGTCACCAAATTTTTCCTGCGTTTTGAGAAGAAGTGCCGGGAGCACCAATGGCCCGAGGTTAAGTGGGCAGCCCTTGTTTCCTCTAGGTCGGTTGGCAAAGGACTCAAGGCATATGATGCATTGCCCTTGGAGTCTTGCATCGATTATGAGGTACTGAAGGAAGCTGTTCTGCGGGCGAACGAGTTACAACCAGAGACATATAGGTTGAAGTTCCGGGGTGTTACGAAGGGTCGTGAGTGCACTTTTCTAGAACATGCCCGGGAACTGTCTGATGCTTTGAAAAATTGGCTGAGGTCAGAGAAGGTGACGACGTTCGGAGAGCTTGAGCAGTTAGTCCTTCTAGAGCAATTTTTCAAGTGCACAGGCGGCGACCTGACTTTGAACCTCAAAGAGAAACGTCCTAAAGCTCTACAAGAGGCAGCTGAGATGGCTGACCTGAGAATGTCACTGATTCGTGGGTGCGGGTCTGCACAACGGACCGATGCAGTTAACAAGGGGCGCAACACTCCACCCCCCCGAGTCAGTGATGCACAAGTTAATAACGAGAGTAAGAGCAATGATACCAATTTTGATCACAAGCCTAAAACCGTCCCGTTTAAGAGAGGTCAGGGCCCTTCCCCACCTCAGGGGAAGTCCAAGGGTGAAGTAGAGTGTTTTAAGTGTCATAACAAGGGGCATTTCGCACGTTCCTGCCCTAGTAACCAACCTACTGCAGTCGTGTCTTTGGCCAGCAACATTGGGGTGTCTCTGAGGTCTTCTGCATTTACCCGGGGTGATATGTCAGATGCGGGGGCACAGCCAGTGAAGAGGTGTCCAGAAGGCTCGAAACCTGTCCGCGATGTTTTTTGCGACCATAGAGGGCGTGGCTGCGTGAGTTGGGCTGGTTGCAAGCATGGGTTGGAGTTGTTGCGTGATACAGGTGCATCCCAGACTCTGATGAAAAACTTTACAGGCAAACCTATAAACACGGCACGGGTGGTTGTGGTGCGGGGTATTAATGCTACAAAGTCATACCCATTGGTTCGAGTAGAGCTGGAGGTGAAAGGTGTGAGACGAGAGTTGGATGTCGGAATCGTGGAGAAACTGCCAGTAGAGGGTGTCGACCTTCTTCTCGGCAACGACTTTGCGGTGCCTACTTCTGAAGTTCCACCCTTAGTCGTTGCCGAGAGGGCGGCCGACGTGAGTAGGGAGGGGCAGGAGTTGGTCGAGAGGTGTCAACCACAGCAGAGGGCGTGTGTTGTCACCCGATCTTGTGCATCTAAAGTGTCACAGCCTATTCCTCAGTCTCTAGACCAGCGGAGGAACGGTCGGAAGGAGAAAGCTATAGTTGGGAGTTTTGTGAGTTTTGCTCCAGCGGCTCTCCTTAGCGACTTAGTACTTGACCCAGAGGTGAGCTCCGGAGTGGCCCCAGAACCTGTCACCCCTAGTGACATGGTTGGGCGTGATGGCACTCCGCGACTTAGTAGTTCCCAGGTGGAGGAGAGTTGTGGGAACGGGGATATTGAACACGAGGACGGGGAAACTTGTCATGTGAACCTGTTGGAGGAGTTTGTGAGGCAACCACCTGAGCAAACTACTGTCCCTGCGTTGGTCTGCAGTGGCCAAGGTGGAGAAGGAGAGGGGGGCAGTGGGGCACAGGTGGAGGAGAGTTGGGATTGTCATGTCTCGGCGGAGCAGTGGGCGGGGGACACTAGTCTGGTGGCTGTGCAAGCGCTAGAGCACCTGCCTGAGCAGCAGTGTGCAGCGCTCCAGCACCAGCTCGGTTCATACCCCACTGGTCGTGCCGAGCACCCAAGCCTCACAACTCATGCGGTGCTAGATGTTCCGCGGGCAGGTCACTTGAGTGTTTGTAGCCCGTTGGCCTCGTTGTTTCGGTGGTTCAAGGTGGGCGACGAGGCTTTGACATGGTTGTCAGGCCAGGGTCGACCCATGGCTGCCAAGGGTGGTGGTCAGAAGGAGGACATTGAGCAGATTGGCGAGGTTGGCTGTGGAGTGGATGTGCCCGGTCGTCGCATAGCCTCCCAATGCTGCTCTAGTCAAATGCAACAGCCCTACCATAGACCGACTGTATCTGGCCATATCGCTGAAGGCGGTGATCCTGCGCAGGCAGATGTAGTCGTAAGGAAGGCGGGGGTGCGCATGTACGGTATCGGCGGGGAAGCCTTAGCAATTATGAACTATGGGAGTGACTGCACAGGTGGTACTGATTGTCCCTCTCATGACCTGGCTGTTCTAGGGACGAAGGTGGAGAAGGAGGGAGACTTTAGTTTAGAAGCTGCGGTCTCGGCTGGGTTGTGGGAGGGCACGAGGCATGTTGTTCTTCGAGATAAGTTGCAACCTCTTGTGTCTGAGCGCCAAGAGATGTTGTTTACTAGACTGTGGCAGTACATCTGCATGTTTGTTGCTTCTCCAGGCCTGATGTATGGGGTAGAATCCGACATGGAGGCTGGAGGCAGTGCAAGGCTCAAGTTAGTTCCCTACCGTATAAATCCTGCTCAACAGCCTGTCGTGAAAACAGAGCTAGACGACATGTGGAAAAAGGGTCTGAGGGATAAAGGATATCGTGAGTGGTCGTTGCCAGTGAGTTTGCAACCTGAGTTGAGTAGCAAGATCTGTGTGTATGGTGATTGCAAGAGTGTGGAAGCATTATTCCTGGCAGACACCTATCCATTACCCAAGGGTCTGAGGGATAAGGGATATCGTGAGTGGTCGTTGCCAGTGAGTTTGCAACCTGAGTTGAGTGGCAAGATCCGTGTGTATGGTGATTGCAAGAGTGTGGAAGCATTATCCCTGACAGACACCTATCCATTACCTAGAGTTGACGACACCATAGACCGCATCGGGGCTGCCTCGCTCACCACGAAGGTAGAACTAGTGAAAGGTTATTGGCAGGCCCCGTTGCCGGAAAGAGCAAAGAGAAGTGCCAGTCTTGTGATGAACTGGGCAGTTTATCAGTGTCAGGTGTTGTTTTGCTGCCAGAACACAAGTTGGATGTGTGGAATGATAAGGGCACTGATAATGTTTTGGCTGATTGTTTGTCACGGGAGGGTTTGTTTGCAGGAGAACCCTCGCCATTCAGTCAATGTGTTTTGAGAGTGGAGAAAAATTCAGGCTTGCCCCTGTAGAGCAGCCGTCAAAAACAACATTAAAATTAAATAAAAAAAAATCACATAAAAACTTTCTTTTTTATAGTTAATTGTAAGTTGCCAATGTTATAGCTAAAGTCCTAAGTTGAACCTGTCTTTCACTTATAGACCAGTCAAAGTAGGGCTGGACTTAGAACAAATTGTAATAGAAGGTTTTTTGGCTTTAACTTGTTTATTAGGTCCCTCTGATGAACATATAAAAAGTCTCCAACTTTTGGACACCGGGAAAGTGGTTAATTTGCATAAATTCAAGATGGCCGCCGTCCAAAGCTTCAATTTACAGATAACTTATTTCTGGTTGCTCCTAGACCCTATAAATGTATTACAAACAACGTTTTTTGGCTTTAACTTGTTTATTAGGTCCCTCTGATGAACATATAAAAAGTCTCCAACTTTTGGACACCTGGAAAGTGGTTAATTTACAGCCAAAAAACCTTACAGCCAAAAAACCTTCTATTGCAATTTGTTCTAGGTCAAGCCCTACCTTTACTGCACATTATTGTCTATTACATTTTGCCTAGGCCTATACTAATCCCATCATCTTGTTTCTTGTTTCATGCAAGGACTTCCAGGAGGCTGCAGATCTTTTGGATAAGCTGTTGCGTGAAGACGTTTCACCGGATGAAGTCTGCAGTAAAGACGTTTTCAACAGAATTTCTGAAAAACTTAAAGCTGAGAAGAGCTCCTTAGCAGAGCATAAGATGGGAAAGCTATGGATTCAATACATGGACATGATTGACCTGCTGCGTCGCTTCATGAGGGCACTGAGAATGGGCGATTTTCTACTGTACCTCGGAACACTCCAGGAGATGTTGCCGTACTTTGCAGCGTGTGGTCATAACAATTATGCCAAGTCAGCCCATGTGTACATTCAAGACATGATTGAACTTGAGCAGCTCAACCCAGACATGTTCTGTCAATTGAACTCCGGTCTATTTGTGATCCGCCGAAGTGATCGGCTGTGGGCAGGACTGCCAAGCGACTTGGTTATAGAGCAGGTTTTGATGCGCTCTTTGAAAACGAATGGTGGATTGACACGTGGTAGGGGCATGGAGGAAACGCAACGCCTGCGCTGGTTACTTGCTATGCCAGCCTGCGCTGAGGTGAGTGAAGTTATGCAAGAACTGACAGGGAAGCATTTCCACACCTCTGAGCAGCACAAAGAAATGACTGAAGCAAGGCGTGAACGAGATAGGAAGGACACAGAGAAGGTTCTCGCATTCTTCAAGGATTATGATCCATTTCAAGAATCAAATGAACTCAGGAATATTGCCAACGGTGTGACAGGACCAGCCTCGGCCAATCCTCATTTACTGTATGAGGTTGGTATGAACATTGTGCAGAAGATGGAAGGTAGCAATGCTTTTGACTTTTCATTTAGGAAGAAAGATCAAGTTGAGTCGTTGGGTGCAAAGGTTACAATCAGTGCTGAAAAAGTACCAATCGACCCACAGCTCCTTTTCCAGAGGCTCCTCATCTTTGCTAATAACAGGGACTTAGGTGTTGAAGAGGTCTTTGCGTATGAGTTGTCTAGCTACCCTACTGCTCTGTTCGATAAGTGGGGGAGGCTCAGGGAAGCCAATAAACCACAGCTAGGAGATGAGATAGCTGCTGTTGTTCCCAAGTCGTCATTGGAATCATTTGAGGAAGAAAGGACTGTGACCCATGTTCTGGATGGTGGTTCCTTATTGCAAAGGATTCCATGGAAGAAGGGTGACACATTTGAGGACATTGCAAGCATGTACATGAAGCATGTTTCCAAAAACTTTCTCAACCCGGTGGTTGTATTCGACGGTTATAAATCAGGACCTACTACCAAGGACATGACACACAATCGACGATCAAAAGGAGTCTTTGGTCAAAAGGTGATGTTCACTCCAACCATGCCCCTTCGGTCAAAAAAGGAAAACTTCTTGTCAAACTCGGACAATAAGCAAAACTTCATTGACTTATTGTGTGAAACATTCAAGGCAAATGGAATTGACTGTGTCAATGCGCCAGCAGATGCAGATGTCATGATTGCGAAGAAGGGAATTGAGCATGCAAGGGAAACCGTGACATATGTGATAGGTGAGGACACAGACTTGTTGGTGCTGTTGTGTCATTATGCGGAACGAGGGATGAATGATTTGTACTTCAAGTCGAGCAAGGAAGGTGGGAAATGTTGGCATATTAACTCAGTAGCAGAAGCTCTCGGTGAAAGCATCTGTCGTGTCCTGCCAGTTGTCCATGCACTCTGTGGATGTGACACAACCTCACGACTGTATGGTATTGGTAAAGGGGCTGCCTTGAGGAAAGTGAGGGAAGACAACGGTTTCTTGAAATGTATAGAAGCATTCTGTTGCCAAAGTGGAAGTAAAGACGCGATATCATCAGCTGGTGAAAAGGCCTTGGTTTATTTGTACGGGGGAAAAGGAAATGACACCCTTGACGGACTGCGAAAGACAAAGTTTTGCAACAAGGTGGCAAAAAGTTCAACTACCGTTGAAGTTCACAGCCTTCCCCCAACAACCGATGCAGCCAAATACCACTCGTTCCGAGTTTATTGTCAGGTCCAGGAATGGATGGGGAACTGTGTGGACCCCGAGAAATGGGGCTGGTGTCTGCGGAAGGGACAGCTTGAACCGAAGACGATGGATTCGCCAGTGGCTCCTGATTCACTACTGAAATTGGTCAGATGTCAGTGTAAGGGCAACTGTGACACTCAACGCTGTAGTTGCAAACGGAATGAGCTTGAATGTTCCAGTGCATGTGGTCAATGTAAAGGACTCTGTCAAAATAGCAACTTTGATGCAAGCACCGATGATCCAAGTGAATACGAACTCCTATCATGAATTACATAATTGGCTCTGAATGACGTCATACTACGTCATGGTTTTTTTTTTTTTTTTTTATAAAAAAGAGGGACAACAGGTCAAAAAACCCATACAAGCACAAAGTGCCTGTGTCACCCCTTGTGAAAGAGACAGTTCAGCCTGTCTGTAAGGTTTTTCGGCTGTAAATTAACCACTTTCCAGGTGTCCAAAAGTTGGAGACTTTTTATATGTTCATCAGAGGGACCTAATAAACAAGTTAAAGCCAAAAAACGTTGTTTGTAATACATTTATAGGGTCTAGGAGCAACCAGAATAAAGTTATCTGTAAATTGAAGCTTTGGACGGCGGCCATCTTGAATTTATGCAAATTAACCACTTTCCCGGTGTCCAAAAGTTGGAGACTTTTTATATGTTCATCAGAGGGACCTAATAGACAAGTTAAAGCCAAAAAACCGTCTATTACAATTTGTTCTAGGTCCAGTTAAATGATTGCTAGATTTACTGGACTATTAGTAGGCTGGGCTCTGTGAAGCTCGCTCAGGGAGCATAGCAGGCTAAAATTATACTATTATGTTTGGGAGGGGTTATAAGATTTGATTTATGCTAAAATGTTGTTTTATTTATGATTGAGCTTTGCATTTCATTTCTGGTGGAGTGGCTGGTTGTGGCGGGTCTTGTCGGCATTCTGCCTTGTCAGATATGGTGCTCGCCTAATGTTGAGCGTCCCATATCTTGGGCGGGGTGTGACGCCTGCCAGCGTTGGCAGAATCGCCTCTCGTTAGCCTCTAGCGCTCGCCAGGGACATTGAAGTGGGCTACAGTTTTCAGAGAATGTTGTTCTTTCTTTCCTATCAATCGTATTGTCACAGACAGTCCAGTGGTGGTTTTTATTTTCGTCTGTGACAACGGGAAGTGCTTTATATCATTAATAGAATATAACATGCATTGTATATAGTTAAGGAGAGAGAACAATATAGGCAGTGTGGTGGTAGTGTGTGTGTGCGTATACATGTGCTGCCTCCCTCGCTCGGAGGCTCGCGCGCGTGCTTTCTCACGCCCCTTGATTGGCTGGCGTGTCTGGCTGTGTCACGTGACACCTGCTGCCTTGTGACGTCTCGGCCTGTGATTGGCCGACCACCGCGTCTTTGTGGGCTCCTGTGTTCGTGGGGGTCCCCAGGAGCTGCCTTCCTCAGAGCGGGCCAGGGGCGCACACGACTAACATCCTTTTTACAACTGTCCCCCATATCCCCACCATTCTGATACTGTCTCTCTCACTCAACTTCCTTTCTTTCATTCCTCTAATTTTTTAACATCACAGCACTCCCTTTGGGTTCTGTACACGATTTCATATCGGCCCATCGTATTGTTTGCGTCGCTCTCATATATATTTACATGTATTAGAATAGGCTATAAGGGTTCTTAGTTTATGGAGGTTTGATGACTCTTTGTGTATGTCTCCCTCAGTGTCCTTAGTTTATGGAGGTTTGATGACTCTTTGTGTGTGTCTCCCTCATTATCATTAGGCTCTGCTGGGTTATTTAATACTAGACTGGGATGAGGTTTCTGTTGTCGTTGTCACCGATGTGTGTACGGTTTGCTTATACCTACACAACTTCGACGGTTTCTGTGGTAGCCTAGGTTGTCTTTTTGGTTGTGTCTTTTGCGAGTGCAGCATCGTGTTGTAAGAGGGCATTAGCCTACTACCTTATAACACAGTGCTGCCTCTTTGCTTGACTTTAGAGGGATCGCCAGGGTAGAACCAGATACGTGAGATCTGGATCTACAAAGAGAGCATCCCCGTCATTAACGTAACTTTAATCATACCACCTTAAGGACAACGCTAGGCTATGAGCCTGTCTTGCTCAGCCACAGTTTCCTAACCTTGATATCCCAGCTAGACTTTATTCGCCTAGCAGACACTAGTTAGGACCTAAGCTCTTTTGATATGTATGCATTATTATTCACAAGCATTTATTAGTCTAGGTTGTTGTTGAGTTGCACAACCATAGTAGACTGTTTCGTTGATAAGGAAGTACTTCTTTTAGTGTCGAGCATTACTACCGTTGCGCCTTTATAGTATTCTCGTGTCAGTTAACATTATATGTCCTATCTTTTAGTGTATTCCATTTACACGTGTGGTGTCCTGCCTCCTGCCTTTATATAGTTTAAGATACGAGCATCTTATGAGCATCAGACTTTCTTCAGAAGTTTCCAGGTCTATGCTGTAGGACTATACTTAACTTTCTTTCAGATAGGAGTGAAGAGTTTATTGTTGTTTAGAGTAACTGTATTAAAGCATCTTTTTTTTGTATTAAATCTTGCAGTGATTTAATTGATCTTTCCCTAGATTCTTGTTTATGCATTTTAACGTAACTTGCATCCTGTGTGTTATCAGGCTATACCAGTGTGGGTTAGCCTGAAGTAGAGTACATTTATGCCCAGTTAAGGATGCCCCGTTATCGCAGATTAACTCTGGAGGGTATAGGTGTTTTGTTCGCCGGCATATAAGTTCAAGGGTTTGGATCTAGCGTACCGTTGTTGCATAGTGCCCTATTACTAGTCCAATCTTTAAGTGCCCTTGTTTTATTCGTAGCCCCGGTCGTAACAGTAAACTAACTTTATATTGGTTGTCTGAGGCACAGTAGCTCACAGACTCGTCAAACCTTTGTAGCGCAACTTCCGAGTCATAATCAGTCTCCATAGGATTAATGCCTATGTGATCCAATCTCCACAGTCGTTCCAGGTCGAACTCGGCAGCCATCTTAGGGTCACTAGGTTGGGAATCCTCCCTTCCCAACTCCTCTGCCGCGGTTACATTGACTCTATATATCGAGACCGTGTCGACCAGGACCTTTGACTGTGTAGTATGCACCTTTCCGCTCATGCAATATCCAAACTTAGTGGGGATTAATATTACACCACACATCTTTTTAAATCCAGGGTATACTACATCATAATAATGATCCACACCAAGTAGAACATGCACCTCACTCTGATTTCCCATGGGATCTGACAAGTTAACCCCTTTGCTATGTAATGCGTGTTCCACCTTCTTCACTCCTACAGATACATATTCTGGTAGGGTGTCTACTACGATACAAGTCATAAAGTACCGTTTTTTACGGTAGAAATATGAAATCTCCGCTATCTCGTAGTCTTGTTTGTCAGTAACCCCTGTGAAGCCCTGCAATCGAAGAGTCTCAGCCCCTACGATTCGGTGCTTCAGTCCCACTAAGACGGACCTCTTTATAAAGGAACGTTGAGACCCTTGATCTAGAAGTACCCGACAAACTTTGTTACTGTCTTTACCTTTCATGGGAATCTGTATTGTGGGCAATATAGTGGTGTCTTGCATGCTACCTAGAGTCACAGTTGTAGTACCCTCTGTTTTGACGTCTTTGACTTTATCTGCTGTAGGACACAACTTATCAAAGTGATGTCCTTTGCAGTGGCGACAGGGCCTTAAATATGTAGCAGTTCATTGTCCCTGCTTACCATGTTCCTTACTTAGACAACCTACACATAGCTTCAATCTTTTCGCCTGTGCTAGTTTTGTCTCATTTGTTGGGTATTTTACACAGAAACTCCATTTATGTTTGTTGTTACATAGCTTACATAGAATCTGAGCAGGTTTCTTATATGTACCCTCTTTCTTTTCTTTAGTCCCCACCGTCATGCTTACAGTTCCCCTCATCTCCACATTCTCACTCCCTCCCGACACATACATTCTCCCTTTGTTCAACTGTAGATTGCTAATTTCCTTACTGACTGAGTTTTGAACTCCCCCAGATCAAATGATCTAACCTTGTCAAGTATTGCCATAGGAAGCTTCTGACGTAAGATAATGACTATCATTTCTTGTGTGGTAAGCCCTAGGGTGTCTATCGATCGAGTATGGCACTCCATATTTGCCCTAAAATTTGCTAACTCCTCAACCTTAAACTGTGGTTCTGCGAGCTTTAACAAGGCAACGACATGGGCCATCTTCAACTGCTCTTGATCCCTGTATGTGGACTTTAATAATTGTACTGCCTCAAGATAACTATCACCCACTACCGCAGAACCCTCTATCAAATGTAAGGCCTCTCCTTCCATTTGTCCCTTCAGATAGTGAAACTTGCGGACACTATCCAAAGAGGATTCATGAACTGTAGACCGAAATACGTCCCAAAAAGCTAACCACTCAGTCAATTTGCCCCCATATGTAGGAAGATTGAGCTTTGGGAGGTGTACAGTGTGTTTTGGGTCAGCCCTTCTATGGGCCTCATTTTCGCCTCCCTTCTTACTTGCGACAGCACGCTGTAATATGTACTTCGCTCTAAAGACAGGTTCGTCATAAAGGGCGCGATTATCACACTCTGTAACTATCTCTTCCTCCTCTGTCATGTCTGCCACAATCACCTCACTCAGAGCCATAATACGACTGTGGGTAGCCTGGACGTTTTCTAATCTAGCTTCCAATTCCTCTAGTTCAGCAGTAGTGATGAAAGTGTTGACGTCCCCAATTAGCCTATTTAATACTCCCCGAAGTTCCGCCCTTTGATTTTTAGGGGCCTTGATCAGCACCCCACTAGACAGTGTCTCTTTATTGTCTTTATTCATTCTGCATGTAAGCCTATAGGCTATGTATCCAAATGTTACAAAACAACGGCAAAATAGTAGTCTAGTTAAGAGACACCGACCGGCGGACTTCTATGTTATGGAGAAAAAATAGTACACAAAATTGCAATACCTACTAAAGGGTCATATTGAACAAGAAAAAATGTTAGGTCAGGTCATATGTCACAGGAAGTCTGAAATGGAAAAGAAATTTATTGGGGAAAGATGATAGGGGTGGGATGCAGGACTTGGGCAGGTGCAACGATGTGACCCTGCATTCCGGCTCTAACCATCGCTTGGCTAGCCTTGCCAGTTTATCATAGAGTTGTTCCTGCATCCTGTTATATGTCCCCTTGTTCATTGCCTTAAAATCCCTCACTGGTAGCTAATTCCCGGGTCTGGGCACCAATGTGGTAAACTATCAATGGAAGTTAAATATTACTAAGCTATAATGAATAAAATAAAATCAATCTAAATTAAAACTACTCCATATCTAAATTGAATTCAATCTGAAAATACTAATTTATATCCAAAGGTCTCACATAATAAATTTATATATAGGGTAAGGTTATAAGGGTTAATATTAGCCAGGAATTAACTCACCAATAGTTCCACGTGGCAATGAGGCAAGGGAGAACGTTTTACCCAATATGGCGGACAACGGGGAACGAGACTTCGGTCCCGAGACTCGAGTCAAGTAAAAGAAAGAATAAATTATTACATGGGGATGGACATGCATATTATGCTTATCTGTCAGTCAGTCATGGCGTCGATGAGAGCGTCGTGATGGTGTAGCCGTTTGTATTGCTGTCAGTGTATTGTGATTAGAGGCTCAAAAGTGCGATCAACTGAGGGCGGAAAATAGATGTTAACTGGTTGGTGTTCGTGAAGGCTCTGGTGTTCCTCAAAGGCACAGCTTGCTGCCTTGGCAAACGCCAGGAGCCCTAATTATCGTACCGCATCTAGGTTGCTCTATACGATAAATTATATTAATATATACGATAAATTCATATATACTACATAAGACCATGGCAATATAGCTTAATAGCATATTAGGCCTTTTATAACTTAACTTATTTACAATCTTATAATATACGATCTACTCGTCCTACGTCGTGCTGCAGGAGCGACCATGACGTCACAGAGACATATGGGATCACAAAAGAGTCATAGCCTATCTATTTACGATAATAATATTCCACTATATGGGAGATATAAGGGATATTATGAAAATCCTCCCCTTTCCCCCACCTCCTCCTCCTCTCATCTATCTCCAGCTGGAACCTCACTAGTTGCCTATGTGCGCCACCTACTTCAACTTGTAGGTGCGTTAAGGGAGCCCACCTCGCTTTTTTCTCTTTTTCTCCCTCTCTCTCTGGCTTGTATCCATTCGGCCCCATTCAGCCTACTGTTTTAAGATGTTTACCCCCATCCAGGTGTCAATATTTTCCTGGCGAGCGGTAGCGAGCCAGCAAATATATGTTTTTGTTTTGACAGCAAGATAAATGTGTACATTTTTCGATAGAAAAATTTCTCCGGCGAAGCCGGATTTCTCCATACAATGCTGGCTCGCGGCAAGAAATCGACACCTGGATGGGGATAGACGTCTTAAAACAGTTGGCTGAATGGGGCCGAATGGATACAAGCCAGGTAAAGAGAGAAAAGGAGAAAAAAATTAAAAAAAGCCGGTGACCCCCCTTAATGTACTTTTCATTGTGTTTTGCATGAGTCGTATTGTTGGTGTTATTTTATTACAAGGATGGGTCTATTGTTGGTGTTATTTTATTACAAGGATGGGTCTATTGTTGGTGTTATTTTATTACAAGGATGGGTCTATTGTTGGTGTTATTTTATTACAAGGATGGGTCTATTGTTGGTGTTATTTATTACAAGGATGGGTCTATTGTTGGTGTTATTTTATTACAAGGATGGGTCTATTGTTGGTGTTATTTTATTACAAGGATGGGTCTATTGTTGGTGTTATTTTATTACAAGGATGGGTCTATTGTTGGTGTTATTTTATTACTAGGATGGGTCTATTGTTGGTGTTATTTTATTACAAGGATGGGTCTATTGTTGGTGTTATTTTATTACAAGGATGGGTCTATTGTTGGTGTTATTTTATTACAAGGATGGGTCTATTGTTGGTGTTATTTTATTACAAGGATGGGTCTATTGTTGGTGTTATTTTATTACAAGGATGGGTCTATTCACACCTACAGTATATCCATGCTCCTTGGGTTAAAATTAACATATGAGTAAAGTTTTTGGGAAATTTATTTTTCAACAACAATAGATAAAATGGGTGTAATTGAAAATGGCCGATAATTATTAATATGCATCGATGGTGATGTGCTTGTTGGTGTAGGGGTAACGTTTGTCCATCGTCAACAACTCGAAAAGCTTCCATTTCAATTAAGAATTATAAAAAAATATTCAAAGTGTAAGAAGAAGGATTATAGGTTAAAACATATATCAAGGACTTTGGGCCGATTTCCAAGGTGGTCAGGAATGCGAGTAGGGTGCTGAACTAACTGTTCTAGGTCTTTTTGGATAGAACATATGTAAGCTTGTTCACCAGCGAGAGGTTAATAGGATGTGTTCCACTTTAAAATTCAGATAGTCGAAAATGTTATGGAAGTTTCAAGTCAGTAGAGTTAGGGGAGAGATAGTGACAGACCGTGGTTCAGGACATTTTGAGGAATTGTTAGGTAAAGGACGAGTGAGTATGGGGATATTTAAGGTCCCCATTATTGAAAGAGTGAAAGATAGCCAAATTCAAGGTATGTTATAGTTAAAATGTCTTGACACACGGACCTTGAAGCAGTTTAAGTCATAGAATAAGGGAAAGATAGATTGAAGGAAATAGCTCCAGAGTTTAATTGTTGAGTGGAGAAAGACTGGGAAAGTAGGTTCACTCCTGGGTTAGAGATTGATTGTGAAATTTATATTTATTTATATTTATTTATTGCCTGTTAGATGCTCCACAGTAACACTTTAACAATCTTGACACCTTTTTATTATTACATTTTGGCTAGATAAATGTATGAATTTTAGGAAAGGCATTAATAAATCAACAGAGTTCGAGCTATCATAAGGCTCAACACGATTAAAGTAGGTGGTCTTACTCCAGACTGCGAGTGAAGTAAGAAGCCAGGTGAGTGTTGCGACTCTGGAACTCTCTCCCTCAATTAATCTTTCCTTCATCCTATGACTTAGACTTCTTTAAGCTTCGTGTGTCCAGGCATTGAGGGCAACCCCAGTCTGCCCTCCAAAATACCTTCTCTTCCGACCAATACATTATACTACAAACACACAGCATACTAGACTACCTTACAAAATGTGCACTTCAATGATGTCGTTATATCGCCCAGCCTCGGAGTCCCTGGGGGTGGGTGAGGGGTTGGTGTGCCCCTGACGGATCAACCCCTGGAGTCGACCCCTCAAAGTGTCCTGGACTTCTTCCTGATAATCTATCTATCAATTTCTGCTACATTTGTGGGCTTTCCTCTAACTTCCTCTCTATAGAACACCACCTCTCTTCTACCAAACCTGACTTACGTTTCCTCCTCGAAACCTAGTTGTCTAGGGTAACAGACAGCAAACCCTTCACTGTAACCTCCTACTTATCTCTATCCTCACTACAAAGCCAAAGGTGGATGTTGCGTGTACGTATGCAAATATATTTCTTGTTCTCCTGTTCCCAACTTTGACTCTTCAGTATTCTCAACTCTCTGGCTTAAGCTATCTTGTCACTCTCTCACTAAATATATCCGTGCTGTTTATCTCTCCCCTAATTCAACCGACTATCCAATTTTTGTGTACTATCTTACTTCTAAAATTAAACACATTCTATTCATCTCTCCCTTCTCTGAAATCTCCATCTTAAGAGATTTCAATGTTCACCACCGCCAATGGCTCGTCCTCTCATTTCGCTGACCAACCTGGTAAACAAGTCTACATCTGTTCTATCCTAAATGACTTAGGGCAGTTAGTTCAGCAACCCACCCGTATCCCTGACCGCCCTGGAGATCGGCCCATTATTCTGACTTATTTCTAACCTCTAATCCTTCTGCTTAAACTGTAAATCTTCTCTCTCTGTTGGGCTCCTCCGATCATAATATTATCTCTGTTACCTGTCCTGTCTCTCCAGTACGGCTATCTGACACCCCCAGTCGGCGGCACTTGTGGTATTTTGGTGCTACCAACTGGGAGGCTTTTCAGAAGTACTACTTTGATTTTACATAGACTTATTTTTGCTTCTGTGCCGGTGACCCTCAGAGGAAATTGCTGGAACTCCTGTTTCATTTGCCTGACTTCCACCACTATTTCTATTTGTGCCTCACCTACACAGAGTAATCCGGCTAATTCTCTCAAACACCTTCTCCTATTAATTTCACTATATTAAACAACCACACCACACTGTCTTTTCCAACACACCTAAATTACCTGTTGTTGATGATGCTTTTATTTTATACTAGCCCACTGGGCCTAGGCCCTCTCAAGGCTAGTGGATCCCCTAAATTACCTAAATTACCTGTAACGCACCTTAATAATGGATCTCTTTCACTCTTTCAACCTTGGAGGGGATACTTGTTACAGGCAGTTTTACTTTTGTTTCCTTCATGCACATAGGAAAAAAAGAAGCTGTTAAAAAATACATATATCTGTGCCAGGTTATGAAGGCAAACCCAGATCACTCTAGAGAAATCAAGCTGAGGATAGGCACTGGATGGAGTGTATTTGGTGAACAAAGCTCTATTATGAAAAGAAGGCTACCACTTTCTTTAAAAAGAAAAGTATGTAAATAATGTGTCCTTCCTGTACTAATGTATAGATCAGTAACTTAGCGTATAACAACCTGTCTAGAACGCAGTGCCCAGACAGAAATGGAGAGGATAATGTTTGGCAAAAATTGGAGAGACAAGAAGAGATCCTTTTAGATAAGAGCATAAACACAAGTAGAAGATATTCTTGTTGCTATAAACAAGAGGAAATGGTCCAAGGCAGGTCATATATTTAGACAAGATGATAACAGATGGACTACTAGAGCAACATAATAAGAGCCTAGGGATGGAGCTAGAAGGAGTAGACAAAGAACCAGATGGAGGGATGAGATCTGAACGTTTTCTGGAGTGGGATGGAACAGGCTAACATCTGACCGATTAGAGTGGAAGCGTTTAAGAGAGGCCTTATATTTTGTCCATTATTCTCTAGTTCATGTTTCCTTTCTTTTTCCTATGTCCTTTCTTCTTTCTAATATATTATATATATCATGTTTATTATTTCCTTTCATTTATTTTTTACATATACTTTATATTCTCTGTTTGTATTTGCATTTGTTTTCCTAAATAGTGTTTGAATAATTATGTTAACTTTGTTTCCATTATATATTATTATCTGATTGATTTTGCCCCTTGCCTCTTTCTAATGTTTATTCAATTATAAAGTGCCCTTTTTAATTTACATTTACGCATTCTGGCCTCAGCGTATTTAACTTGTTGTGTTTGTTTAATGTTACCTCTATGTTTAGTTGCATATAAATGATATATGTTGTACTTTTGTCTGTGTTTTTATTTTGCTTTACTGTTAACAATGTTTAACCGTGTCTCTATTTCCCCTTCGATATCCACGTTTTTCCCATTACTCTTTACTATATAATTATATAATATATATATATATATATATATATATATATATATATATATATACTGTATATTATGGTGGTCCTCAAAACCAAAAGTTGACTTTCAAAATGTCTCATCCCCTAGATTTGTTCCATGTAACGATTCATTAAGCTGCTTGGAATTTTGAATCGATGGGATAATATTTACTGGTGTCACATGGGGGTTAATGTTTTCTCGATCTCGTTCAGATCATAGGATCTCGATCAGTTAATACGATCATATCCTAGCCTATCTGGGATAGAAGACTAATCAGGCGAGCAGGTTCAAAGGAATCTAAGCATCAATTACACAGTACATTAGAGCTGTGCAGGTAATACAATAATTTCATTCGCAGGTAAATATCATGGCATTCTCTACGAGATCTATCGCTGAAGTGTGGTTGGTGGGCCAGCCATTGGAAAAAAATTAGTGCGAGGAAGCTGCCCTCCAATGGTGATGTCCTGAGACACTTTTTTTTTCCTGCACAAGGAAAGAAAGCTTTCAGTTCGAGAGGCAGTAAAGGAAACAGGAACAGAAGTAATTGACCTATGTAAAAAAGCACGGATCCCAACATCAGACTTTCACGCCCGAGAAAAAGTGGAGAAATTGTTTGAGACTTGGCGAAAGTTACTGAAAGGTAAAAATAGACGATCAGTCCCACAAATTGCTAAAGAAACTGTTTTTCAAGATTCATTTGCTGACCTTTTTGACATTGCCCATGCTCAAGCTATGGCAATGATTAAAATTGACGAAGATAAGATAATTTCTTCAGGCTCAACGAGAGAAGGAACGGCGAGGATACATGGGTGGAGTTGATATTGCTTTGACATTAAAGGAAGATCGAATTCACAAGCTTAGGAAGAGATCGGAGGAGTGGAAACTGGAGGAAGAAAAGTTAATGAAGGAAAGGTATACAAAGGTAGATCTGGAGCAACATTCATCACGTAGTAGCAGTGAATCATGCACGCCATCTCTAACAAAACGACAATATAAGACGCATTTTTCTACTCGACCTGTTAACATAATCTCACCAGAGGTTGCTGCTGCTCTGGACAGGACTAAAGTAAATGACAGAAAGGTACTTATCTTTTAGCTGCAACAGCATCTACCTTGGGTCACAACCTTCGGGGACTGGCCACCAATAGAAGCTCCCTTCGTCGAGGTCGCTTAGCAAGACGGAAAGAGATCTCTGCAGTGGTTAAGGCTGCTTTCAAAGCAAACTCAAAACTGGTGGTCCATTGGGATGGTAAAGTGGTCCCCAGTCTGACTGGAAAAGAGAAGGTGGATCATATTCCCATTCTTGTATCTGGAGGACAAACAACTAAGCTGTTGGGAGTTCCACAGCTTACTCCTGGTAAAGGAGAGGCTATAGCACAAGCAGTGTTTAATTCATTGCAAGATTGGAACTTGACAGACCGTGTCATGGGACTTGCATTTGATCCAGCAACACTGGCCACACTAATGGAGCCTGCAAATTCTTAGCAAAGAACATGGGCCGGAACCTTTTCCATTTTGCTTGTCGCCACCACATTATGGAGTTGGCAGCTGATGCAGCCTTCTCTGCTTGCATGGGTGCAGCTTCTTCTGGCCCAGGTATCAATATCTTTAAAAGATTTCAACAAGTGTGAAAGTCCATTGCAAAAGATCAGTTTGATGTGCTTGACCGAGGTGAACTACCAAAGACGGTACAAGACCAATTCACATCTTCTGAAGTAGAGGTGATGATCAATTTCTGCATAGCCCAATTGAAGAACCTGCAACTTCGTAATGACTACAAAGAGCTTCTGGAGTTAACCATCATCATCCTTGGTGGCAGTCCTCCTCAAGGCATTAAGTTCAGGAAGACAGGGCACTCCATCGGGCCCTCTATATGGCACGTGCAATCTATGCCATAAAAGTTCTGATCTTTCATAAACAGTTCAAGTTGACAGGACCAGAGATGATAGGTTTGAGGAAGTTTGTAGCCTTTGCTGTTCAACTGTATGTAAAGGCTTGGTTTGAAGCCCCTTTAGCCATAAAAGCCCCAGCCAATGACCTACATTTTCTTTACAAGCTAATGACCTATGGTGATATACCTGTGAGGAAACACACCACCAAGACATTTTGCCGTCATCTCTGGTATATTAGTGAGAATTTGGTGATTTGGGGGTCTCTTTGAATCACAAGTGCCTGCTGATGTGAAAAGAGCCATGGTTTCAGCCTTGAAAGATAAGGGTCAAGAAAATCCTCCTCCTCGTATACAACTGGATCCAACACCCACAAATCTTGAAAGAAAGACTCTGGCAGATTTTGTCACTAGTAACTCCATCAAGCTTCTTGACAACTTTGGGGTGTCACAGAAGTTCCTTCATCGGGATCCAGAAAAGTGGAAGGATCTGCCGGAATTTGCAGAGGCAAGCAAGACCATTCAGAACATCAAGGTGGTCAACGATTTTGCAGAGAGAGCAGTCGCCCTAATGCAAGCGTATAATGCCCTCCTCACCATTAATGAAGAACAGCATCAGTTCCTCTTGCAAGTCATCGAGGAACACCGAAAGAGGTTCACATTTCTTACAAAGGCCACCCTGATGTCCACAGAAACCGGGCAACAATGAGTAGGTTATGGGCCCCCACGATCCCCCCACCATTGAGGGGCTAATACTCACTGTATCTTAAATGCAGGAGGGGGACTCGGAATGGCCTCGTGTGACACCTCCAAATATTGTTCAAATTAAACCAAATTTTGTATGCATGTATTCTAGCCCCAAAGGAACCTAATGAAGGGGTGAGACCTAAGGAATTGTTATTTCGAAATTTTACCTTATATGTGAGGACCACCCTACTGTATATATATATATATATATATATATATATATATATATATATATACAGTAAATATATATATACCGGGTGGATGAGACTCGTCAGCCTTGGTCGGCAACCCATCTAGGGGATACAACCTTATAAAAATCCGGGTGGATGGGACTCGTCAGCCTTGATCGGCAATCTGTCTAGGGGAGTAAACCTGATACAAATCCGTACTGCTTACCTAAGGGTAAGACAGGTTAGTGGATGGACTAGCCGAACACCACTATAGAAAAGTAGTGCTTAAAAGATACACAAAGAGCCTCGGAGTCGAACAGATCCTGAATTGAGTGGTCAACCCTGTAGTAAGTCCTTCAGTTAACTGGCTCGGGTTGTCCCTCTTACAGGGAATAGGTCCGCTTGGGGGCCTTCTGTGTATGGCCACCCTCATTAAGGGGAGTAAGGCGTCTGGCAATAGATAGATATATACTATATATATACTGGTATATATATATATATATATATATATATATATATATATATATAATATCTTCCTCTATCTACTGGTTTCTTTGTTCATATATTTTCTTCTGCTCCGATTTGTTTGTTTTGTCCTTTCGCCTTCCTACTGTTTATCCCTGTTTCTCATTTTCCCTCTTTATCTACATGACCTTTCCGTGTTCCCAACCTTGCCAGGAAATTAAGATCAGAGTTCCAGCCTGCAGAGGAAATTAGAAACCTTTGAAAGCCAACTTTTTTGGTGTGGAGGAAGGGAGGGGGCTATGGGGCTATTTTGGGTGTGTACAGAGAAACATTGTTGTTCTGTATTTGCACATACTTTACTGTCAGTATTATGGGGTCTTTAATGTTCATGTTGTATAACGTTAACATGGCGAATTATGCTTCTTTGACAAAATACCTCTAAAATAAAAGGATAAATATAATGTCACATTTTAATATTTGATTCCATTAAAACGTTCCTAGACTGCCTCCCACATCTAATAATAGCCAGAAAAAATATTGTAATTACGTCATCGTATTGAAGTAATTAAGGAGGGTCGAATTCTATAAAGATATCACACGGGGTTACTTTCAAATTGATTTTTTTGGGTTGGATTCTATGAAATACTGGCGTCAAGTGTTAGTAATATTGGTATAGCATAACGAAATTGATAAATCAATTTGAATTATGTCTACTTTATAATTTGTTATGAATAAAAATGAGTTCAACTTTATTTATACTTTTCAAAACCAGAATGTACGGGCTAAGATTTTCTATATATATATATATATACCGGTATATATATATATATATATATATATATATATATATATATATATATATATATATATATATTTTCTTTAATACATACGAGGTTGAAAGAAATGGCAATTTCTGCGTTGGAAATTTTATTATTCAAAGTTTCCAGGTCTCTGATGAGTTTTCTCACTGGGTGGCAGGAAGTAGATGAAGGAGATGAGCAAAATTCATGGTGGTACAGGGTTACATTAAAGTACATGAAGATACAGGATATACGACGCGTTTCACTGGACAACCAGCATTATCAAGTAAGGAAGGAATGATATAAAAGGTAAACAGGGAGGGTATATATAGAGGGTGGAGGATCAGAGGAGACGGAAAACAGGGGGCAAAAGTCTGCTATTGGTGGAAGGGTAAACTAGGAGAGAGAAAGGGGGTAACCGCTTCACGCATGCGCACTGGATGCGGGATGGTGGTCAGTAGGTGGGGTCGAAGCTGATTGGCTGCGTGTCAAGGGGCGTGGCCTAAGTTGTGTGGCGCCTGCAGAAGACGAAGCTGAAGGAGGTAGCGCGGGGGGCTGCGTCAAGGGCACCGGGGGGCGAGGAGGGGTGTTAGGTCCTGTAGGGTAGTGCCTTTTGGCAGAAGGAAGGATCTGAAGGTCCAGAGTTTGGTTGTTGATGTTGGGATGTAAGGCTTGGATATATAAAGCTTCGAGTATAGGTAATCTCCTTGGGTCACTTTCTTTATCGAGTATGGTGGTGTGTTTCTCTAACTCGTTGCGTGTGAGGTGAGGGTGGTTAGGGGTGAGATAGTGGTCTTTGATGGCTCCAGCCTGAAGGTGAAGAGTTAACCGACGTGAAAGACGAGTCTGCGTCATACCAATATAGGAATGAGGTCCACAGTCCTCATAATTACAGGTATGTTGGTAAATGACGTGATCGTCGGTCATCGGGCTCTTTATCTTGGTGGAGGCTGGTTTGTTGCGGAGAACGAGGTTGGAGGTCTTGGGGGATTTGTAATAAATTATTAATTTTATTTTGTTTTCCGGGTTGGTTGGGTGGACATGCTTGGAGATTATTTCTTTTAAGACGGCCTCGTCATTTTTGTGTTCAGAGGACATGTAATTGCGGTAGAAGATCTTAATTTCATTGGGGGGGTCAATGTTGGGAGGGCTTTTGGTGTACCATTTTTCAAGATGGTGGTTGATGGTGCTGGAGATGTCGGAGTTGGAGTATCCGTTATTTACTAAAACTTGGGAAAGTCTTTCTAGTTCCTTAAGGGTGTCGGCCCATATATATATATACTGTATATATATATATATATATATATATATATATATATATATATATATATATACATATATATATATATATATATATATATATTGTTACGTATCTTGATCCTCAAGTGGTTAACTTGATGAATCTAGATAGCACAGAGATATATATTAAGGTATCAGTCAGCTGAAGGCAAAACGAAAGTAAAATCTAATCAAATTATTTCCTGTTGTTGCTTCCTATCCTTTTGGATCTTAGGACTTGGTATCCTTTATTGACTGATACTCTTTAATTATGGAAAAATACTGAAACTAATTAAAGTCATGTAGTATTTATAAAGAATTATTATTTAACCGAAGCTTAGTAGGCAATGGTTATGAACCGAATAAGTTATATCTGAAGAAGTACTATTAATTATATATCAAGTCTTGAAAGATAAATATTAAGGTAAGAATATTTCTGTCTCTTACCCTTTTTGAAATGAATAGCTAGTTTTCTTATATGTCCTTTTATTTATATTTAATATAGTTATTATTCTTGGTTCTTGTTTTACGTTAATAGTATTATAATATTATTATCAGGATTAATATCAAAGTCACATAAAAAGTTAGATATATATTAAATAATTAGATAAATGTATTTCTTAACCACGTAACATTGAGGTTTGATTATGAGTAAATTAAGTTACAGGATCGCTTCATAGATTCGATTCAGGTCTCACTCAAATAATATGAAAAGCAAAAATAATATTTTGAAGCTAAACAAAAATTCTTCAGCTTAGGAAATCACTAGAAGTAACATTAAAACAGCCATGTTAGTATAAGGCGATATTACTAATATGAGACCTAATATCACCGTACTTGTTCTTACCAGCAATGTAAGCTTAATTAAAAGAAAATTAAAGAACTCGCAAATATTAATATAAAACAATAGTATTACTTTTATCATAACTCAATTACTTAAAGAGTTGCTTTAGTCCACAAGTCAGTCAACTAAAATTGTTAAGTACATAATAGTAGCGTTAACGTTAATTCCCAATCACATGTCTCACTAACCAACATAACGTAAGTGTTTACACCGAACGCACTTAACACACACTTATATAATCTGACTGACAGTCACAATCCCATTATAATACTTCACCCCGTCTTCCTCCAGCTGCAAGTTCACCTTCCCAACTCTAAATGAGACTGATTTGAATGCCCACTACTCGGGTCTTATATACTATGCAATGATGGTGTAGGAACGAATCAGGAGGCGGGGGATGGTGCGCGCCCCAATCACAGCTCCTCTAGTTGCGTAGCAGGTGCGTGGTCCAATGGCGTTGATTGGCGTCGATCATCGTCATAGCGTCGGGTCATCGAAGTAGTTTGCAGGGTCCCCATATGACGCACGCAGGTGTGAAGGCTAGTTTGCTGGTATGCAGACGAGCTGGTTTCCCACTTGCTGGTTCGCTCGCTGGTCTGCTTCGCCGCCTGGGTAATTCGGCACTCCTTCAACTCTTAATTATAATTCTTAAATAAACACATACAGGGCTCCGTATGTCAGAATATATATATATAATGTGTATATATATACTGTATATACTGCATATTATACAGTATATATATATACCGGGTGGATGAGACTCGTTTGCCTTGGTCGGCAACCCATCTAGGGGATACAACCTTATAAAAATCCGGGTGGATGGGACTCGTCAGCCTTGGTCGGCAATCTGTCTAGGGGAGTAAACCTGATACAAATCCGTACTGCTTACCTAAGGGTAAGACAGGTTAGTGGATGGACTAGCCGAACACCACTGTAGAAAAATAGTGCTTAAAAGATAAGCAGAGGGCCTCGGAGTCGAACGGATCCTGTATTGAGTGGTCAACCCTGTAAGTCCTTCAGTTAACTGGCTCAGGTTGTCCCTCTTACAGGGAATAGCTAGTCCGCTTGGGGGCCTTCTGTGTATGGCCACCCTCATTAACCCCTTATTGGCGGTGCTCGACTTAAGTCGTGCACCAATTTGCAACAAGTTTGGAGCATTATTAACCCACTCCGACATATGACGCGATTTTGAGCCTATTAGGGATACATTAAAGCTTTTGTTACAATCAGGGGTATTTAGAAACCTTTAGTTTAGTTACTTCAACCTCTGCAGTTGTCTTTGAGTTAGCTGTGGGCAGAAAACTAATTTTGGAGAGGTAATTATAAAAGTGAGGAACTCTATTTCTTTTTGCTAATCTGGCAACCTCTGCGTCATATGTGCGTGAAGGGGTTAAGGCTTTTAAAGGGTTAAAATCGAGTGCAAATGGCCGGGAGCACAGCGGGCCAGACAGCCGACTCCCAGGGCTTACCGCCACCCATTAACTCATGTTCCCTGTGTTCTCGAGAGGCCAGCAGTGTAGCCAGTACTGAGCATAGCTGGGAAAAATATACCGATATATGCTAAACTCCCATGTTCGTGGCATCACTGCAAGAGAACCACGAGTGCTACGTAGCTCGTTCTGGTCTCATTTTGAAGCTTTTAGTGCCTAGTTTTTTGCTAAATATTTTTTTTTTTCATGCAGATGCTTGATTTATCATGCAGGAGGGCCTGAATATGCCCAATGAGCCCAAACACCCCGCTAGACAGGGTTAAGGGAGTAAGGCGTCTGGCAATAGATAGATATATACATATATATAATATATATATAATATATATATAATATATATATAATATCTTGAGTATATGTCAATACACGTGAGCCACTAAATGTTTCTAATCTCTCAGTGGGGTTCGAACCGCCGACCGTCAGAACGAAGCGACGCTGCCGTGGTGTAGTTGATTAAAGCATCGCTATCGTCCTGACGGTCGGCGGTTCGAACCCCACTGAGAGATTAGAAACATATATATATATATATATATATATATATAATTATATATATATATATATAATATTATATATGTATATATATATATATATATATATATATATATATATATATATATATACTGTATACATATACATATACTATAAATATATATATATAATTATATCTTCCTCTATCTACTGGTTTCTTTGTTCATATATTTTCTTCTGCTCCGATTTGTTTGTTTTGTCCCTTCGCCTTCCTACTGTTTATCCTTGTTTCTCATTTTCCCTCTTTATCTACATGACCTTTCCGTGTTCCCAACCTTGCCAGGAAATTAAGATCAGAGTTCCAGCCTGCAGAGGAAATTAGAAACCTTTGAAAGCCAACTTTTTTGGTGTGGAGGAAGGGAGGGGGCTATGGGGCTATTTTGGGTGTGTACAGAAAAACATTGTTGTTCTGTATTTGCACATACTTTACTGTCAGTATTATGGGGTCTTTAATGTTCATGTTGTATAACGTTAACATGGCGAATTATGCTTCTTTGACAAAATACCTCTAATAAAAACAAATAAATGTCACGTTTTAATATTTGATTCATTAAACGTTCCTAGACTGCCACGTCTAATAATAGCCAGAAAAATAGTGTAATTAGTCATCGTATTGAAGTAATAAGGAGGGTCGAATTCTATAAAGATAAAACACTGGATTATTTTTCAAATAGATTTTTTGGGGTTGGATTCTATCAAATACTGGCGTCAAGTGTTAGTAATATGGTATAGCATAACGAAATTGATAAATCAATTGAATTATGTCTACTTTATAATTTGTTTTGAATCATAATGAGTTCAACTTTATTATACTTTCAAAACCAGAATGTACGGGCTAAGACATTCTATATATATATATATATATATATATATATGTTAGTAAGCCAGGTAATAAATTTTCTTAATACATACGAGGTTGAAAGAAATGGCAATTCTGCGTTGGAAATTTTATTATTCAAAGTTTCCAGGTCTGTGATGAGTTCTCGCTGGGTGGCAGGAAGTAGATGAGGAGATGAGCAAAATTCATGGTGGTACAGGTACATGTACATGATGGTGCAGGCGCCACACAACTTAGGCCACGCCCCTCGACACGCAGCCAATCAGCTTCGACCCCACCTACTGACCACCATCCCGCATCCAGTGCGCATGCGTGGAGCGGGTAACCCCCTCTCTCTCCTAGTTTACGCTTCACAATAGCAGACTTTTGCCCCCTGTTTTCCTCCTTCTCTGATCCTCCACCCTCTATATATACCCTTCCTGTTTACCTTTTATTTCATTCCTTCCTTACTTGATAATGCTGGTTGTCCAGTGAAACGCGTCGTATATCCTGTATCATCATGTACATTTATGTAACCCTGTACCACCATGAATTTTGCTCATCTCCTTCATCTACTTCCTGCCACCCAGCGAAAACTCATCAGAGACCTGGAAACTTTGAATAATAAAATTTCCAACGCAGAAATTGCCATTTCTTTCAACTCGTATGTATTAAAGAAAATATATATATATATATATATATATAAATAATATATATATTATATATAATTATATGGATTATCTATCTATCTATTGCCTGACGCCGTGATCCCCGAAGGGGTGGCCACGAACGAACCGCCCCCATGCACCTCTGTCCCCAGTCAGTCGACGCCCCTCCCCCCAACCAGCACCGCCTTCGTTCATGTAGTTCCTCACTCCATCCTTCCACCTCATATTCGGTCTACCTTCCCCCTCTGTCCCTCATATACATATATATATATATTATATATATATAATATATATTATATATAAATATATATATATATATACTGTGTATATATATACTGTATATACTGCATATATATACAGTATATATATATATATACCGGGTGGATGAGACTCAATTGCCTTGGTCAGCAACCCATCTACTGTAGGGGAAACAACCCTATGGAAATATGAGTGGATGGGACTCGTCAGCCTTGGTCGGCAATCTGTCTAGGGGAGTAAACTGATACAAATCCGTACTGCTTACCTAAGGGTAAGACAGGGTAGTGGATGGACTAGCCGAACACCACCGTAGAAAAATAGTGCTTAAAAGATAAGCAGAGGGCCTCGGAGTTGAACGGATCCTGAATTGAGTGGTCAACCCTGTAGTCCTTCAGTTAACTGGCTCAGGTTGTCCTCTTACAGGAATAGCTAGTCCGCTTGGGGGCCTTCTGTGTATGGCCACCCTCATTAAGGGGAAAGGCTTCTGGCAATAGATATATACTATATATTATATATATATATTATATATATATATATATATTATATATATATATTGAGTATATCACAAATACACGTGAGCCACTAAATGTTTCCAATCTCTCAGTGGGGTTCGAACTGCCGACCGTCAGGACGATAGCCGACTGCCGTGGTGTAGTTGATTAAAGCGTCGGCTATCGTCCTGACGGTCGGCGGTTCGAACCCCACTGAGAGATTAGAAACATATATACCGGTATATATATATATATATATATACATTGTATATATATTATACATACATTATATATATATATATATAGTGTATATATATATACATATACTATATATATATATATATATATATATATATATATATATATATATATATATATATATATATATAATATCTTCCTCTATCTACTGGTTTCTTTGTTCATATATTTCTTCTGCTCCGATTTGTTTGTTTTGTCCTTTCGCTTCCTACTGTTATCCCTGTTTCTCATTTTCCCTTTATCTACATGACCTTTCCGTGTTCCCAACCTTGCCAGGAAATTAAGATCAGAGTTCCAGCCTGCAGAGGAAATTAGAAACCTTTGAAAGCCAACTTTTTTGGTGTGGAGGAAGGGAGGGGGCTATGGGGCTATTTTGGGTGTGTACAGAGAAACATTGTTGTTCTGTATTTGCACATACTTTACTGTCAGTATTATGGGGTCTTTAATGTTCATGTTGTATAACGTTAACATGGCGAATTATGCTTCTTTGACAAAATACCTCTAAAATAAAAAGATAAATAAAATGTCACGTTTTAATATTTGATTCCATTAAAACGTTCCTAGACTGCCTCCCACGTCTAATAATAGCCAGAAAAATATTGTAATTACGTCATCGTATTGAAGTAATTAAGGAGGGTCGAATTCTATAAAGATAAAACACTGGGTTATTTTTCAAATTGATTTTTTGAGGTTGGATTCTATCAAATACTGGCGTCAAGTGTTAGTAATATTTGTATAGCATAACGAAATTGATAAATCAATTTGAATTATGTCTACTTTATAATTTGTTATGAATCATAATGAGTTCAACTTTATTTATACTTTTCAAAACCAGAAGGCTAAGACTATATATATATATATATATATAATATATCTATCTATATGCTCAGGCCCAATCTCCATTTTGGGGGTAGCCGCCTCAAGACAGAGCAAGAACAGGGAAAAACAAAAAGAACATAAAGCAACAAATAAACACATATAAAAAGCACAACCTCACACACATCCAGGTCACCCAGGAGAAGACCCAGAGACCAGGGTCCCAAGGTCGCTCCAGCACTTCCCCGGCCCCCAACGAACCGGAGAGGTTCCGATCTCGGCAGGCAGACATGCAGCGGGGCCAAAGCCACAAGCCCTCCCACCACACTTCCAGGCGTATCCTGAATATTATTCCTAGGGGGTAGAGGAGAAACGGATATAAATTAAATGTTTAGACCTGGAAAGATGAATTGGCCTAGGCTATAGATATGATACCGGTCGGCGTTGGACTTACGTGTTAGATTGTATATGTAGGCTATCTGTGGTAGTCCCAGTAATATCTATGAAGTACTTCTAGTATTAAAGGAACTTAGCTGTGATGCAAAGAGTGTAGGTTTGGTGATGGACATGTCGGTAGGTGTAGATCAGTGAAGTTCTGTTGTTATGTGGCAGCAACTAGTGGTTTGTTGTGAGTGGGACGAAGTCTCTGTGTAAAGTGTACTGAGATTCCCTCTTATCGTAACAATATAAATATATTTAAGGGTTCTATATCGTCCCCCGTGATTAAATAATAAGGGAAAATAAACTAAGATATAATTGGTGCAACCACAGTAATACTTATCCACAAAGATAAATAAAGTAATGCGTATAAACAAAAAGGAACCAGCTGTCGTGAACCCGGGAAATTCAAACTACGGTATATATACCAGCTAGGATTCACGACACAAACGCCGCCACCAGTTATATACAAAGTATTTACAATTGTCCCGTCCCGATCATGGATCGCCACAACTGGGAGGAACCCAAAGCAGCCCGACGTGATGGCCTCTGAGGGGTATCACCTCGGTCCGCTCCAGTAGCAGGAAGGATATTATCAGAGTTCGGCTTGCTGTCGCCATCCACTACCTCTAAATCTATCTCTAGTGGGTATAGCTTAACCACCGGTCTGGTGGTCAAACCGGCTCCTGTTTTTACCTGAACTACCCTACATTCGTGGTCAGGACCACGAAGAAGTTTCATTATCCGACCTATACGCCAAAAAAGTCGGGGGCCGTCATCATGTACTAGAACGACGTCCCCAACTTGCGGCGATGCTATCCCTCTTTTTACCATTAAGTGACGATGTTGCTGCCTGAGTGATATAAAAAATCAGAGCTCCACCTTTTCCACAGGTCATGTGAGAGCTTTGTAACATATTGGAAGCGTTGGTTGACGGAATCATTGTTACGCCAAGTCGTGTCCTTGAGATCTTCATCCGTGACTTCCCGCCTTGGAAAGCTTCTGATCCGCCTCCCATGAACCAGTTGTGAAGGAGTGATGGGTAGAGGGTCTTCAAGATCACTGTAGCTGTAGCCAAGCGGGCGATCATTGACTGTGGCCTCGAGCTCCAGTAATACCGTATTCAGTTCCTCTGTGGTAACCAATGCTCGACCCAGTACCTTCTTCAAGCCAGCCTTTAGGATGCCAATGACCCGTTACCGTATGGCACCGAACCATGGCACCCTGGCCGGTATAAACCGCCACTCGCACTTGAATTCTGCTAGAGTACCTTTTAACCTTGCATCATCCATCAACTCCCGTAATGTACTGGCTCCGCTAACAAATGTGGTGGCATTATCACTCATCATAATCTCAGGGTAACCCCTCCTGCTACTAAACCTACGGAACGCATGCACAAATAATTCGCAGGAGAGGTTAGACACCGTCTCTACATGGACCGCTCTAGTAACTGCACAGGTGAATAAGACTACATATAGTTTACTTACAGTACCCCCCTTCTCTTTTACTGGCAAGGCACCTGTGTAGTCAACCCCCGTTACCTGGAAAGGACTCACTTCCTGAACCCTAAACTCCGGCAATGGAGGGGCCTGTACAGCATGGTATGATGTACCTTGCAATCTCTTGCAGATGATACATCCCCTTAAGGCTTTCTTTACTACCTGTCTAATCTTGG
This sequence comes from Paralithodes platypus, assembly GCA_032716605.1. Lineage (NCBI taxonomy): Eukaryota > Metazoa > Arthropoda > Malacostraca > Decapoda > Lithodidae > Paralithodes > Paralithodes platypus. The sequence goes on from CM064495.1 coordinate 22,192,115, forward strand.
GGATCCACCATCTTTGCCTTATTTTATTTACAACATAACTAACACCACTATGGTTACACACTTTGTGGCAGTAATTACTAAGGAGAGTGGCTATACGATGTTTATTAGGGATAAGGATAGGGTACTTGGCACTATCATGTAAAGCTGAAAGTGTAGCCTACCCCTACAGCGTATCATGCCTCCCTCCATATAGAGGCCTAACTGCTTAACTATATTGCTTGGTGTGCCCTGTCATTTTGACAAATAATGGTGTTCCTCAGAGTAAGCTTCTCTCTGAGCTACCTTAATCATGGCTGACTCTGCTGCTCTTAATTCCGGCACAGTCAAGAATGCCGGTTTTGCCTGTAATTCCCTTGTGTCTTGTCTTTAAGGGTCTTAATAAACCTATGGACCCATGCCATTACATGCCATGACTTCATATATGAGCCATACCGGTCCCAATTCAATATGGCAGTAGGGGCAACCGGTACCGGCAATGACAGGGTTCCTTCTTGACTCATGTTACAACCCACAGTGGTGTCCCCTCCTATTGAGCCCCCTATTGGGCCATGATCAGGCCATAGCATTTGGTGAGGTAGCCATGTGGGCCCTCCCCACCAAAGCGAAGAAGCAACTAAGGACACATATGAAATCCCTCAGGTAACTAGATCACTGGGGTTGTCCTCTGTGGACACATAACGAAAATGAGCGCCGGGGACTAATGACTTTATCTCATCACTCTATTTTGAACATATATAGGCAAAATCTTCTTACTAGACAACCAGCATAGGGTTATCTGGCTGTCCGACCAGAGGTATACATTCTCTATAATCAGCTCGTCCGCGTAGGCCTCACATATATAACATGCGAGACGAGCTGCGAGAAGAACAGCAGTCAACCCCATCTTAGGTATGGTGAGGGACTTAATAGGCGCCACCTTAGCTTTGGCCATTACTAACCTACTCACCTCATCACCAACCGCATAGGCCGCTACACCATATGCTACTGAGCTAGCGTCACTAACCCTCTTAGAATTAGTGACCTGACGGGGAAACATGATACCTGTACTATCTATCATATCGTTATAAATACCCTGCCAGTTAGCTCTCATGTCATCTGGAATGGGGACATCCCACCACACTCTAATCTCCACAAGTCCTGTACGAACCTCCGCACCCGGATGGTTACCGGTAGCAACACTCCTAGAGGATCGAAAACACTCGCGGTTAGACTTAGAGCCTCGCGTTTTGTAACCAATGCAGGGCTACTTCCGCGCAATTAACCTGTAACATATCTTTATCAGTTAGCCACCAACGCCAAGCACCTTAACCCCGTCTTGTTTGGCGGAATCTATACCCTTCAGGTGCAACCAGTTCCCGCAAATTCTCATTATTTGTGACCCACTCACGTAAAGACAGGTTAGTGCTGGAAAATATTCTACGGGCATCCCAACATTGTTGTTGCAAAGTCACCCACATCATCACCAGTCCCCTGCAAGTTATCAATATACAGCCCCCTTTTGAGCTTATTAACTACTTCACTGTTCTCCTGTATCATAGACAGGTGTTTTTGAATGGTAGCATTAAGGAGAAACTGGGAACAGGTGGCCCCGAACAGAACTGCACGGAACCGGTAGACAATGTAAGGACTTGCAACGTCCAAGGGATCCACGGGCCACAGAAACCTAGTAGCATCCCTATCTTTCTCACTCAACCCCACCATGAGAAATACTTTTTCAATATCACTCACCCAGGCAAATTGATGGCATCTAAAGCGCAGAAGCACCTGGATGAGGTCAGCCACTAGCGATGGACCTGTATGGAGACAGTCCATTCAGACTGAACGCCTTCTCGTCCATCCTAGCCGAACAGTCAAACACTATCCGTACAGGCGTAGTAACGCTATCCTTGGTAATACCATGGTGAGCTAAGTAGTGAATGGGATGACCAGCTTGATTCCTGTTTTCTACCCTTTCAATAAACCCCCTTTCTATCTGATTATCCAGAACCTTTGTATACTGTTGACAGTAGTTGTTATCTTTTATAAAATTACGCTGCAAGCCTCTCATTCTGCCCAGGGCTAACTTAAAGTTATCAGGTAATTTATCTATGTTATCTCTCCACGGCAGTTCCACTATATACTGTCCCTGTGCTTCGGAATACTGTACCGTTTCAGAAAATCTATTTAAGACTTTCTCCCCACCCTTACCAGTCTCATTAGTACTTATACCAATATGGTCCAAGTCCCATAGAGCTGTCAGATCCTTTAATTCTGGAGATTTACTGCCAATATCTTCCTGTATCTCCACTAAAGGGTCTACTGCTAACTTAAGAACAGTGACTAACTCTACATGGGTCTCTTCTATATCTGACTGATAAGTTCCACTCAGTGCGTAACCATAAATTGTGGGTAACATAATTATACTTCCTTCCCTGAAATAGCCGGAATGTACAAAGTGGTAATAAAAATCCGCCCCAATCACTAACCCTATCATATCTCCATCAGTGATACCTGGCTCTGCTAATTTGTAGCCCGGAGCCTTGATAGCCTTTACCTCCATCTGTAATCCTCTCACTGGCTTGTATACTGGTAAGTCCTCCACCACAACGGCCCTCAATGAACACACCCTTCTTCTGTGCTGATCGGCTAACTCTACTATTTCATACTCAGTACTACCAATTGAGCCAGTAAATCCCTGGAGCCTTAGCTGTTCCCTACTGCCCCTAACGTAATCTAGCTGCGATAAAGCAGAGCGCAAGATGAAGGTACGTTGCGAAAATTGGTCCAATATAGCTCTTACTTTACTGGTATGACCGTTTCTGTCGGTCAAGGGAATCTGAATGGTAGGCAACAACACTGCATCACGGCCCGAAGCCACAGCCATGGTCACTGTTGGTTCAGGGGCCACTAGTTGTCCAGTTTGTTCAAGGCGTGACGTCGGACACAAATAATTAAAATGTTTCTGTTGGCAGAATCGGCACGGCCTAATTTTAGGGTTAGTACACCCCTGGCTGCCATGTTCTGACGACAGGCACCCGACGCACAATTTCAACGGCTTGCTCTATTGGCCTTGGCGGGACTGTTCTTGTATTTTGCACACTTTGCCCAAAACTGTCCTGTCTTTAAACACAACTTAACATCCATACTTCTGCTTGGTATCGGGTTGCTGATACACCGCATATGCTGCTGTGGCGGTCCGCCCTCAAAAGTGTTCTAGTGGATTATGTCTACTTTTCTGAGATTACACCACTTCAGTCTTAAACAACCACGAATCATATTCATCCACATCCAGCCAGTTGTCTTTTAATTCACGATTAATCACTTCAGAGAGTGCATCTAGGAAGGTTTATTATGCAACAGTACCCTGCACCACATTTTCACTTCCTGTTACATCCATAGAAGCGTAATGGAACTCTACGCACACTCAAATGACATGGACAAATCTTTCAGAGCACTGACCTCCGGGCTAGGATGCGGGAGATTACACAGTTTCTCGAAAGTGGAGCTGCTTTGATCCGATTCCTTTTTGACCATAAACTGTTTTTCAGTAGTAGGTGGACCGCGCTGGTTCATAACTTGCAGCGACCAAACTAAAAACCACTAACAATTTGGTAGAGTCCTCACCACTAAAGTTGTCCGCTTTATAATACGTAAATTTCTGAATGTCAGTTAAGTCTGTTTGGGAGTGAAC